>JADLZN010010998.1:0-309134 GCA_018155175.1 Sinocyclocheilus anophthalmus
AAAAACAGATTTCATTGCTGTACAAAATGCAGTGCCTGTTAATGCATACAGATCACTAACCGTAAGTCATGCATTAGTAAAACAATTATGGCATAAGCCATAACTATGACTCTAAGGCCTGGTTTCACAGACAAGGCTTAGACTAAGCCAGGATTATGTCATAGTTCAATTAGGACATTTAAGAAATTTTTATAAACATGTCTTAGAAAAAAACATTACTGTGTGCATCTTGAGACAAAACAAAGCAATGATATATTTTAAGATCAGTCAGTGCAAGTTTTTCTTTTCAGTTGCACAGCTCAGACAGCCCTGGACCTAGGCTTAACCTTGTCTGTGAACCGGGGTACTAATCTAAATTAATTAAGGCAATTATAAGATAAAATTTGAGATACTAATCCATAATTATAAGAACAATTTAAAATTATAATTTTTGAAATAAATTTTTATATCTGTTTATTAAAGTTTGTATAAGATGTTTTATATTTATATTTAAATAATGTTATGATATATATAATAATATATTTATGTATAATATAATATATCTATATAATATATATAATATACCTATACATATATATATCTATATTCTTTAATGAATGAATTTTAGGAGATCAGCCACAGGACATTCCAAGCCGAATGAACCTTATCATATCATAAAGAGACATGAAGAGAAACAATAATAATACTTTTTCTAAGAAGTCAATAAAACATCAAATGAGTTAGGTATCTGGATAGTTGTACCACCCTGACATTTTTGACCTCATGTTTTTAATTACATTACTTAAACATATATTCATCATAGAAGAAGTGTATTCATTCTATGTATAATGTGCAATTTAAATGTACTTTTAAATGAATGAATAGACCTGGACACTTTCTTTTGACTTGCGCCAGTAAGCAGCCACCATGGTCATGTCCAATAAGCTAGTACTACTATAGTGATACCACTAGGTTAGTGTACAGCAAAACATTATACTTGTGTGAAGGCCATCTGAAAACTCAGTTTGGAGTCTGTGGCGAACAACAATCCCAACGAGGGTCCAGTTCCAGTTCCAACAGTCATTAGACAGATATAAGCTCACTATCAGAAGTCTACCTGCCCCCTGCTTTAATGAACCTTAATTAGCAGCTCCGTCGTTGTGGAATTACCCTGAAATCAATGCTTGGTGAAACTATAGAAGTGAAGGAGCGAAGAGCCACAAAGAGGGGGGAGTGGTGAAAATTGTGTGTGTGTGTGTGTGTGTGTGTGTTGGGGAGGGGTTAAAATAGTTTGAATTGAGTCCACGCTTGGCACATTCATCCGTTATTCGGCTCAAATCAGGGTTTTGTTCGAGCCGGAGTAAAGTAACGTCAATCATCTCGACCTGTTTTTTTTGTTTGTTTTTTTGTGCGACTTAAGAAATTGTTATGAAATTGCTCTGGCACATAATGAGGGGCTCCCCCACCAGAACCTCCTATCTATATTAGCCCGAAAGGTCAAAAGAGAGCAGGCCAGAGAGTGAGATTCGCCACTACCAAACCGCTCACCCCCTGGACACACATCAAAGTGACAGGAGCGTCCAATCAGATTTGTCTAACAGGCATTACATGATGAATATGGTGCGGCTGTGGCACAAAGGCTTCTTTGTGTGGGCCCGGAGTGAAGGCCATTCACAGCTCCAAACAGCCAGCCAGGGTGGAAGTAAATGGCCAAAAGGCTCTCATCAGGAAAAAAAAGAGAGAAGCCAAACTTGCATGGTACAATGCTCCATGCAAATGACAGCAAACCCTCTGTCCACAGCTCTGTGAGACAAGGTTAGGTCGTCTGAAGTTTAGATGGCTTAGCACTGTCAAAGTGTTGGCTTGCCGTTTTCAAACTTTTTTTCTGAGTGACAAGCAAGTTTTATCTCCCTCATGCTTAAAGACAGAAGTCTTGTGAGTTTTTGTTGGGATTTATAGGCATCCTGAGGCTTTTGAAGAAAGCAGAGGAGTTTTATCCATGGATGGAATGGCGGGACGCTGCTGTGAGCCCCTGATATTAACATGCAAGAAAAGAGAAGAAAACAAAAGCTTCTGACAGAAAAATGTGGTATTCGTGGAGCCATAGTAACAAACACTTAAGAAAAAAAAAGTTAAATACCAAAGTGAAAATGGTCAAATTTGCAACTTGTCACATTTTATTTATTTATATTTCATATCAATAATTTTATTTATTTATTTAAAAATAGGGTCCTTTAGATATAATATACTTTTTTTGTTTGTTTGTTTTTGGTTAATTTTCCATAGTTTTCAACCCTGTTACTAAAAATTGGGACACATCTGAATACGTTAAAATCCTAATTGTGTAACTAATTGAGCAGTAAACATTAAATAAGCAGACAATAAGGACAAAAAATAGACAAAATGTATAACATGAAAAATATAAAAACTACAGCAGATTTGGCAACAGGGTTACTAGTAACAGGGTTGCAAATTTAGCCTTAATTAAGCTCTTACCGCAGGGGTTAGCTAGTTTGTGATCAAATACTGGTTTGTAGATATTGATTAGCTAATACAATTAATTAATTAATAATTTTTTTTTTTACTTTAGTAAGAGGGTTGAAAGCAGGGAATGCTACAATTTGCACAAAAAACAATCGAAAGTTTAAATTTCTTCCTGCCATGTTGTAGAAAGTGTTCAATGATCTAATACTTTAAGAAATATTAGATCCTTGAAATCAACTCTGTTACTGTATGTATACTTTAGTTTTCAACAAAAGGTGAAAATAGGTGCTTTTAGAAGCCTTTACAAAATGCTGACAATAAGCGGTTCAAAATAAGTACTATATGAACAATTTTTTTATTCACTTTCTATGAAGTTATTTGCTAAAATTAGGGACACATCTATACAAAGCTTAAAATCCTTTTTGATCAATAAAAAGTAAATAAACATAAAAAATAAATAATCAAAACGTGTAACAAAAATAAACATCAGGATTGCAAATTTTGCATAAATTAAGCTCATAAAATAAATTAAGTTCTCACTCAGTATTGTTATGTTTTGAGCCTGTGATAAGCACCATGATATGAGTTTATACTTGCCTTAAATTATTATTATTATTTATTTTTTTAGTAACAGGGTGAAAGGCATCTGGCATATAACAAAAATCCATGTACTGTGCTGCACTCTAACTGTGGCAGCTGAAGGAGGGAGAGAGTAATAGGGTTGAAAGGTTGAACTTGATGAAAGCAATCAAGCTACAATTTGCATATAAATTTAGAAAATGCAATAAAATTATTTACTGCTGTAAAAAGGGCACAGTGCTATCACTTTCTGTGTATTTTGGTTTTAAGAACAATTAGATGATCAAATGGTGGAATTTAAGCTGTAACAGGGTTGCGTACATGCATAATGTGGGACACAGAGAAATAGTATAGTTAAATAGTTCTATATTACAATTAACACAAATATTTCATGTGTTTAAATCTAGTGTATCCAATATATCTAACAGTTCTCATTACAGAAACATGGGATTTGTTCCTCTATCATATCATATCATATCCAATATATCTAACTATGAATGTATGTATGTATGAATGTATGTATACACCTGAAACAACAGGTGATAGGTGTATTATAATAACAGTCATCAAATCGTTTGTTTCATAATCTACATTAATTTTTTTTTTTAGTTTTACTCAGCAAAAAAAAATCTCAGCTGAATAGCCTCCCATAGCTACACCCTCCCTGCCAGTTTTCATCTTCCTTTTCCTGCCAGATTTTTTTTCTCAAACATTCAAAAAAATTGTTTTGGAAAAAAATATATGTTTTTTTTTCTTTCTTTCTCCAGGCTTTGAAATCAAACATTGCTCAAAGGGCCATTAAGACAGACCCAGGTGGGATTATCTTCGGAGGAAAGCCACTACATGCCAAGACAAAGTCTACTTTCATCACTTTACAAGCAACAGTGACTGGATTCTTATCGCACTCAGTTTAGTTTATGGTCAGGCTCCGCCCACACAGGTGCTGCAGGGTGTGGCTGAACACATCACTCTGCTATGGGCCCCTTAACAGACCTCCAAATAAAACTATATATACACTACCATTCAAAAATCTGTGGTCAGTTTATATATCACTATATATAATATATATATATATATATATTATAATATATATCAGGTGCATCTCAATAAATTAGAATGTCGTGGAAAAGTTCATTTATTTCAGTAATTCAACTCAAATTGTGAAACTCGTGTATTAAATAAATTCAATGCACACAGACTGAAGTAGTTTAAGTCTTTTCTTTTAATTGTGATGATTTTGGGCTCACATTTACAAAACCCACCAATTCACTATCTCAACAATTAGAATACTTCATAAGACCAATAAAAAAATTTTTTTAGTGAATTGTTGGCCTTCTGGTAAGTATGTTCATTTACTGTACATGTATACTTGGTAGGGGCTCCTTTTGCTTAATTACTGCCTCAATTCGGCGTAGCATGGAGGTGATCAGTTTGTGGGACTGCTGAGTTGGTATGGAAGCCCAGGTTTCTTTGACGTGGCCTTCAGCTCATCTGCATTTTTTGGTCTCTTGTTTTTCATTTTCCTCTTGACAATACCCCATAGATTCTCTATGGGGTTCAGGTCTGGTGAGTTTGCTGGCCAGTCAAGCACACCAACACCATGGTCATTTACCAACTTTTGGTGCTTTTGGCAGTGTGGGCAGGTGCCAAATCCTGCTGAAATGAAATCAGCATCGTCAAAAAGCTGGTCAGCAGAAGGAAGCATAAAGTGCTCCAAAATTTCTTGGTAAACCAGTGCAGTGACGTTGGTTTTCAAAAAACACATGGACCAAAACCATCAGATGACGCTGCACCCCAAATCATCACAGACTGTGTAAACTTAACACTGAACTTCAAGCAACTTGGGCTATGAGCTTCTCCACCCTTCCTCCAGACTCTAGGACCTTGGTTTCCAAATGAAATACAAAACTTGCTCTCATCTGAAAATAGGACTTTGGACCACTGGGCAACAGTATAGTTCTTCTTCTCCTTAGCCCAGGTATGATGCCTCTGACGTTGTCTGTGGTTCAGTTGTGGCTTAACAAGAGGAATACGACAAATGTAGCAAAATTCCTTGACACGTCTGTGTGTGTGGCTCTTGATGCCTTGACCCAAGCCTCAGTCCATTCCTTGTGAAGTTCACTCAAATTTTTTGAATCGATTTTGCTTGACAATACTCATTAGGCTGCGGTTCTCTCGGTTGGTTGGTTGTGCATCTTTTTCTTTCACACTTTTTCTTTCCACTCAACTTTTTTGTTAACATGCTTGGATACAGCACTCTTTGGACAGCCAGCTTCTTTGGCAATGAATGTTTGTGGCTTACCCGCCTTGTGAAGGGTGCCAATGATTGTCTTCTGGACAACTGTCAAGTCAGCAGTCTTCCCCATGATTGTGTAGCCTAGTGAACCAAACTGAGAGACCCCTTTGAAGGCTCAGGAAACCTTTGCATGTGTTTTGAGTTGATTAGCTGATTGGCATTTCACCATATTCTAATTTGTTGAGATAGTGAATTGGTGGGTTTTTGTTAATGTGAGCCAAAATCATCACAATTAAAAAAAACCAAAGACTTAAACTACTTCATTCTGTGTGCATTGAATTTATTTAATACACGGGCTTCACAATTTGAGTTGAATTACTGAAATAAATGACTTTTCCACGACATTCTAATCATGCGATGCCGGTATATTCTTAATTTTCGTTCTACTTCATTTGCCTCTCCAAAGTAATGCGAAAAAAAATCATAAGTTCCTATATGAAGCCGCACAACTGTTTTCAACATTGATAATAATCAAATGATTCTTGATTGTCAAATCAGCATATTAGTATGATTTCTGAGACCCTGACTGAAGACGGAGTATGAATGGCCCCCTGAACTACAGCTTTGCTGATAGGAATCCCATGAATACATTAAATTTTAAAGGTTTCACTAGAACAGATATATTTTAATGTTTAATATTTCATAATATTACTGTTTTTTTACGGTATTTTTAATCACATAAATGCGCTTTTTTTAAAATTGTCTTTTTAACAGTACTGCCTAGATCGACAACAGACAGACAGATGATAGATAGATAGTCAGATGATAGATAGATATAGATATAGATATATAGTCAGATGATAGATATATATATAGATAGATAGACAGACAGACAGATGATAGATAGATAGATAGATACATAGATAGATAGATGATAGATAGATAATGAGACAGACAGACAGACAGACAGATAACAGATACAGATAGATAGTAGAGAGATAGATAGATAGACAGAATGATAGATAGATAGATAGATAGATAGATGACCGACAGACAGACAGACATAAGGATAGACAACAAACAGACAGACAGCAGAATGATAGATAGACGACAGAACAGACAGACATCAAGGATAGATAATTAGATGATGTAGATAGCTAGATAGATAGATAGCCGACAGACAGACATACAGACCGACCGATAGACCGATAGATATTTCATTTTATAATTAACATATGAAGTAATTTAGTTATTAGTTATTTGTTGAATTATTTCTTTACTGCATTATATTATATTGCATGCTTATTTGTGGGCTTATTTCTTTGCCAATAACAGGTAAATAGTCGTGCATACATTCAAGTCATTGGTTAATTAGATCTAATTATGCAAATTATGTTCGTGAGAAATTTATTTTATTTTATTTTTCCAGGTTATTCATACTGGATTAAATAATTTTTGATTACATCAATCTGGATTAAATAATTTTTTTTTGAAAAATCATGTATGTTTTCTAATTTCCTGGGGGTGCACTTGAATATCCAGCAGTCATAGTTCACTAACATGACATAAATCACACTTCAAGTGTTCCTTCTCTTAGAAACTAAAGTTGGCCCGGCATTAAACACAGTGACGTGCCATTTCAGACCCGTGAAGGTCAATGAAGATGAACTATATTTCAGAATTAAACAATAGCCCACCAGTAGGTGATTTATGCTGAGTATATGTTTCTTTTGGTGCCCTAAAAGACATAGAAGAATCCATAAAGAGATGAATAATTGCCGTCATAAATCACTCCCTTATTTTTTTAAACTCCAGCCGAGAGGGTTCTTCAGCTAGCCAATGGGGTGGAGCAGATGTGTCCCACCAAACACAGGCACGTGGCTCACACCTGCTTAGAAAATCTCTTTATGGGGGCCGAGGGGGCATCAGTGCCCCCGTTGCATGGGATAGGAGGCATCAGTATGTGCCTGTTTTTGGAGGACCTTAATAGATCTTTATCTTGCCTTTTACAACCACTAAAACTAATTTAAGTTTTTAAAACTGTAGATGGGCCGCCTACTGAGGGATCATTAAATGGGGTCTCTGAGTTTTTATTGGCCTTGTTTGAAATGTAAAAGCCTGCAGGTGAAATTCAAGTCATTATTTAAATTATTAACAATTAGGAGTGTCATTACACATAGAGAAATTCATAAAGGCACCTGTGGGGAGGCACAATGGCAAAATGGCTTCTTTGGTTTGGTTCGACAGGGCTGAAAAACTCAGCTGGGGTTATAGACTGACAATAAAAACAGACCAATCACCCTCAGATGAGAATTCTGACCCAACTTTGTCATTGCAAAATGACCCCTAGAAAGGGTGGAAATAGCCCATCTCTGTATAGTGTCTTTTGGAGGTCTTTGTATTTAAGAGACAAAAAGGGCGTTTTGTGATTCTTCCACATCCACAGGGATTTTATCACAAATAACCTTAAAAATAAAGAGGGTTTTTGCGGCAAAGCCATAGAAGAACCCATTTTGGTTCCTAAAAGAACCATCCAGTGAACCGTTTTCATAGTGTGAAGAACATTGTCCCACTTTAAAGAACCTTTTGTGCTTTGAAAAGGGATGTTGAAGGTTCTTCGTGGAACCATCGATGCCATTAGAGAACCTTTATTTTTAAGAGACGAGCGTCTAGAATTGGGTTAAAAAATCAACCAGAAACACTGACGTATACGTATAAATAGAGCAGATTTATTTATAAAAACATTTCCATTTTTCCACAAAATATATTTATTAAAATCATTTATGTACACTACTAAAAATGGACAAGTGCATTGAAAAAGTCCGCCATGTATCACAGGAAGAACTACATCTATAGACGATAAAATTTTGATAAATACAGATCGACAGATCAACTCTTCTCCAGTGTTAAAAACAGCTTTGATCTAAACGGAACGGTTATTATTATTACAACAATCTAACAGCGTTCATTGTCACAAAGAGTGCTCCGCTTACAAAAATATATCTTCATCTTTAACAATACAAAAAGTTATTGTACAAATTTCAACGTAGGTCCTTAAGCAGACCTGGTAGTTGGTTGTAGGTAATAATCAATATTCCCATTAACTTGACATTCTTAGGGAAGTTGAAACGGCATCAGTTGCATCAACATATCATGCCCACAATTGCACTTATGAAATGTGTTCATCCAGCAGTCTTGACTTGTTTCACAATTGCAGAAGCTCATCGACCCCACTGGGGTTTGAACCTACAACCTTTTCCAGCTTAACCACTAAGCCACAGCGTCCCAGACTGCTGCCCACAGAGTCAACAAAGCAGCATCTGTGAAGTTTACAAGAGTCCAGGTTTATTTGGGAACACAGTAGCTGGTTTCTAGCAGGTCTAAGATCATCTTGCACCAGCAACAACCACCATGCCAGCAATAAACCAGCAACCACGTTCCAAAACACATAAACTGGCTTTTTTCCAAGCAGTCACGTGCAGTTCCCTTGGAATGTTTAGGTGAGGATTGTAAAATCTCATCAGTAGCGATCAAACCAAGTTGTGAAGTCCAGCAGCTCTTGGTCTTCAGAGCTCAGGTGCTCGTAGCTCCCTTCATCGGACGAATAGGAGGAGTGTGGCGACTCGGGATCGGCCGAGTAGGCGTTCGAGAGCGTCGGTGACGGAACGCCGCGCTGGAACGCGGCTGTAATCGCGTCGTGCTCGTCCAACAGCTGCTGCAACGCGCGGATGTACTCCACCGCCGACCGGAGCGTCTCCACTTTACTCATCTTCTTATTGGCCGCGCCGTTTGGGACGTGTTGGCGCAGCGTCTGGAATCCCATATTGACCTGCTTGACGCGATTCCTCTCGCGTTCGTTGCGTCGCGCCACCGCGACGGGCTGCTGCTGCGGGATGGTGTAGCTCAGCCCGTTGAACGTGAGTCTCCGCTTGCAGCGCAAAAGCTCCGGTGAGCTCGAGCGCTGTCTTTTCAGCACCTTCGACATGGATTGGCTCGCGCTCGGGAGGGCGCACTCTTGCAG
Organism: Sinocyclocheilus anophthalmus; assembly: GCA_018155175.1. Classification (NCBI taxonomy): domain Eukaryota; kingdom Metazoa; phylum Chordata; class Actinopteri; order Cypriniformes; family Cyprinidae; genus Sinocyclocheilus; species Sinocyclocheilus anophthalmus. The sequence goes on from JADLZN010010998.1 coordinate 9,300, forward strand.
GATGACGGACGCGTTGCATGCACTTTGCGCAGTATCCATGCTTTTTGGCAAATCAAAAAAAAAAACTAGCGATGCACAACTTTTGTGCCTTTCGCGTGCTCGGTCGGGAGTATTGTGGTCCGAGTCTTGCTGTCCCTCGGATCTGCTACAAACTTTGGCAGCTCTCGGCTTTTTCAACACGCGTCCGACACCCCACCCCGCTTTGAAGACGCACGCTTCTTGCGCGAGACTCCGCCCCCGCCGGGTGACGCTCCGCGAGCCGGGCGCGTGGCTCTGCGAGCTCAATAAACAATCGGACGCTTTCACTGCGCCAGCACGCGCTCTGCCCTCATTTACATCCCAATATCTGCAGCCTCAAAGTCCATTGGTGGATTCGAACGCTTTTAAACTGAACGAGAGACCACAAAATGTGCGGAATAAAAGGCGAATGGCTTTATAGATGCTTTTGAATATAACAATGATTCTTTGAAAGAGTTCAGTATAGATTTGTCCTCTTTTGGTCTGCTAAATCCAATACAGATTCACTAACAAAAATACCAACATACAGAAGTGTGATATACGACGTGTGTTAGAAAGCATGTAAAAAGCATTTGGATCATGAATACATGATCCAAAAGCGTAATGAACATGCTGTCATAGACTTTGATTTATTACAAATATGAAAGAAAAGACATGCATGAATTCATATTTCAGCCCTCAAACTGGACTAAACCTGATAGTTTCATGATTTGAGAGGAGCAAGAAAGCCTGACCGAGTTCAAACTCAAACTCGAGACTCGGACTAGTGACCTTGCAGAAGATTAAGTTAAGAATCTTAAATATTTCTTATTCATTTTACATAAACTTTATTTGATATTTTTTTTTTGCAAAATACTTTTTTTAACATAATAATAATAAACTGTGTGGTCTCAGAACTTAGTTTTTTTCTTATTTAAAAAAAGTCTTATGATCAAATATTTCTTTGTCACTTACAAATGGCCAGTTTGAAGTATATGTTAAAAATTCTAGTTATTTACACTCTTAAAAATAAAGGTGCTTCACTATGCCCCTAGAAGAACCTTTTTGTCCTAAATGGTTCCATCAAGAACCTTAACATCTTAAGAACCTTTCTTTTCAACAAAATGGTTTGTTCTTTGTGGTGAAAGAAGGTTCTTGAGATTATAAAAAGATAAGCAAGAGATGCTTCTTTAAAGAACCTTTGACTGAATGTTCTTTGTGGAACCAAAAATGGTTCTTCTATGGCTTCGCTTGAAGAACTTTTTGAAGCACCTTTTATTTTTAAGAGTGTAGAGTGAGTGTTTCACTTCCACTGAACGCTTTAAAGAGAGCACCCGGCTACCCTGCGATTAGTGTGTCATTCTGGATAAAAAGCCATTTCTGAATAGCCTATTGTTTATCTATTTATTTAGCACAGGTCTCATTTTTTAAAATATATTTTCTGTTTTAAAAAATAAAAATGCACTGTTTGAAAGTGAACACAATACAGTCCAAACAAATCAAGGGAATCTTTGCTGCAGACCTGACTGCCGTTTTATTTGCTCATCTAATACCCCCGCTAGTGGTGATATTTATTGCTGCTACCACTCACTCATAGTGGCTGCAGCAGCAGCAGCAGCAGCAGCACAGTAGCAGTAGTATAGTATAGTACATGTGCGATTGGCGGAAATCTTTCTCCCTCTAGTGGTAAAGAGTTGCATTACTTTCCAAAATATTGTTTAAACTTTAGTTATGTTGGAAATGTCTTTTGCTCCATCTCCTGGAAATTCATCAACTAATTAATCGCTAGCACATTATCATAAGGATCAGCTTGTTAGTGCATTCGTTAAACAACACAATGTTTACAGTGTTGAATTTAATGTTTATTTATAAATATAGTATAGTTCATTTATGCACATTTTTCATAATATAGTCTATAGTGTTATATATTGTGAACAAGCATTATACAGCTATAACATATAATATATATTTAATATATGAATATATAAGGTGTTGTTGTTAGGACATGATACCTGATGCATTAACTAATGTTAATGAATTGAAAGACAGATAGACAGACAGACAGAAAGAAACACGACTGGACAGACAGATAGACACTAGATCGACACAGACAGACGACAGACAGACCACGACCGATAGATAGATAGATATAGACAGACCAACAGACAGACAGACATACCGATAGATTATAGATAGAAGATAGGATATAGACAGACAGACAGACACAAACAGTATAGATAGATAGATAGATAGATATATAGATAGATATAGATAGATAGATAGAAATAGTCAGATAATATATAGATAGATAGATAGATAGATAAGACATACAGACAGATAGCTGATAGATACAGACCAGCCGACATACAGATAGACGATAGATAGCTAGATAGAGACAGTCATAAGATACAGACAGATACAGACACAGATATATAGCAGACAGACCGACAGACAGACAGACAGACAGACGACAGTAGATAGATAATAGATAGATAGACAAATACAATATATAGATAGATCGCTGATAGAATTATATATATGATATATAGATAGATAAGAACAGACGACGAATATATAGATAGATAGACAGAAGACGACAGACAGACAGATAGATAGACGACAGACAGACAGATAGATGACAGACAGATAGATAGATAGACAGACAGGCAGACAGACATACAGATAGATAGATAGATAGATGATAGATGATAGATATGGATAGATAGATAGATGATAGATAATAGATAGATAGAGCTGACAGATAGATAGATAGATAGATCATAGCTAAGAAGACATACCGATAGATAATAATATATAGATAGATAGATAGATACGACAGATAATAATAGATAGACAGACAGACAGACGACCGACAGACCGACAGACAGATACAGACAGACAGAAAGATAGATAGACAGACAGACACATGACGACCGACAGACAGATATTAGATAGACAGACCAGACAGACCAGACAGACAGACGATGATATCCACAGCCGTGACATATGACAGACAGACAGATAGACAGTTACCAAATACCAAATACCAAATACCAGCAAGGCTCTTCAGATCTTATCTGATAAAAATCTGAAAGAAACTTACAAGCACATCATAATCCACACAGGGACCAACGACTTACGAGCAGCGAAGGGCAGCGTGGCTCCTGTGCTCAAAGAGGTGGCCCTCAGAGCCTCAGAACGCTTCCCAGAAGCTAAAATAACTCTATCCACATTACTGCCACGGAGTGATGTGCCTCTTCACGTGATCCATGGAAACAATGCAGAACTCTCCAGAAGCTGTGCACTCATTCCAAACGTTCACCTGGCTTACCATAAAGACATTCGGCCCCATCATATGTATGACCACATACACCTCAACAAGAAAGGAGTACAACTCTTCGCAAGAGTGCTGAAAAGCACAGCAAAAACAGGAGACAGAAATCTACACAGCAAGAGCAGCTCACAGCCACAAAGAAACATCCCCCCTCCAAGAAGCAGACAGGACTCGACCCCTGGAGCACCATCACAGAGCAGCTCAACAACCACAAAACCCTGCAGCCGCAGAACTCAAATCATATAAGACACCTGCTCAACATCATCTGCTCCAAACTGGTCAAATAATGTACAAGAGCAATACCTACACACACACACTTAAAATGACTCTATCAGTATCCGTGTGGAATATTCAAGGCTTGAATTCAACAGCCTTTGGACTAAAGAGTTCAAACACAGAATTTCAGAAGAGCATCAAAGAGATGGATATTATAATTCAACAGGAGACATGGAGCAGGGCAGACACCATCACCCGCTGCCCACCCAACTACAGAGAAATCATCCTACCATCACAAAAACTCACCTTGACACGGAAGAGACTCAGGAGGACAAATCATCTGGTACAAATCACAATTCCACAACCACATCAACACAGTAAAGCAAGGCAAATACTACACCTGGCTTAAAATCCATAAGGAACTGCTCCCATCCAGAAAAGATATATTCCTGTGTGCCATATACATCCCGCCATCAGAGTCCCCCTACTACAGCGAAGACATGTTCTCCACATTAGAAGAAGAGACAAGCCACTTCCAGGCCCAGGGAAACGTGCTCATCTGCGGGGACCTGAACGCAAGTACAGGACTACAGCCGGACTTCACCGACGCAGAGGGGAGCAAATATATCAACAACAAACTGTCTGCTATTAATAACACATTCTCCCATATCCACAGAAATAACCATGATGCTATAGTAAATAAGAATGGAAAAGTCCTCCTGCAGCTCTGTCGAAGCCTGGGTCTGTATATCATCAACGGTAGGATACGAGGAGACACTTTAGGGAGATTCACATTTTGCTCACCTCTGGGGAATAGCACAGTTGATTATATGATAACAGACATAGATCCTTCATCTCTCAGATCATTCACCGTTAGAGAACTAACCCCTCTGTCTGATCACAGTCAAATCACTGTGCATCTCAAAAAGACAGAAAACAGCATTAACACAAAGCCCAGTGAGCTGTACATCATCAGAAAGCCATACAGATGGGCTGAAAACAGCGCTGAAGAATATCAGAAAGCACTTAGCAGCCAAACAATACAAGCGCTGATAGATAACTTTCTAAATAACACCTATGCTCACACTAATGAGGGTGTCAATCTTGCGGTCAAAGATATCAATTACATATTTGAAAAATCAGCAAAACAATCCAAATTGAAAAAAAAAATGGAAAAAATCAAATACCCAAAAATTGGTTTGATCAAGACCGTCAAACTATTCGCAAAAAACTGAGAACTTTGTCAAATCAGAAACACAAAGATCCTAATAATGCAGAGCTCCGCCTTCTTTACAGTGAAACACTAAAACAATACAAACATACGCTCAGAACCAAAAAAGCACAATACACCCAAAAACAACTGACAATAATCGAGAAGTCAGTGAACACAAACCAATTTTGGGAAAATTGGAACAATCTGAAAAAAACTGATCATGAAGAATTGGCAATACAAAATGGAGAAATATGGGAAAGTAATTTCCAAACATTGTTTAATAAAGTATAAACAGACACAAACTGTAAGCAAAATCACACAGTCAACCAAATAGAAAAACTAGAATTAACTATCAAAGATAACCAAAACCCATTAGATTTCACAATAACTGATAAAGAACTTAAAGAAACTCAAAAAAGCATCTGGACCTGATTGGATATTAAACGAAATGATAAAACACACAAGTAGTAAATTCCAATTGGCCATTCTAAAACTATTCAATGTGCTTCTGAATGTAGGTTACTTCCCTGACATCTGGAATAAAGGCTTGATAACACCAATCTTTAAAAACAGAGATAAATTTGATCCTAACAACTACATAGGCATCTGTGTGAGCAGCAACCTGGCAAAGTTAATCTGTAGCATAATAAATGCTCGACTACTAGACTTCATCACCACACACAATGTACAGAGCAGAAGCCAAATCGGATTTTTACCAAACTACCGTACATCTGATCACATCTATACATCACATACTCTAATTGAAAAACATGTCAACCAAGATAAAGGTAAAATATATGCACGCTTTATTGACTTTAAAAAAAGCTTTTGACTCAATTTGGCAACAAGGACTATTCTAAAAACTTATTGAAAGTGGCATAGGAGGTAAAACCTAAGACTCAAATCAATGTACACTGAAAGTAAACGTGGCGTAAAAATCAGCACCAAACGTACAAGGTATCTTTCCCAGGAGCGTGGAGCGAGACAGGACTGCTGCTTAAGCCCAATGTTATTTAACATATCAATGAACTGGCGAGCAGTCTGGAGCAATCTGCAGCCCCTGGCCTCACCCTACACACCTCACAGATCAGATGCCTGCTGTATGCAGACGACCTGCTTCTGCTGTCTCCCACTCAACACGCTTTACAGCACAACCTGGACCTGCTACAGCAATACTGCCAGACATGGGCTCTGACAGTCAACCTGAAGAAAAACAGAATTATGATCTTTCAGAAAAGATACAGATGCCAGGGAACACCACACACATTTACATTATGCACTAAGCAGATAACACACACATCACACTACAACTACATGGGTTTGAAAATCACATCCACGGGAAACTATAATCATGCTGTGAATGAACTGAGAGAAAGCACGCAGGGCCTTCTACGCCATAAAACAGCAATGTCCAATAGAAATCCCTATTAGAATTTGGCTGAAAATAAGAATCAGTAATTGAGCCCATTGCCCTCCATGGCAGTGAGGTGTGGGGTCCACTGACAAATCCAAATCAAGATTTCACCAAATGGGAAAAACAACCGATTGAGACCCTGCATGCAGAACTCCTTAAAAATATATTACACGTGCACCGGCACACAACAAATAACACATTCAGGGCAGAATTAGGCAAATATCCTCTAAACATAAAGATACAAAAAAGGGCAATTAAACTCTGGAAACATCTGAAGCTCAGTGACCCCCAATCATATATATAAAGCCCGGCAAGACCAAGAGATGAGCAAAAAAGCAAGCCCCTCCCAGCTGCTCCCAGAGCGTGCAGTCCTGAGCTTCCACGCACATCTACTGCTGTCTGCATCCACAGCATCAGAATCAGTCAGATATGCACAGATCCAACTCGCTAATCACTCACTGGCCAAAACCAAACAAACAGTAGAGTAAAGTGCAATGCTATCTGGCCCTAAAGAGAGAGTACAGAACGGCAGAGTATCTGTACACAGTGTCAGATAAAAAACTGAGAAGCACGTTGACCAGATACAGACCCAGCGGACACAAGCTGATGATAGAGACAGGCAGACACAGAAAAACATGGCTGCCACCGGAGCAGAGACTGTGTTCACACTGTGATATGAATCAGATGGAAACAGAACTGCACGTCCTAACAGTCTGCCCCAATACACAGATTAGAAGGCAGTGTCTAAGCTAAAATACAGAAGATCCATCAGACATTTCAACTCTCTCACCGGACCAGGGAGAAGAACTGTCGTATTCTGTTAGGGCACAGAAGCAATGCTGTGTGTTTGCTGCTCAATTGTGTCGGCCTGCCCACAGAAGAGAACACATCAGCCTGCCCTGTATGGAGTTTCCAGCACAGCTACATTCTTTAGCCAGATTTACTCTATATACTGACTTAGATGTACATCTGCATTTGGTAAGATGTATATCCCTTATTTAATGTATTTATAGTTTAATACTTATACATTAGAATCAATTTTCACTACCTGTTGAATACGTTTTATAGATTATTATTATATATTCTTATTTTTCTTCTTGTGAATGCATGCGGAGGGGTATGTGAGAGAGCAGAGAGAGAGCGGAGCCGAGGAAAGCGAGACGGAGAGAGAGAGAGAGAGAGGAGAGAGGAAGAGAAGAGACGGAGAGAGACTGAGCCGCGCGCGAGAGGAGAGAGCGGATGAAGAAGAGATGGGGAGAGAGAGAGAGGAGATGGACGAGAGAAGAGAAGAGGGAGAGAGAGATGCTGAGAGCGCTGAGAGAGAGAGAGAGAGAGCGGGAAGAGGAGAACGAGAGAAGAGATGAGCGAGAGAGAAGAGAGTGAGGAGGGAGAGAGGGGACTTGGAGAGATGAGACGGGCGAAGGAGAGAGAGGAGAGAGATTTCGTCTTCGGAGAGCGTGTGCGAGAGAGCGCTAGAGATCGAGAGAGAGAGAGAGGGATATCCGCCCCCCGGCTCCTTAGCCCACCTCACCGCCCCGACGAGACGCAGAGAGACGCGACGAGAAGAGAGAGAATGAGAGAGACGCGGCTGAGCGCGAGCGAGCGTAGAGAGAGAGAGAAGAGAGAGAGAGAGAGAGAGAGAGAGAGAGAGAGAGAGAGCGAGAGAGAGCGAGAGAGAGAGAGAGAGAGAGGAGAGCGAGAGAGAGAGAGAATGAGAGAGAGAGAGACAGAGCGAGCTGAGAGAGAGCGAGATATGAGAGCCGCCGGGTGGGGGAGATGGCAGTGTTTGAGTGGGGGAAAGAGCATGGCTGTTTCCATTTGGTTATTTACTTTGTGCTGTCTCTAAGCTCTCCTCTATCTCTTTACCAAACCAGATACACGTTGCGCTGTTGGATTTGGTGTGCCAGACTTGATTGCTGCGGCCTACACAGTGTTTTTCTCTCTCTCTTTCTCTCTGGCTTGTGCTGCATTTCACTTTTTTTCATTTTCACTTCCTGCTCTCGGTCCATCCCCCATCCTCTTTCCCTTTCCATCCCTCCCTCTCTCGCTCGCTCTCTGAACACATGCGCACATACACATTAGCACACAGGCTGTAATATCATGCTGTCCTCTGCACAGATCAAACATAATGCTGCTGCAATAAACCCTCTCATTTGCTGTCTGAAACATGCATGAACACACTTGGGCCTAAACACTTGTTTATGTGCTGAATGTAGCAATGCTTTGCTCTGCATTCATGTGATAGATCTGTACTATGATGGAATGAGAACAGTTCAGGTATTATTTGCTATTAGCGGTGTAAAGAAACCCTTAATGCTAAACATTAAAGTGTGAAATGTTTTACCTTAAACTCCTGTGTTGTGTCTGAGCTTAATATACTGAGACACGTCTATGATTTCCACGAAAAGCGTAAACACGGACACTGTTATTCCTGCTGGTGTTGTTATTGTTAGCTACGGCGAAAACTTTTCCAAATTATTTTCGTTAACGGAAATAAAATCAAATATAAAAATTAGGTGAACAATTTAAACGTAAAAAAACTAAATTAAAAATGTAGCCTTAGCAACTAACAAGGAGAAGGTGTGTAATGTGTACTAAAATAGTGCTACAATTACTAAAACACTGAAATAAATATAAAGCTAAATAAAAATATTAAAAAACAAAAGCTGATAAAAACGACAGACAAAAGACAATAAAGTTGAAATAAAAACTGAAATAAAAAATATATATATGAATAATATTAAATATAACCATTAGATGAAAAACGTATTAACTTAATAAAAACTAAATGAAAAATTTGCCTTGGAACTAATTGAAAACATTTCAATTAGATAAGTGAAAGTTACTAAAATTACTAAAACTAAATAAATATAAAATAAAGCAAAATAAAAAAAACAATAAAAATAAAAAACAGCAAAATTAAACTAAAAAACTTATAACAATAATAAACAATAATTTGATATATGAATAAATAAGTGATAAAACACATTAAAATAACGTCATGACAGCCCAACAGCGCAGCATGGTTTCGACCAATAGCGTCAGTCTGGGGCGGGATTATCTGTTCGCCTGACCAATGGTTGGCAGGAGTTGTGCTCATGAAACCTGTTTGAAAACAGTCATTAGTTTTGCTTGTTTGAAGACATTTTGCAGTGTAACTAGTGCGAGTAGTGAGTAGTCTTTAAATACCCGGATGATGCACTTAAATAAACGAAAAAGCGAAGTGAGGCGTGTGGGACACTTCATGCACTGAGCTGTGCAGCTCTAATTACTAGCAAAGGGGGAGGGGCTATCAGACTCTGATTAGGAATAATAACCTATTTACGTCAAAACATAAGTACAAAAGTTTGATAGGGATAAGTGTATTTGGGATGCAGCTATCCCTCGCCCTATTTCTTTCATCTGGACTCAGGTGATAAACAGGTGAATAAATGCCGGCTTAGACTATAAGAGGGGCAGTAGCACCAGTACATGGAGGTGGGCCGGCACCCATTCACCTAGTTACCATCTTAACAGCAACCTAGCAACACACCTCGAACACCATAGCAACTGCATTTCCCCCTCCTGCTGGAAACCACCCACAGCACCCTTGCACTGTAAAAGTGAGCTTTGCATGGCCACAGCTTCTTAAGAAAAATGTAGATTGGATTTTTTTAATTGCATTTGCACAGCACTTTTTTTATTTTTTTTTTAAGCCTGAAAAAAATACTCTAGATTCAGTTAGTAAATATACGAGGATGCGTATGTCATGGATTATGTCACAATAAAAGCCGAGGCTCGCGGACCTATTGTGTGCTCGTTCCACGAGCTGGAGCCCAAAGCGTGTCGAGGCGCTCCGGATCCGGATCCGCGCCGCGGCTTGCATGCGACCTCGCGCTTCGGTAAAATGGCTGTGTCTCGCGGAGCCTCGTGCTGGTTTGATCGGTTTCTCTCTCGCGCTCTCGCTCTGTAAGAGGCCCCCCCTCCACACACACACACACACACACACACACACAACACGGGTGTCGGTTAAAATACCGGGACATTTATTTATATTCTCCAGGAAAACTTTCCACACTCGAGCCGCGGTTCTGGGAGAGAAGGACCGAGTCGGTATGAGAGCGGAAGGAATGCTGGGGACGCGGGAACGTATCATAGCGCGCGGTGTGTTTATATTCAGACAGTGATCGCGTAGTGAACGAGAGAGAGAGAGGAGAGAGAGTGGAGGAGAGAGAGATGAGAGAGAAAAGAGAGAGAGAGATCATGGCCGCTCAGTTGCGACACTCTGTCAACGCTAGCCCGCCCGCCGAACTCAGGAAGCCGGAGCGGGAGCCGCAGGACGAGCCGGTGCTCGGAGAGAAGCCGCAGGAGGGCACCGACGCCGGATCCCCGGGACAGAAGGAGCTGCGCGACGGGGCCGATGCTGCCGGAGGAGGAGCAGGCGACCCTGACATGAAGAACGGCAACGGGAACGCGTCCAGGGTGAACAATAACAATAGCCAGAATGAGCCGGACGGGAACAGCCACCCCGGTATGGCTGCACAACACCCGGCCGCCTTCCCTCCGCCTCCGTACGGCTACAACCAGCACTACAACCGGCCCGCTTTTCATCAACATGGCGGACAACAAAGCCCTGGCATGGCCGGGCCGGCGGTAATGGACCCATACCCGCCCAATTCGCACGAGCACGGCTACCAGAACCACTTCAACAACTACAGCGCCTTCCCGAGCCGGACTCCGTACCAGCAGGGCCAGGGCTACGGCGTGAATCCCCCGCGAAACAGCCAGCCGCCGGCGGCCGGGGGACAGCCGGGCAAGCAGCCGCCGCCGGGGGGAACTGCTACGATGGCTGCCGCCGCCGTCGCCGCTTCCTACAACAGCCAGAGGTACAGCATGGGCACCCCTCAGCCCACGGCCACCCCGACGCTGAACCAGCTGCTGACCTCCCCCAGCTCGGCCCGGGGCTACCAGAGCTTCCCCGCAGGCGAGTTCGGCGGCCAGGAGGCGGCTGCCAAGGCACCGGGGGACATGGGTAGCGTGAGCCAGTTCGGTGGGGGCCATCCGGCCTGGCAACAAAGAAGCCATCACCCTCCTCCCATGAGCCCGGGAAACACCGGGCAGGCCCTCAGCAGGACGCAGGTAAACTTAGCTGAACTCGGCGCTCGGCTCGAGCTGCGCGAGCGGAGGAGAGGAGCGGGTCTGCCATTGTTTCTCAGGCTGCTCTAAAATGGCTGCCTGTGTTTTTCTCCAGCCAACACGGTCCATATAAGCAGCTTTTGCAGGCCGGGCCGCGCTGTGCTTTTTGGGCCGTGTCCAGAGCTCGAGCACGAGTTTGCGTGTGGAAATGCAGAAGTGAGGCTAGTTCGAGGCAGGGCTCGCAGCTGAACCCCGCGCGGCTTTGATGACACGTTACGGGCTCCGTAATGCTGTCGCTTAGTTGGTTTATTCCCACCCTCGCCCAGACTACCAGAATAGCTCTTAAAACATCTCTCCAGGCCGAATGTGTCACCATGCATGCGGGGGCTAGACGCGACGCCTCGCTTTGATGGAGTCGCGTCGCGTCGCGCGTGCGTGCACACAGGCTGGGAGCTGCGAGTAAGTGCAGCGGGCTGCTTTGCTTTGGGATTTGAATTATGGAGGTAAAATCCTTCTGTCAAAGGCAGGAGACAGTTGGTCTTGGGTTGACACGCGAGCTCTCTTCTGATTGGCTGCCTCTTCTCCTGCGCTGGCCATTTATAATTGCATCTAATGCAGCAAAGAGCCGACGAGCTGCTGCACTTACACTCGCTGTGTGCACCGGCGCAGTTTAAAGGCTTTTTCACAGATTGAATCCGTGCAATATGATGATTAATGAGACAGTTATGTTAGCTGTTTTTTTGTTTTGCGTTAAAAACCATGCAAATTTGTACATCACGTGTACTTAATTTATGTAGCATTTCATAAACGGGGAGCATCCGTGCATACGTCCGTTTTGTTTTTAACACTTTAATGGTCTTATTTAAATAATATAGTGCATGCAATGTTATGTTTGTAGCAATGCATCTTATTTTGTTAATTTAGCTAATTTAATTGCATGTCTTATAGTTTAGTTCAAATGCAGCTTTGCTTTGAAAAAGAGTGCAATGTAGACATTTTGGTGATGCACTTTTTTTGTGTGTGTGCATGGTCTGAAATGTCCAATGTTAAGAATTTGCATTTCATTAAAAGGAGTGATCTTAATGAATTAGGTTACGTGATGTGCTGTTGTTTGCATCTCGACTCTAACTTGTCTGCATCCAGGTTTCCTGATATGTGGAGTTGCTGCACTAAAGAGGTCTTAAAGGAATAGTCCAAAGATAAGAATTTCCTGATTATTTACACGCCAACATCTATAGGTCTTTATTCAGCTGAAGAGAAATTAAGGTTTTGGAGAAAGTCATTCCAGGATTTTTCGTTTCTCAGTGCAAGTGAATGGGGCTCACTGTAGACCGGTTTTTCCAATAGTCCAAAATAGTGAAAAACGAACAATAACTTTAACACAAACTTGTCAACAATAGGCCGGTTCTTTCCGCATGTGTCACGCGTAATCTTTTCAATGTTGTTGTGAATTAAACCAGGCTGGACCAAGGTGAGCATTTTTAATTTGTAGGTAAAAAAAAAAAAAGTATAAAATTGTACAGTTTTTCTGAAAATGATGAATTGATTCGCTAAAGACGACCCTTATTTGTCTTCGTCTGAAGAAAGAAAGATATACATATTTGGATGTCTGGGGGTGTGTAAATAATCAGGACATTTTTATTTTTGGGTGAACTAGCAATTATTGAACCTTGATTACCTGTCTTATGAATCTCTTGATAGGAAATGTAGCATCAAACTACATATCATTTAGATGACTTATCTTTTCTGTTATGCATATTATTATTATTATTTTTTTGCATGGCCTGAAATGCTTAATAATAGCAGTGTATTAATATGAGAGATTAGTATTTGTGAAGAAAAGTGACTAGTTAGGCTATATCATAATTTGGGGATGTTTTATGTATGTGATCTGCATCCAGGTTTTGTAGCGTTTAAATTTCAGGTTGTAGACTCACTACTATATGCATTGTCTCACAGCACTGATCCCTGAAAGTTGCAGGCGGGTTCAGCATGACTCTGTGGTGTGTGTGTGTGTGTGTGTTCAAGCAGTGTAGGCGTTAACCAAGAGTCACTGCTGTTTTAAAAGCATCCTGTGATCATCAGCAATGATATTGTCTTTCTGAGGCTCGCGCCTTTCCTGAACGCTCAGACGTTTGTGCTGTGTGATTGCTGTGCTCTCATTGTGGAAAATCAAGTGTTTTAATAATGACCCTCAGAGGCAGATATTCTTACTGTGTACTGTGTCTTAATATTTCTCTTAAAACAAATAATCTGTTCTTGTCTAGAGTGTTTTAATTTCGGATTGAGTTTGACACAGGACTTTTAAAAATTGTGGTTCTGTTAATAAGTGCTTGTGCAGGCTAAAGTGACATGTTTCCATCACCGTCTTTTTGCACATTTTTAAAGTGCCCCTATTATGCCATTTAAGGTTCCTAATATTGTTTTGGGAATCTCCTACAACAGGTTAACATGCATGCAAGGTCAAAAAACAAGTTAGTTTTCTCAAAAATATTTATTAATTTCTAAATGACGCTTTTGTTTTAATTTTCCAACGATTCGTTCGAAGCAGTTCTAAGATTCAGTCTCTATAAACCCCTCCTTTCCGTGAGCCCTCATTGCTGTGATTGGTCAGTTGGCGTAGTCCTTTGTGATTGGCCCAGAGCCGTAGAGAGATTGGCTCTGGATTGGTCTACCGTGTACCGCCGGGGACTTCGTCTATTAGTGTTGGGTGATATGCTCAATTTTCATATCGTCCTATCGTCAGCCTGTGAGATCGCCGATACACAATATTATCGTGCTAATTTATGTAATTATTTACTTAGTTTCATTGCGAGAAAGTGAACCAACTCCAGCGTAAGGCTAAAAGCAGCCTAATCTTTTTAATATGACTGAATTTGTATTTAACATAACAAATGAATAGAAACATCGTAAGTTACTAATTATAATGCTTACATTTCCTCAGTTATTCAAAAAGCAGCTACAGAAAAAGAGCAAAGAACGTTACATTACCAAAGAACCTCATCACAAGCTCAGTCTAGCGCGAGTTTATGTACTGTAAAAACACTCCCGTTATAATCGGTGAAATTCTACGTTATTAATCTCTATGCTTACATCGCAGTATTCTGCACGTTTGTCTATCAATTGAGAGAATTCGCTGAGTACGATTCAGTCAGTTGCGCGCCAGCGCCGACACAACAGAACGCCGCTGTTTCAGTGATGACTCATCTGAACGCCTCTGATTGGCCATTGCATTCATAAGCTCAGCATAATCGCGTGTGATTGGTTAGAACGCGCAATACTGTAAAAAACGCGGAAAAATAAATAGCCTAATAATAATAATCGTCTTGCTATCGTCAGAGGCATCAGCCACAGGCGATATCTCTGTCTATCAGCGATACACGATACTGTCGTCTATCGGCACAACCCTATTGCCAGTACACAGAAAAGATGGTATCGATTGTACCTTACAAATTCGAGCCGGAGTCTGATGATGAAATGGTTGAACTGGCTGATCGACAAGAGACTGATCGCAAGCATGACGTTGCTCAGTGGTAAGTGTCAAGTGTTAACAAAAAATCGTGGTAATTATAAGATGTGATAAAACAAACTTACTCTCACAGCATAGGATACAGCGTCTTCTCGACATGATGTCAACCACGGGAAATTGTACTGTTTGTGGGTGGGCAATGTGGGCAGACATTATGCAAATGTGTTACTTCGTGACGTAGAGCCGTAACAGAATAATATTCGAATTCCTGACGACTCGTTTAGGCGATTGCGAGCCGACTCTTTTTTTTGATAGACAATAACTTTATTTATCATGCACTGTCGGCTTCACAACTTTGCAGATAGTTTATGACAGCTACATGACACACTGCATGAAAGGTAATGTTCGGAAAGACATAATAGGGGCACTTTAAGTATCGCATCAGAAACGAGCGATTGAAACGCCAAATTTCGGAAAAAAGTTTTTACGCTTGCTTGAGGTAGTTTTTGACTTGTGCAAAAAAAAGTAAATGCGAATAATGGGAGATGAAAACGTATTTGCAGAATAAAGTCCTCCATGCGCATAAAAAAAAATCATGTGACTTTGCGCGATGGGATGGCGAAACCTGACTAACCAGCGGCCCGATCTCGTTCACAGCATCTGAAACGTTGTTTTTGGTCATTCTTAAATGCCTGAGCAAAGTCTATCATCAAAGTATTTCTGTATAATTGCCACCCAGAAATGTCTTACACAACTGCGTTCCCAAACAGCATGCATCCACCTCTAAAAGCAATGACCGCATTTATTTTTTCGTCTGCTAACTCGGGACACGGAGGTAAATTATTATATATGAAAATTATTATATTTAGTGGCTTCTCCTACTTTTCTTAGTGAGATTTAGATCCAGTTTTAGGAAGTGACGATTTTGTTCTCTTTGTGGATGGAAACGGTGATTATTCGCAAATGTATGATGTTCCAATTTTGCGCATAAGTTAAATTCACAACTTTGAATGGAAACCTGGCTGTTATATTATTTTGATACAGATATGTTGATAACAGTTGATTTTAGTTGTAAATGTGACTCTTGGATGTTGATGCACATACATTTGTAAGTGTATAAAGTGGTGATAAAGTTTCTGTTGAAATCTGACCGGCTGTGTGGATCCGGTTATAGCTTTGTACAGATGACTGTATTTCTCCATTCAATGCAGAATAGTGCATAGATTTGTGTATTTGAAGCTCTCATTTGTGGTCCAGTTGTAAGCAAGAGAAATGTGTGGTGTTGAAGGTTTTGAGATCACAGATTTGCATGAACGATGTAATGGACGGCTTGAACTTGATGGTGTGTAATTTTCAAAAGCAACCAGCCTTGTCCATATCTATGCTAATATTAAAGCGGGCCGTTTGTGTACAATCCCGACCTGTAAGTATAACTAGTGGTTATTCATATTTTCTGTGTAATGGTAATCTTTTTTTTTTTTTTTTTTTTCGCTATGTGAGCCGTGTTAATGTCAGAGTTAATTAGCCCACAGAGTTACTGTAATATTGTCCTGAAGATAATCCAAGAGGTAAAACTTTGAAGAAGCCAGGAATGATTTCCTTTAGCCGATTATTTTGAAATCGTAAACTAGGGCATTAATGTCTGTGTTTGGCAAATATTAAGGAAAGAGGAAAACTATGCAGATAGGCTATGTTAACCCCTATAGAAAAATGTTCTGCAAATTTTTATTTGCTTAGCAAATGACTTAAAAGGGTAATTTTACATTTAATTTATTTCCAGAAACCATAATTTTAACCCAAAAGCCATTGTTAAAAAGTAGATTTATTGTATGAAAAATGTGCTGATAAGTGTAATTTTGGTATGAAGATATTTGTTACGTTTTTCACTAAAATGTAATACTAAATTTAACTTGTACACACCAATATTATTCATTCATTCAATCAACAGACACAATCACAGACACACTCACTCACTCACTCAAACTCACTCACTCACACTCAAGCACGCACCAACCACCCACTCACTCACTCACTCACTCGGACCAGACAGACAAGCAAAACTCACTCACTCTCACCCACACAGAACAACAGACACTCTACCAGCACTCTCTCACAACTCACTCACTCTCCACCACTCACTCACAGACACATAACAGAACACTATCACACACTCACAGGACAAAATCACAGACACACTCACAGACCCCCCCCCCCAACACTCACTAGACAGACAGACAGACAGACCAGCAAGACACTCACTCACTCTCACACACACAGACACTCACTCACTCACTCACTCACTTATTCACTCACTCACACTCACTCACTCACTACTCACTCACTCCTCTAATCACACTCACACACACACTTCACACAGAAACACAATCACTCCTCCTCTCTCTCACACAACACCCACCACACACACACTCACACAGACACACACACACTCACCACTCACTCACACACACACACACACTCACACACACAGAAAACACTCTCTCTCTCACTCACTCTCTCACTCTCACACACGCACTCACTCACACTCACTCACTCACAGACACTCACTCACTCAGACACACACACACACAAAAACAGCAAGCACACCAGTCTCACACAAACACCCACTCACCACAGACACACTCACACTCAATCTCCTGCTATCACAAACACACACACACACTCTAACCAGACAGCACCTCTCTCACACACTCTCTCTCACTCACTCACAGACACACACACAGACTCACACACAGCCACTCACAGACAAACTATCACTCACTCTCTCTCTCCCACACACACACACACACACAAACACGCACCACAGACACACACACACTCACTCCACTCACCTCTCACACACAAGGACCTCACACACCAGGACACTCACTCACTCACTAACTCACTCTCAACTCTAACACACTCACTCACTCCACACACTCACTCAAAGACAAGCACTCACGCAGGACACACACACACACAAACACACCACTCTCACCACAAACACCACACTCTCACACAGACACACTCCACCACTCATCTCTCTTAACAGACACACACCACATCTCCACACGACACTCACTCCTCCACACGCACTCACTCACTCACTCACGGACACACTCACACACTCACACACGCTCTCTCACACACACTCAATCACTCACTCACTCAAACACACAATCACTCACTCACTCACTCAAACACACACACAAACACACACTCTCACACACACACTCACTCACACGCACATTCACTCACTCACTCACTCACTCATTTACTCACTCACTCACTCACTCACACATTCACACACTCACAATCACTCACTCACTCACACTAACTAACCACTCACGCACTAACACACACTCACACAGACCATTAACTCTCTCTCAGCACTCCCGCACGTTCACTCACTCACACACAAACTCACACACACTCACGCACTCACGTTTAGACTCACACACACACTCACACAGATATGACGCTCTCTGCATCACTCACAGTGACACGCACGCACACACACACTCTCTCTCCCACTCACTCACACACACACTCACACAGACATTAACTCTCTCTCTCACTCACTCACTCATTCACTCACTCAATCACTCACTCATTCACTCACACACACATCACACACACTCATCACTCAACTCACTCACTACAGTCACACTCCACCAGACATTAACTCTCTTACACTCACTCACAGTCAACTCCATCACTCACTAATCATTAACTCCACTCACTCAGCCACCCAAAACTCACAAGACATTTAAAACCTCTATTCAATCACCTAACGCATTCACTCACTTCATCTCCACAGACTCACTCACTCACACAGACATTAACGCTCTCTCTCTCTCCAATCACTCAAGCACTCACTCACTCACTCAACACTCACTCACGCACTCACTCGGGATGGGCGGATATCTTATCGTTGCGATATACTGGGACAAGTTTCCCCAACAAATAAGAAGTAGGCTTCCTCGATATAACGAGTTAAAGAGTCTCGTGATGACATATTCTGTGTGGCAGTGCGGCGCTCACTCACCTGGACGTGAAATTGAGAGGAGTTATCGCTCTAAACGAGGAGCTGAGCTCCTTCTACAGTCTGTAAAACTGGTTTGGTTAGGAGAACTAACCCATGCCTACAGTGCACAAAAATCGGTCTGAAGACAATGTCCTAGTAGCACGTTTTGCAGTGTGTATGGCCTGTTTTAAACCTGTTGTTACGACAAAGATAGAATTTGATTTGACGGGATTTTTCTTTACTTCTACCATTAATTGTCTGACGTGTTGAAATATATTTTTGTGACAGTGTGGTGCATATTACAGAATGATAGTTCGATATACAGGGATGAAGGGCCAGTCGATTAAACATTGCATTCGTAAATATACTTCCGTATGAAAATACCCAAGATGGTTTGAAGAACACCGATAAACCATATATTTTTTGCAGTCGTATGTTTATTTTCCTCAATTTTTATCAGTTAAAATGTCTCTACCTCCGTTGTGTGTTTTATTCCGCGATAACTGGATACCTTCCTAAAGCGTCGTCAGTAGTATTTCTTCTGCTATGGATATGTGGAGTCTCTGTGCAAGAGTGCCTTCCGGGTTCCAGTATGAATTACACATTCTTTACATTATGTGTGAACTCATTAACCTCTTAAGACCTGGCAAAACATTTTAGGATTGATTTATTTTGATGTATAAATTGTTTAGTAGCATAAAAAAAAAGAATTTCATTCATAAGTTATGCTAGGTCCTTGGTTAGAGGACATGGGGACTCAATTTCGTTAAAAAAAAAAAAAAAAGACATGAAATGAATAGGCAAAAACCAATACATTTTTTAAATCACCAATACATTTTTAGGTTTCAGGATTTTCGTTAACCAAACTTTGTATAAAGATAATTCTCAACCATGTTATAACAGAATGATTTGATATACCATTTTTCTTAATGCAAAATGTGTGTAAAATGGCACAAACAGGTTTTCTCATTATATATAATGTATCTATAAACTAAATGTAATTTGCATATTAATGTGTTTTTTGGGGCAACATGTAATGAAAAAGAAGTGTAATAATTGGAGTAATAATTTGCAACATTTTAATAATAATATCTAATAATTCATAGGAATATTGAAATATATTTTCTTTCCCTATTCATTTGTTGTGTCTCCCAGAATGCGTAATAAACATGCTTTTAGTCCCGGCGTCCTCATATGAGGACATGTATGAAAACAACCTCCTGTTTCGTAACAGAAAGTCATATTTTGATTTGAAACCCCATAACATTTTCCTGAGATGTTGAATTTGTCCGATTTAAATGATAATTACAAAATATTATCTTATTTCCATAAGAGTGTCACTAAATTAATTTCAGACATTTTTGAAGACCAGGGAGAGGGGGTGGTCACGGTGAAACATCAGATCATTTAGTATCTCTGATAAGCCCTGAATGTGCTCTGTACAGGACGTCCAGATTTAAAACTGTGGCATGTAACGTCTCAGAGAAATACACCAAAAAGATAATGTCCTCGTATGAGGATGCAGGGTCTCAGGAGGTTAATGCTCACCCTATTTTGGGTAAAAATGGGAAAGATAATACTTTTCTTAAAAGAAACAGGATTCCCTGAGTTATCGTCATTGGTATCGTTATCGTAATAAATACCAGAAATATCTTTAAATGTTATTTCACTCACTCACTCACAAACAAACACACTCACTCACCAGAGACTTCTGCGAATTAATGTGGATTGTTGATCAAGAGTTTTGAATGCATTCTTTGGGATAATTTGAATAGATGGAAATTCTGGAATTTCCATTATGGAATTACATAAATCGGTGGTATTAACATGGAACGCCAAGATTCTCCGAAGTTTACTATTGTTCTACGGTCTGTTTGAATGTTACCGGGACACCCTTTAAACTGATCTAAGTCTTTCTGACCCAGACTTTGGCGTTGACCCATCCGGTTACCCTGAGAGCAGCGAGTTTGTTTGAGCGGGAGAACCCTGTCCCAGCATCCTCGAGTGAAGGGCACAGTCTCAGTAGCCTGCGGGGTAATGAGTGAACTGTTGCTGCCACAGCACACTGTCTGCACTGCTGAGTAATGAACTCCACATGCTGCCTCACTCTGTGTGTGTGTGTGTGTGTGTGTCACAGATACTTAGGGAAACAGAGCCGGGAGGGGTGTGTTTTTGTGAATGATCCTTTGCTGCCTGCCGGTGACAGCTGTGTGCTTGTGAATGTGTGTGTGTGTGTGTGTGAGCGCGCACATGTTAGCGGACGCTGGGAGAAAGGCTCTGACCCGCTCATGTTGCATGCACCACCAGCCATCCGTCCGTCTCTTCAGGAGCGTTTAGGTCGAACAGACTGCACAAATTGGCCTCTCGCACGCTCTCTTTACCCACGCAAAAGCCCTCGTGTAGCCCTCAAACTCATCTACACACAGCATCCACTCCTCATATTTCTCCGGCTCTTTCTTGTCATGCCTCTTTCTTCTCTTTTCACTTGTGCACCAGATATATCAGACCGTGCTGGTGGTTGGAAAGTACGTGTTTTTGAGGTAAATAAAGCAATAGTTTGTGCTTTCAAAATGGACTATTCGCTGGTTTGCCTGAATGACTAGTTGATTAGGTGGGAAGCCTTATGAGTTCACTTGACCCTGATTGGATGCTTTTTGAGTTATTTCCGTGCAAACTGTACTAACACTGGTTCTGGAGGAACCCAACACTGCAAATGTTGGTTATCGTCCTTCACTGAGTCCATTATCTGTGTAGAGTTGCTCAAACCATTCGTAAGTTTAATTTTTTTTCTTAAATTGGAACTTAAATCCACAGTCTTGTTAATTAAGAGTTATTTTGTAACTTAGTTTTGTTGCATCATTGCTTCTTAAGGCAACACTTGTTTACTAGGATGTAAAGTTTTTGTTATGTGTAGTTGCATAGTGACGTTTGCCTTCAGTGATCCAGCCTTTATCCTGTTAATGTTGAGTCTAAATGTAGTGATAAAATTAAGTTGGCAATGAAATACAATACTTAAAGTTAACATGTTAGGTATTTATATGTTTATAACATTCAGGAACTGTATTGTAAAATTAATAAGGAGCAATACATAATTTTCTTTTTGGCTGAACACCAAGTATTGTACTACTAAAAGTTATTGACACATTAGAGTGTTATTAATCACAGTAAACAATCCCGAATTCAGTTCTCGTTCACAGCTTGTTGCGCTTAAATATTCAAATACACACACAATTATGGCAAATGCACCTTGTGTGGAGTATTCACATGAACGTAGTCATTTATTTCATACATGAGTGTAACAGTATATTAGAGCCATGCATTCATTCTTAAAGGGCCAGCAGCCAAATAAACTGTTGCCGTCTGTTACATTAACGTAAAAAAAAAAGATTCACTTTTGTTTCTTTATTTTTGAATCAATTTATATGTAATTCATAGTGAAATCTATAGTGTTTTTTTGTTGTTGTTTTTTTACATTTGATTATTCCATTTCTGTAGTACATCTTAAGACATGTTAAACCTAGGCTGTCTACTAGAAAAATTAACACAAAGCATCAAACTAGAATCAAATCTATGCATAAAATAAATCGTGACCCCAAGAATCGATATGAATCTAATTGTGAGGTGAAGAGATTCCCACCCCTACTGTTTAGATCAGCTTCCATGTCATTTATTCACACAATCTTCTCTCTTTAAAGTGTAAATGGGCGTAATTTTAAGTTTTAATGGTGCAGCGCTCTAATATTTAGTACTATGTAAATCGAAACTTAACGCCCATTTGCGCCACTAGGCGTAGATTTAACTTGTGCACAGCAAGTGCAACCGGCCCCGGATGATCAAAGTTGATCTGTGTTAAAGGAGACATCCAAAATGTGGCGTTTTGTGGTACTTCACTTCTAGGCCTGAAAAGCGCTGGTCTCTCAGCTAAAGCACAGCACACTGTGAGCATACTAATTACAGCGCTGCCAGAGAGAATATTACACTCCACAAAGAAGAATCTAGATAAAACCCATGCTAGTGTGCTGATGAGAAAGTATATCCTTCCAAGTTGCAGTGTATTTTGCATCAATATTCTGCTGACACACTGACTTATTTATATCTAAATATAAATAACTGAATGTGCGTTTCATTTGCAGAAATGGGAGTATATTAAGTATCTTCAAAAGCATTAACTATTTTCAAATGCATTTATTTTTTCCCTTCTTTTAGCTAGTTTACAGCTGAAAAAAAAATCCTGTAACAGTGTCTATTAATGTGCATCTGAAAATAGTCTTGTGGCTACTAGTGTTGTCACCGTACCAAAATTTCAGTATTCGGTACCAGTACCAGTGAAAATCCACGGTTCTCGGTACCAAAGCAAAACACGAAAACATGCTAATTAAAAAAATTGGACTATACTTTAATTGAATCCAAACTGTGTACATATTTAATTTTAAAAAGCTTTTAAACCCTTCTAGAGTTATTCAGCCAAGAATAACAACTAAGTTAGCTTAACAAAAGAAAAAAAAGCCCAGAACTGCTTTTCTGACTGATATGACACAAACAATGTTAACCATTTGTACATTCTCTGACACGCATATTTTAGATTCACAATTTATTTAAAAGCCTCTGGTGTGTAAAAATAGTAAAAACCATCATGTCCTCCTGTTTTTTTTTTACCCTAATAAAAGTTGTAGGAGCATTAAAGAGTTAATAAAGAAACTTCATTCAAATGCTCATTATGTTAGCGTTAGCCGTGCTTATGCTAACGATTAACTACTCCAACAACAGCGATGTTCATTTCAATCCGACATTCAAATTAAAATATTGAATAATGTCATAATGAGCTGGGTTTCCCACAGACTTTCATTCTATTTGTGGCGGCATATATATGCAAAATCATTCTCTGCCAGCAGGAGGCGCTTGTAGAGCGGGAGAGATAGAGTTTTCCCCGGTAACGGCTGTAATCAAATAAGCTGTGCTCACAAACTGCTCAGCTTTATCAGGCAATACAGGCAAGATGAAATGAAAATGACATCCATCATTTTCTGAAGACAGTCGGGTTACTTCAGAAATACAGAGATATAAAAACACCCGCACCGGGGTTCGACTTTGACACGTGCAGTGCTCATGTTTATTCAACGAAGTCAAAGCTTTTTGGAAAATCTATTTGTGGCGGTCAGTTTTGATATTGTGGCGGGCCGCCACAAATAAATCAATATATGGGAAACACAAATATTACAAATTAAAATGAAACTTACCTGCTTGAGCTCTTTCATTTGATCTGGGTGTCTGTCTTTAAAGTGTTTTGTTAGTTTGGTGTGTTTCCTCGTTTTGATGCCGCCACGTCTCAGTGCTTTTATGAAGAGAGCGCATCTGCGCACCTTTCGAATAGCGCATCAAGAACCGGGTTGACCGGGTACTCGGTATCACCGGTGCTTAAAAAAACCTGGTAGCATAACGTTTTCATTTTTTTAGTACCGACTTGGTACCGAAGTACCGGGTTTTTTGACAACACTAGTGGCTACCGTTGCATCTGCCTAAATACGTTTAGCTACTGTAATTGATTCATTTTATTGTAATGCTTTTAAGCACTTGAAGTGCTTTATTATTGTAAAACCTTGAACTTATTTATTGTAAAGCATTTAGAGCGGCACCATTTTTACGAAAGGTGCTACATAAAGTTTTTCGTTATTGTAATAACTTGATGACTTAAGTTCTCAAGTGTGGCAGCTTTTTGGCGTGTTATGATTTGGTTTGTACCAAGTCCACTATTGTATACGGTCTAGGACTGAGTGCATGCAAATTGTCTGAATTTATTAATTGGTTATTTTGTTTGTTTCTTTTCTCCTTCCCCTCTTCTGGGTCGGAAGTTCTGCATGCTCGCACAATGAGGAATAGTCTCAGACGCCCAGCTAAGCACCGCCTTGGTGCAATCAGTTGTTTGAAATTCAGTGCTAATCATTTGCTGTAGCAGACGGTTGGCCATGAGGTGTTCCCTTTCTCCTGTGATTGGGGAAATGTCACATTTAAGCAGTTCCACAGGGCTGTTTGGAATTGTGAGGGTAATGTATTTTCTTTTGACATTTACTTTTAAAATGTAGCATATTAGCATAGTAATTTCCTTCTTCAAACTTATGGTCCCCGAGTCTGCGGGCTTCATTTACATGATACATATATGTGTGTGTGTTGTGTGGAGAACGCCATTAACCTTTTACTGCCTGCTCGAGTCTGTCACAAATCACACTAAACCCGAGTGATATGAAACCACAACTTAAGAATCAGGGGGAAAGGTGGTTTCAGACCCTCATTTGCTTGTCTGCTGGATCAAAATGCGTACAAAACACTTACTGCTATAATGTCTTACCATACTCGTGTATCGCTCAGGTTGCTGGAATGTTATTATCATACTCTTGCTTTGATTTTACGATCAGTCTGAAGACGTTTTGTCTCTCTGTTGGAAAACGCACTAAATAATTTTTTGGTTCTTGTGATTATTTCTGCGCTATTGCTCCTCTAAAGGGTGTAAATCAGAACGTAATGGTGATCTTGAGTTCTTCGGTGCTCTTATATTGTTTATGTGGTGTCGGAGTCGTTCCGTTCATAAACACTGGCCTGAAGATTTGCATGCCCGCAATCCAACGGTATCTGAGAAGTATGCAAAGCACCGGAGCTGCTAAAACAAACCTGTTGTTAGTGTTGCCATCCGTTTTGTCAGAGTAACGTGAATGATCTGTCAGTGTGTAGTCTGAAATGTTTTTTTAATGTGCTTTTATTTCAGTGCCTGATTTGTTTTTCAGGCCAAAATGATTTATGTCAGGGCTAGTGGTCGACAGATATTGTTTTTTTTGACAGCCGTTGCCGATATCTTGGAAAGCAGGGTGGCCGATATAAAGCCGATATCATTTTATTTATTTTAATATTTAAGAAATTTGAAATCTATTGAAAATTGATAAAAAAAATAATTGTTAAATAAACATACTTATACTTTAGATGATCAAGTATTTTTCACAAATAATAAATATTTATAAAAATATAATAAAAAGAAGTAACCTGTAAACAACCAGGCACTCGGTTTCTGGGAAGTTTGTGTGCATTTTATCATCTTCTTTCCAGTAAGCCAAGGTAACACTCATTATACAGCACACAGTGAAAATGACATGGATTTGACATTGGGCAAAAGCATGAAGCGCGGCATAATTTGAAATCACAAGTTTAAATTTTGTCGATTGCGCGTCTCAGTGAAGCTGAACTCTCCTCCTGTCCGCATTCAATTCTCACGGACCGACCGTCACACAGAGAACAAGCGATCATTCAGGATACACATGCACACTTCACAAGATCTCAACTGGATTCGACTAAGTTTGCAAGGTTTTGGAAATTAGATGTTCATTAGTCATGCAAAGATTTGTTTAAATGATATAAATACATATTTGCTTAATGCTGACGGCAAACGAGAAAGTATTATGTTTGCCTTTCTATTACTAATAATATAAAAGCAATCGGTTTAATACTTTTTGTATACATTTTAATTAGTTTGTTTAACCATTCTATCTGATTATTAGACATACTTATATCCGTATTAGACAGAACTGTTAACAACGACGGTGAACAAGAGGGAGAATGTGAGCACTGTTTGTTCAGGCGCTGCCGCTCTCAGCGCAGTCAAAATAAAAGTCCACCTCGAACGCATCGGCCAACAGACCAAACGTCACGGCCCGATGAGATATTAAAAAATGCCAAATATCGGACCGATAATCGGTCGACCACTAGTGAGGACTCCCTGTCACGCTTATTTTCTGAAGGATATTTATGACACTAGAAACCTTCTTAAGGGAGGGTACAGAGAGATTTGGTTTACATACATTTTTTGTTATGTTGGTTGAAAGTCTCTTCACATCCCGATAGCAATCACTAAGTTAAATGGTCTAAATGTATTTATATGGTCTGTGGAAGGATAGGAGCTAGGGGTGCAAAGGATCGTAGATGATACGTGATCCGTAGGACCAGGCACACGGTTGCCGCATGTGATTGCGGTTAACTGCTTTGACGTTAACCATCATAGAGTGAAAGTTATCATATGCACATGGTTTGTCTTGCCAGTTTACACAGTCAAGCAGTTTAACTAGCACGCTTTTTTCTGTGCTCTACAGCCGCTTGCCGTGCGATCAGACACCCGCGTGTTTTTTTTTTTACATACACACAAAGTTATGTTAAAATACCCGCTTTGGCAAGTATTCTAGTAAACGCAGTCGGTTATTTCTTAAGTGAACGTAAACAGGTGAGAAAGAACAGAAGCTATAACAAAGATGAATTTGTATTTAACTTGTGCAGTGAGCACTATTGTGTTATTTTACACTTAATTATTATATTTCTGCACCTAAATTCTGATATTTGTTACTGTGATTTGTTGTTTTCATCTATGCTTGTAATTTGTGTAATTGTTCTTGTTTTATTACTAACTTTATTAGTTAAGCTAGTAGTTTTTGCTATGGTATAGAAGCCATTTTTTTTTTTGCTGATCTGAAAAATTATCCGATCCGTGACTCAAAATCCATATATAATCCGAACCGTGAATTTTGTGATCCGTTGCACCACTAGTAGGAGCATAAAATGTTCATCCAATCATATTCCTCGATCCGAGGGCTACCTCGTAGGGTCCTGCCTACCTGTCAGCATATGTATCTCCATACCTCGGTGCCCCCTGTTCGCACAGACATGATCCGTCATCAGCGTGTTACATTACACTATTGCAGGCCGAGTAAGAATGGAAGCCGTTATTATTGTATTATTATGCGATTTGTACTGTAATATTTTTTCACCGGTGAATGAGACATGAGGTAATCTGACAGCACTGCATTCAATCCTCCACCAGTGCCGCTTCATCGTGTTGCGATTAGCCTGCTGCGTTGCGCGTTCATGTGTTTTGGAGGGGGCGTGGCTTTGGAGAGTGATTATGCAGGGAGGGTGGGATCTTATGCTTTCAAAGATAGCTTGCTATTGTTAGCCTCTCCGAAATCACCTACCCTTCCTTTAAGCTAGTGAAGTCCTGTAACTTACGGTTGAGTGATCATAGACTGATGCCTATATTTTTGACTGATTATCTCAGTGCTGTCAAAATAAAAGTTTCAGCTTACCAACCAAAGAGAACAAAAAACTGATGATGATGCTGTTTAAAAAAAGAAAAGAAAAAAAAATGCCAAATATCGGCCGATATATCTGCCTTGGCAATATATCGGTTGACCACTACCTTTAAAAGCATTAAGCCCAACGCGTTCGCTAGCTTATGCATAGTCAAACGGGTAGCCTTTCAAAGTGTACTCCATTTTACAGTGTTCGCTAATGCAGGCAGTCTACATGTGCACAATCTTTGTCCAGACTCTTCACTGATATTCTCCAGAAGTTATGACCGATAAAAATGTATTTGTACTCTTTTAAACTAAAATTGTGGGTATCTTATAGGCCTAACCCTCTCTTACAAGTGCTTCTCAAGTTCTGACATCTTTGATCACTTTCATTTATAAAGCATTTAATTACAGGTATTGGCCCGATTATAAGACGACCCCCCCTTTTTCCTGATTTACCTTTTGGAAAAAGGCTTTTTAAAAACCAAATCTTGTTTTTCTCAGTAAAACACATTTTGTCAATTATTTTCATATTGCATATTTTTCCTATTAAAATTAACAACATACATTTAAAAAATAGACATTTTTTGATTCTAACAATAAAAAAAAAAAAAACAGGTAGCCAGTGAATATAAACTCTTATTAACAGTAGAAGTAAATATTACTGTAGTCTTCCAATTGGGTACTGTCTTACGTTTTTAAAATCACAAAAGGGAGTTTGCGCATCAGGGTAACCTGACAGTCACGACTCATGCAGCGTTAAGGTTTTCTTTTTCTTTTGTTTTTACTCTTGATCTTTACAACACGCATTACATTACTGTTTTTCATGGCACACTCGTTTTATGCGTATGCGGCACCATCTATTGTTGTGGGTGTATTATTGACATGTCTAAGTCTAGACCCTGAATATAAGACGAATGCGTTTTTTCAGATGTATTTCCAAGATAAAAACATTATATTCGGGTCAATACGGTAATTGAATTTAGCAAAAATGGATATTAAGGCCCATTCACACCAAGCATGATAAACTGTAACGAAAACGTATTATTATTTAATGTTTTTTAATATTTTTAATATGTCCTAATTTTATGAGAATAGCAAACTACCAGTTAGTAGTTATAATGGAATCCACTATCAGACATGTCAACTGAATGTTACGTCTGTAGTTTGGCACCTAATGGTTATAGATATTGTCGTGTGCGGACCTGTATTTCATTAATATAAAAAAATGGTTTAATGTACAAGTGGTGGAAAGCATATATTGTGATGTACTGTTCCATGAAATAATAATTGGTTCATCATTGTGTATGTTATGTGAAAATCCGCGGACGGTTAGCTTTTTCAGTTGTCTGGAGCGCGACACGCAGGATAGTTGGAGACATCACGGCTGATTCCCGGTTATCTGTGATGGGTCTGAAGTCGTAGCCATGCGCGAGTCGAGACTGTAAAAGTCACATATCGTCTCCCGTGACGCCACTGCTGGTGTTTGCAATTTATAGCTTGATATCTCAAGCTGGTGCGGTATCATTGAGAATTGAGGCAGTCCGGCTTTCGCCCTTCAGCGAGCCTTTACTAAACAAATGAGAGAATCTGCGGTGGACGAGAGAGACCCTCGTCTAAGTGAGGAAGATCTAATTGGAGCCGCACTCCCATTGTGGAGTAAACCAGCTGGAAGCATTGCTACTGACTTGTGTTTTGCTGAAGCATGACCTGAAAACAGTTCACGCCGCCACCTTCTAACCAAGAAATACAAAGGTTATGAGAATGATTTAAAAAAATGTAAGCGTTTTGGCTGGGTGATAAATGTATTGAGATATCATGTGGTGATATATCAAGATCGCGATAAAATCTGTCAGTGATAGCGATGGTAAAGCCTGTTAGTGCATGTGGCTAATAACTGTATGTTCTGCGTGTCTCTGTGTGAACGAATGAAACTCAACACGTGACGCTCACATTGTTTTCAGTGTCTGCGACATGAACACATGACTATCCAGAGCCACTTTTCACCATTTCATTTGAGATCTTCACCACAAACCACCAAAATAAGTGTTTTTTTTTGAAGAAATTATTACGAAAATACATTAAT
This sequence comes from Sinocyclocheilus anophthalmus, assembly GCA_018155175.1. Classification (NCBI taxonomy): domain Eukaryota; kingdom Metazoa; phylum Chordata; class Actinopteri; order Cypriniformes; family Cyprinidae; genus Sinocyclocheilus; species Sinocyclocheilus anophthalmus. The sequence continues at coordinate 39,269 of JADLZN010010998.1, forward strand.
ATTGTATGTCAAAGTTAATAATAATAAAAAAAATAATTTGAAGCAATATCATAACCAAGATATTATTTAATCCATGTTTGAGGTTTTATTTATACTGTTCTGTTGTGCAGCATCTTATTTGATCAAAAATACAAATGCAATGTTTTGTTGTAAATAGCTTTCATTTGATTATATTTTAAAAGATTGATTAAATTAATTTTGTTTTTAAATTAATTTTTTTTCTCTTCATCAGACACCATTTTTGATTATACATTTATATTAAATCATAAAACAGAATCCATAAATAAATAAATATGAAAAACACAATTTAAGGGACATATGGGACCCTAAATTGACCATAAAAATGAACAAAAAGGAAATATTTACATTTGTTCTCAAGGTCTAACAAACATGTGGAAGGCTTTTCCTTCCCTATTAAAAGTAAATGAATATAGTGATGAATATTGATATTGTATGATATGGAGGGGAAAAAATATAGCCTAATGATTTCTCATTTCACCCAAAAATTTGAACAAACCAATATAACTAATTTCATTTAAAATGGAGCGTCATACATACCTTGCAATAGAAAACAATGTGCTATTGATGGACCAAGTATTGAATTTAATAGTTAAAGGTACACTGCTGTAAGTGTGTTTAAGTTCACTAAGTAAGAGTGCAGCACGTTCTGGAGGAGCTGACATCTTTGCGCTCGTTCTGATTGCGTGTGACTGTACATGTTCAGCGCTGACGCTCCCGGATGAACTACACACGAGTGCTGTGATCTGTATTTGTGTGTGTTGGAGTTTTGGCACAACAGTAGTCCTGTGCTGCAGGCCTGGAGCGTTTGTCCGTGTGGAGGATTAAATTAGCAGCAGTTGTTTATCGTCCGTACCCAATCCATCTGTCTGGCTCAGTAGAGCCGGCGCTGTCTGTGCTATCATACTTCAGTCCAACGGCCCGACCTCTCTCTCTCTCTCACACACACACACACACATTCATTCACACACACTCACGCACACACACACCACACACACACACACACACACACACACACACTCACTCACTCACTCACTCACTCACTCACTCACTCACACACACACTCACTCACTCACACTCACTCACTCACTCACTCACGCTCTCTCACTCACACACACACACTCACTGAGAGAGACTCACTCACTCACTCACACAGACACTCTCACTCACGCACTCAGACACTCACTCACACTCACTCACTCACACACACTCTCTCTCTTTCTCTCTCACTCACTCACTCACTCTCACTCACCTCCATCCACTCACTCACCTCACTCCCCTCCATCACTCATAACACTCTCGCACTCCCTGATGCACGCACTCACTGCACCACACCAGACCCTCAACACACACACACACAACACAGACACTCACTTCCCTCACACACACACACCACACACACACTCACTCACTCACACACACAGACACTCACACACACACACACACACACACTCACTCACTCACACACACACAAGACCTCAGCGTCACTCACACCCACACACACAACAAAACAGACACATCCACTCCACTCACACACACATACACTCACTCACTCACTCTCTCACACACTCATACACTCACACACACTCATACACTCACTCACACTCACACTCACTCCCACAGACACTCACTCACTCACTCACCTCACTCACTCATACACACACCCACACTCACTCACTCACTCACTCACACACACACTCACTCACTCACTCACACACACACACACACACACACACACACACTCACACACACACACACACACACACACACAGACACTCACCACGCACACACACACACCACACACACAGACACACTCACATGCACTCACACACACAGACACTCACTCACTCACACACTCACACTCACTCACACACACACTCTGTAACACTCACTCACTCACTCACACACAGAAACTCACTCACTCACACACCCACACACATACACTCACTCACTCACTCACTCTCTCATTCACTCACTCACTCACTCACGCACACAGACACTCCCTCACTCACCATCACTCACTTTCACACGCACTCACTCACTCACTCACTCACACTCACTCACTCACTCAGACACTCACTCACTCGTTCACACTCACTCACTCACTCACACAGACACTCACTCACTCACTCACACAGACACTCTCACTCCCTCACCACTCACCCAGACACCTCACTCACTCCTCACACAGACACTCTCACCGGGACTCACTCCCTCACTCACCTCAACCTACACACACACACACCATACCAGACACTCCTCCCACACCACCCAGACCCTCACTCCTCACATATGACACACACACCCTTCCCGCTTCCCCAGCAGACAGTGAGACATTCCACCCGGTGTAACCTCCTCTGCCAAGAGCGCTTGGCTTTCCTCTATGCAGATTAGCCATGTGCTAATTGCAGTTATTTATTTTTTCCCTCTGTTTTTGGAGAGGGAGTGAGAGAGGAAGGAAATCAGCCATGGACGAGCGATTGATTGGTGGAGGAGGGGTTGAGAGCGCAGAGCCAAATAGCATGAGTTTCTCTGAGCCTTAACATTACTTCAGCAGAGAAAAGCTGTTGTGTGGAATCACTCCAGAGATGCACGGATCCTCATGATGATATTTGAATCAAGGTGTTTAAAGTCTACATGGAATCAAAACAAACTATGCATTCACTACTGTCACCTTTTGATCAATTTAATCCATCCCTGCTGAATAAAACTATTAATTTCCTTAAAAACTGACCCTAAACTTTTGAATGTAAAGACATTGATAATGTTACAAATTCTATTTCAATATATTTAAAATTTTAATTATCCATTCAAATTTCAAGATGAACTTTCTATTAAATTAACGAATCCTGGAAAAAAAAAGTTTCATGGGTTTCCAAAAAATCACAAAGCACACAACTTTTGTCCAGCATTGATGATAATAGAAAGCGTTTCTTGAGCAGCATATTATACTGAGTCTGAGATCATGTGACACTGAAGACGGAGTAATGATGCTGGAAATTCAGCTTTGAGCACAGCAGAATGACATTTTAAATGATATTCACATAGAAAGCCTTTATTTTAAATTGTAGAAATATATGTATATTTCCATTATTACTGTTTTACTGCAATTTTTAATTTAAATAAATGCAGTCTGGGTCTCTTGAGTGAAGAGACACCCCCCCCCCCCCCCCCCCCCCCCCCCCACAAAACAAAAAAACCACAATTGTTGCAGCTTTTTGTCCCCAAAGAAAGTTTTGCTTAATCGAATTGCAATAACCTCCTCTTCCTTTGTTTTTTTTTATAATGTATTTTATAATTTTTTTTTTGTCTGATGTTGCCTATGCCCCATGTGCTGATGGCTAACCTTAACTTTTTGATGTGGATCTTGAATTGATCCAATAGGAAACATGTAAACACAGGAAAGAAAACCGCACTCATCAAACCATTTCTTGGGGATTATTAAATCTATACTGCTGTAAATTTGAAGTAATTCTTGAATTAAAATATTTAGTTTTTTCTTCATTATTTAACCATTTTCAAGTTTTACACTTGTGTCTTTTATTTCTTTTGTTTTTAGCTTTTTTGGAAGATGCAAGTAAAATGATCCAGTCTATTGCTAATAAGCAATCCTCACCCTGCATTTATTTCTCCTTAATCATCCCGTTTCAAACAGCCGTTTCAAATTGATTTCGGTTTCTGCAAGGTCTTGTTTTCAGGAAAGCCAGGGATGTTCAAGAGAGAATCCCACGACTGGCTCATTGTTATTGTTGCTGTTAACTAGTATCATTGATTAAAAAGTGAAAGGGGAAGCTCTGGCCCTCAGCGAGTAAGACTGCGGCGGGAAATCCTTGAATTCCCCTCAGAGATCAATAAAGTACGTCTGTCTATTTAAAAACGAGAGACGGCGAGATATGCTGCTGCTTATCTTTGACCTTGCCCGAGGATGAATTAAAAGCACTTCATTTCTGAACAACTGTCATTCTCTCTCTCGCCGTCACGGCCCACCCTCATTCCCGTACTTCAGGAGCCCGGGGGTGATTCATCTACATAATACTGTGTGAAAGCAACCTCAGCGTTTTCCAGACTGGATGCGGGAACGTGCCGACAACGACATGTTTACCCCAGTCTCGAGCAGAACGAGGAATTGGACGTCCATTGGCCTGCCGTCTTGATTTGTGGGCCGTTTCCTCAAAGCGACATACAGAAATGTATTCGTTGTTGAAGTAATAGTTTTCACTGGACATGCAGCGGCATTAAATCTTACTTATTCTAACCATGTAAAATCCCAAGACTTTAAATGGAGATGGCAACTTGAGGTCAGAGGTTTGCTCAGATCTTTGTTCAAACATAATTCTTCTTCTTCTTCATCCTCTTCCATTACGCTTTCGGTCAAAGGCTTCACTGATCTCAGCTGTAACCTCATGCTTCATCACCGCATGTAGACGAGATGAAGCACCTACTCTTCTTATACGACATGTGAACACTGCTGTATTTAGGGCCCTGTAAAATCTGTTGCATTTTTTTCTCAAGTTCCATTTAATTTATTTTTCCAAATTCCATTTTTTTCCTTTTTTACATTTTGCTAGATTCCATTCTTTCCCCCATTTTAAACACAGAACTTTTATTAGTTTATTAGTTATCAAATTATTTAGTGCCCTATGAAATGTTTTTTTTCTTTCCTCAATTTCTGCTTTGTTTTACATCAAATTCTTTGTTTTCCATTTTCATTTTTCTGGATTCCATTTTAATAGTTTAATAAATTGTAATAATCAAAACGACCCCTCCCCCCCAGAAATTCTGTGTTATGTAGTTGAATGCTTCTGGTAATCAAATTATGGCATAAAACATTAATTTAATTGATATTTTAATCAAATGAAAATTAAACAAACAGTTTTTCTTTTTTTTGGCAAACAAAGTGCTGCACAACAGAGGTTTACTATTAAAATTAAAACATGGCAGAAATTCCATGTGTTTTTATTATTTTTATTTTTTCCCCCTTAAAAATAAAGTTTGAGTATTAAATTTAGTAGCAGCAGTATTAGTAGTAAGACGTACGTTCTACTGTACAATAGTAATATATTTGTCACAATTTCTTCAAGTTAACCCGAACTTTTGTCTTGCCGGGTTGCCGTAAAGAGATTTGTGCGTGTATGTGATATGATGGTAGTTTTTCTCAAATTTCATTTTTAAGTAGTCTTTTTGTGGTTTAATATTCGCAGACACTAGTCCATATTGCAATTTGATTTGAGTGTACTGTCCTACTTTTGATTTATTCATTCATGATTTGGCAAATTCCGTGACATTCCGTCTTACACAGTCAATTCCATTCCGTGGAAATCATAGGGACCTGTGTGTTGTCAAAAATGAACACTTAAAGCTGTCTCTGTGCTGGACTTCTGAGCTACAAAACAATATTTCTTCCATTAATCAACTGAGTTGTCCACATTAGACGCATCGGTTTAAAAATATCATGTTGTTTCTTCCTCCTCCTGATGGAAGACTTCAGATGTCCAGAGAGCCTCATTAGAGCTGCTGGGACCTGTGACCATTTCAATTCAGAAAATGAAAGTTTCTATATTACATTTAGGAGTAGCTTATCAGTGGTGACTGTCAAGGTGATGTCCAAATGGCAGAAATGTACAGTAGAAATCATGCCGTTAATGACATGTATTCAAACAAACCGTGAACACTGTTAACAGCAGTGCTTATATGTTGCGATCAAACTTACAGGAAAGTTTGGTATTTCTGTATGTTGGTTCAGGGTTGTTGTCATCTATTCTCAGGTTTCAAGAGTCCTGTCCTGTGTCTCTGTGCCTTTACTGGTCCTAGTGATCTTTGAGAAGTGGGAAAATCAGGAGTAATGAGTTTTGCTGATTTATAATATGAACGATGTAGTTTTGTTCTTTCTGAATCTCATGTTACTTTACTATTCATTTCGAGTCTTGTAAAACAACTTCAGAATCAAAACGCTTTCACAAATGGAAAAAAGATGGGCAGTTCATCTGCAAATTTAAGTTTATGATAGAGATGCACCGATCGATCGGCCAGGGATCGGAATCGGCCGGTTTTCCTCATGATCGGCCCGGATCGGTGATCGATCGGTCAGTCTCACTTCTTTCCGATTCCGAGCCGGTCCGTTTTGTTACCAGCGGCACAGGCAATAACATCAGCCGTGCATTCTCGCTCTCTTCTCTTTCTGCCTTCTCTCCGACGACCCCCTTCTCTCCACACACGTCTCATTCGCAATCCTCCCGGTTAATAGTGCTTGTAATTGGTGCATTCTTTTAGTAATTTTCCCGCAGGTTTCGTGCTTACCAAACGCGCGCGCACCACCACTGATCTGTATTAGTGGAGCGCTCAAGCCGCGCTCAGTCTCAAACAGCTTGTGAGCCACAAATACTTAAATGAGTGGCTAACTGCGCTAAAACGTTCAAATACATTAAAAAAAAATTGTCAAAATGCCCGTTTTGGGGAGTATCCAGTTAAACACAGTCATTTTTGGAACGTTAAATAGTTGAGAAAGAACGCATGTTGTGTAACAGTAAATTGGGTTCGTTATGCTGCTGTCTGTCATGTTAATCCAAGAACAAAAGACAAAGAAAATCACTCACTGCTCTTGATTGAATAACTTTTATAACTTTAATGGTAAGCAATAATCTGTATTTAATTTTTACAATGAAGACTACAGAAATTGAAGTAATCAAATGTAAAATAACACAGGATGTGTAGTATTTCTTAACTGAATAAAAGCTTACTTAACCTGAAAAACTTAGTTTCATCGCTCTCTTTATTCTATTGCCTTTATTTGTGCTGTTGTTTGCCATTTTTATTATTAGTACGAACTGTTTACTTATGTTTTTTTTATGAAATAAAACTTTGCGTTGAAAAGTAATTTTTGTTTGTATCATGCTGTCAATACTAGTTTCTTTAGAAGAAATCGTATCGCAAAATCGTTTCACACTAACAAACAAATTGAAATCGACCAAGAAACATGCAATCCGGTGCATCTCTAGTGTTATAATCTCAGATTTCCTACCAGCCAACCTGTTCATGCTATGTGAAAAATAGGTAATTCCCGAACTGCAAGGGACACGGTCTTCGCAGGGGAAGGCGGAAGGTCGAGCGAGTCGCTAAGAAGTAAGAGGGTGAGTCTCCACACAGTAGCGTGGATGATTGATGACGTCGATCGGTCAACGTCTGCTTTATTTCCACTTCTTCTGTCTGGGAATCGACATCCAAGGCCGAAGGAGATCGTCTGAGAACAACGGGTCCTTCTTGGACAGTCCAAGTCGCCGGACTAGTGAATCACGTGGGCGTCGTGGACAGTCTGACACCACGCTGCTTTCATTCCTCTCATTCCACACATAGATTACAGGTGTGGACTAGACAATCTGCACAGTTCATACCCCACTCTCATGAGATGCACCGGGCCCACCCCCAGCACCGTGTTTGAAGCATACGGATCTATTTTTGATTTGGGCTGGTGTGCCTTTGCTGTGCTCCGGCTGATTCTCTGTTATATGGCATTGTGATTGTTTTCAGTCTTAACAGCGGAAACAAGCCTCTCTTGATATTGATCACCATTGACTTCATCTTACGAGTACTGCGCACAGATTTAACGACATTTTCTACTTTAGTCGAGAAGTACAATGCACTCTAACACGATTCTGCGGGCCGTGATCGTCGGGAATGTCGTCTTTCCGAAGAAGCTCTCTGGCACACATATAGACAAACAATAACGCTACATGTATTCAATCAGCACTACCATGTATTGGTATAATCTTCTCATGAACCCACATAGATGTTTAATACGTACCGTTCCAAACTACGTAACTGCACAACTCATACAGCACAAATAATACAAGTAGAGCATTCATGAGAGCTCACCGTGAAACTCTACAATCTTGATAGTCCTCTTGATCCTCAGCTCATGCCTCGTAATCTTGGTATTCAGTTTAGCATACTACCAGCCTGTGTTATTTTACATTGATTACTTTCAATGGGTCTGTAGTCTTCATTGTAAAAATTGAATACAGATTAATGCTTACCATTAAAGTTATAAAACGTATTCAGTCAAGAGCAGAAAATGATTTTTTGTCTTTTGTTCTTTGATTAACATGACAGACAGCAGCATAACGAACCCAATTTACTGTTACACAACATGCGTTCTTTCTCAACTATTTAACGTTCCAAAACTGACTGTTTAACTGGATACTCTCCAAGACGGGCATTTTGACATAATTTTGTATGTATTTTAATGTTTTAGCGCAGTTAGCCACTCATTTAAGTATTTGTGGCTCACAAGCTGTTTGGCACTGGAGACGCGGCTTGGAGCGCCCGATGCCACAGTGGCATAGACACAGAAAAGGATTGCGGAGGGCGCATTATAGGTAGGTGTACCACACCAGATCAGTGTGTTGTGTCGCTGCGTCGGGGGTTGTACTAGCTCTCAGCATTTCGGCTCTTCACGTCAGGGCGAACGTCTGCCGGGACAAGCTGCATAACATAAATGAAACAAAAAAAAATAAAAACGCAACATAATTAATACAGCAGGAGCTGAATGCATACTCCCTGTAGCTGGAGAGAATAAGGCGCGATGGCACATGGCTAGACGGGATCGAGCAGCTCTGAGTGATGCACGGCCAGTAGAGTATCTTATTCTGACCTAGTGGGACACGCATGGTCACGGAGAGGCCGCGCGAGCGTCCGGGGAGGATGCGTGGAGCGGAGACTACGCTGCTACGGACAACATGATCAGGTAAGACTGCACTGGAGACTGTGGCCGTGCTATCTCGATGTTTGTCTATCTGTATCTTCGGTTAGCCGTGTATCATGAGGTATAGCAACCATGGCCTGAGTATCTGACAATTTAGGTTACTGAGACAGACAGGCACACATATAAAAATCGAATCCACACAGTAAGATTTTTATATGTGTGCTACTTTTTTTTAACTAAATATCGTCTATCACTCATCAATGGCGGCATTATATATTCATAACCATATGGACAACAAAATCACACAGAGAATAGAATATTGTCACATTAATATAAAGTTAAAATTAGGTTTTCTATCTGATATACTTCAAAAATATAAATAACATATTCACCTGATGATCAAGCTGTATATTTCACATCATCATTACACCAAGCTTCATTACACACATGTATCCTATCAACACACATTCGCGTCTTCCGCCGGGGTCGATTTAGTGCATTTATAGGTATGGTGGGGAGACGTAGGGATATCAAATGTCAGAAAGCAGTTGTGCTGCATAATATTTTTTTTTTGAAACTGTGATAGTGTTTTCAGGATTCTTTGGTGAATAAACCAGTGAAAATAACAGCATTTATTCAAAATAGAAATCTTTTCTTAGCATATTAGTCTTTTTATTTTATTTTAATTTATTTTAAATTGTAATATTTCATAATACTACTGTTTTTTTTCTGTATTTTTGATCAAATAAATGCTGTCTTGATGAGCAGAAGAAACTATTTTAAAAAACATAAATCTTACTGACCCCAAATTTTTGAACAATGGTGAAAGTTATCACAATATTTCATTTAAAGATGGTAAAAGCACATGCATAACACTTGCTGAAATTAAATCTATATTTTATTCATTTACTATATAAAAAAAAAAAAAAGGAGGAAAAAAATTTACTAAATTGTATAATTTGAAAATTAACAAATATAAAAAATGAACTTCATCTGTAAAAAATCAGTTTTTTTTACTTTTATTTATTTTTCTTAAGATGGCAACTTCTTGATTCTGTAGTTATTTTATAGTGTTTTTCACAAATAAAAAAACTGTTAAAAATGACAGCTGGATTTTGCAAAGTTTGCAGGGTTAATAAAATTAAACGATTATTAGATATCCAAAGACTTGTTCAGATGAAATGTGTATTGACAGTAGATGAGTAAGTATTGTAGTGTTTGCCTTTCTGATAATAATAACAAAAGCAAACGCTATCTGTATAGCCCTTACTAACTTTGTTTAAAAGTTCTGTGTAATAATTTATTCGTCAGAACTTTTAAACAAAGAAAATAAACTAATGGAGATGGAGAACAGGAGAAATAAGATCTGTCAAAATAAAGTCCCACATGTCGACAAAATTAGTGGTCGACCGATATAACGGCAAGGCCGATATATCGGTCGACATTTGGCATTTTTCAATTATCGGCATCGGCTGATAAGTTTTTCTGTTTGGCCGATGCGTTGGAGGTGGGACTTTTATTTTGACGGTGCTGACATTCTCGCTCTTGTTCGCCGTCGTCGTTAACAGTTCTGTCTAATACGGACAGAAGTCTGTCTAATAATCAGATAGAACGGTTAAACAAAGGAATTAATGTATACAAAGTATTATACCGATTGCATTTTATTATTAGTAATAGAAAGGCAAACATTATACTTTCTCGTTTGCCGTCAGCATTCAGCAAATACGTATTTATATAATTTAAACAAATCTTTGAATGGCTAATGGAAATTTAATTTCACAAACCTTGCAAACTTAGTCAAATCCAGCTGTGAGATCTTGACGTGTTCATGTGACCTGCACGATCGCGTGTTCGCTGCGTGACTTTCGGTCCGTGCAAACTGAATGCTTTAAACATTAAAATCATGATTTCAAATTATGCTGCGCTTTATGCATTTGCCCACTGTCATATTCATGTCTTTTCCACTGTGTGCTGTGTGTAAAATGAGTGTTACCTTGGCTTTATTTGAAAAAAAATGATTCCCAATGCACACAAACTTCCCAGAATACTGAGTGCCCTGTTGTACAGTGTTTACTTCCTTTTTAATCATATTTTTATTAAATATTTATTTATTATTTGTGAAAAATATTTTGTCATCTAAAGTATAAGTGTTTATTTTACAAATTTATTTTTAATCCATTTTCAAATGAGTTCAAATTTCTTAAATATTGATTAAAATAAATCATAGTATTATCTGCTTTATATCGGCCACCCTGCTTTCCAAGATATCGGCATCGGCTGTCAAAAAACCAATATCTGTCGACCACTAGTCAAAATCAGCGTTTATTTTCCAACATATCGTCCAAACAAAAAAATGATGACAAAAATAATGTTCAGTAGGGATCACCAAAACTCAGTTGTCAGAAATGTTCACTCTGAGATGAAGGTACGACTTCAAGTGACAATTTTCTACTATGGAGGTCAATAAGGGCCAGAAGCTATTTGGTACATTATTCAAAATGGTAGAAAAAAAATTGAGACCATTTTAGCTCCATACAGTAGAATTCAGGCCCAGCCATTCTGTTCGTTTATATAGTGGGCAGACCTTTTCCTCTGCTGCCAGATTTTTGTTTTTCAGTCTCAGCTTGAACCTGAAGGCTTCTGATGCTCTTAAGACGTTCTTGATCATTGCAGCATGAGCTCATGGGTCTTTTCATCTGTGCTTTCAAAGAAGGTTGTTATGAGGTCACAGCGAGGCTCAGGTTTGTCACGTGGGGATTTCCTCGCACGTCTGAAGGTTTGTGTGTGGCGGTCTTCAAGTGCCTGTCTTTCTTCATCCTGTTGTCTGCGCCGGGTGCCTCATTGTGCTTGTCGAGTAAGCAGATGCACTGGTGTGCCATCCATTTGTAGACTGGCATAGAGCATGCACTTCAGGTTGTTTTTATTAAACCTCCCTGTCAGAGGCGTTTTTCTTCCCCATTTTTATATTTCCTTTCTCCTTGAGAGGGAAAGTGCCCAGCTTGTCACCATCAGGCTTTTGTGTCACACGGTACACTCTCCAGCAAGGTCACATTTTTTTGAATGCTGACTGAAAGTAATGAAATGCAAGCGTTTCCCTGAAAGCCTGTGTGTACACCGGTCCTTCAGATGGATAAGAGCTCTGTAGAAAACACTGACCTCTGTCCTCCTGAAACCTAAAATATGTCTCTTTGCTGCTATTGTGAGCCGTTTCAGAGTGTGAATGAACACATCTCACAATGTACTTACATTAACTCCTGTTTTAATACGCTCCCTTGCCAACTTGATTCTCATCATTATAATACAAATTTTTGCTGATACCAATAAACATGAAAATATTATGACCCATAACTGATTATGAATTTACATTTGGCCATTTTTTTTTTTTTTTTTTTGTTTTTTTTTTTTTTTTTTTTTTTTTGTTTTTTTTTTTCTTTATTTTTTTTTTTTTTATCTTTTTTTTTTTTTTTGTGGGCGTCAGCGCAGTCAGGCAGAGTGGTAAAAAGCACAGGTAAAAGAACATCCTGTTGGGCCAAAGTGCTGTACAAAATTTAAGCATATACCAAAATACAGAAGTAAACCTGGAACACAGCAACAAACAATCCACTACAATTATGCCACTGCGCTTTTGTGTTCATTTTTGAATATTAACAATAAAAACATTGCACCAGGGCTTCTTATTATATATTTCCAGTGGATGCTTGAAATAGCCAGTGAAGTTTTTGTGTTTGTAATGAGTCTGCTGTGTTGCTGGTTGCGGACTGGGCCTGCACCTCTTACACTCATCTGTTTCAGTTTTATTTATGGGTTACGCTGGCTCTAAACTGAGTGTCAGTTCACCCCTTTCACTGAAAGTGTTGCGGGTTACAATTTCCAAGCAGTTCCCTGTGCTGTGCTTTCCTCTCCGCACACACATGACAAAAGCTTGAGTGGAAAACACTTTAATCAGAACTTTTGAAATCATGAAAACATGCAAACAAACAATAATGATTTAATTAAAAAAAAATTTAAATAATGTTTAGAAGCTAGGGAACTGCTACTTTTAGTACAAATAATACTGCTAAACTAACTAAACACTTTATTCTGAAAGATTTTTAGTGCTTTAAAAAAAAAATAATTTGGCATGAAGAAAGAACTTCATGTTTTGTGTGTAGTTGATAATATTATTTATAAATGCTGTTAAAATAAAGCTAAGAATAACTTTTTTTATTGTTCGTAATATTTCAGAACGAACACTTTTGGACTAACTAGGTTTACTTGATTATCTAGACATCTCTTTAGAAAAATCGTGTGTTGAATATCAAATATGATCAGGCTTTTGGAGAATGATTATTTGTAATTCTCATCATGTAGTGCCTTTTGCATTTTGTTTTATATATATATATATTTTCCCTCAAGTATGAGGTCTTTTTTCTTACTATATTATACTAACATGAGCCATAAAATCCTGATGTATCAAATATGACACTGAACACACATTGCAAATGTTCAATCAAAATAATAGTCATATATATACGTTTGCATTTTATATATATGATCAATGTGAAATCGGTAATCTGTGAATCCGAATCAGATCAGCAAATCGGTGCCAATAACCAGCTCTGATTTGCATGCTGTGATCAGGAATTTAAGCACACGCCAACAATTACAAATGATCACCGATATATCAGTGTCTCCAGTTTATAGCTCTACATTGCAAAATGATTGTTTGCTTTTTAATTGATGCACTCTTTGGTTCCCGCTGTGTTTTTTTCTCTCTATAGATTGGCTTTGGACAGCATGGCCCCAGTGGTTATGCTCAGAACCAAGGTGGCTACTACGGACAACAGGGCCCTTCACCTCACGGAGGCCCCCAGCAGTCTCCATACCCCCAGCAGCCCTCCAGTGGAGCGGCCTCTCAGCCCCCTTACCCCCAGCAGCCCTCCACTGGAGCGGCCTCTCAGCCCCCTTACTCCCAGCAACCCCCTGGTCCTCCCCATGGCCAGAGTGGGCCCCCTTACGTTCCCCCTCAGGTTCCCCACGTTCCCCCTCAGGGCCAGCCTCCATATTCCCAGACTCCACAGCCACAGTCAGGACAGCCAGCCTTCCCCCAGTCCCAGGGTCCCCCTCAGTCACAGGGTCCGTCTCAGGGCCAGCAGGGGTCGCAGCCCGGATACGCTCAACCACCTTCCGGTCCAGGGCAGCCTCCTCAGCAGCAGGGGCCCTCACAACAGCCACAGGGCCCGCCACAATCGCAGCCGCCCGTCTCGGCGCCCCCTCCGTCATCCCAGCCAGCTTCAGGACAGGGTCAGCCCTCACCTTACTCCCAAACCCCTCCACTGCAGTCTCAGCAGCAGCAGTCACCCTTCCAGCGCTTTCCTCCGCCACCTCAGGTAAAAACCAAAATCAATATGGCGGGTTTTAACAGCGTTTCACTTACTTGGAGTTGCGTCGGTGAACGCTATCCTTGTTGCCCTTTCAGAAGTGCTTCTACATTTAGTTGTCCTGACTTTATTCCTCAGGAGCTGTCTCAAGACTCCTTCAGCTCTCAGTCTTCAGCTCCTTCCTCCAATCAGCCCATGGGGTCCGTGAAGGGCGGTCCAGAGGAGACCATGCAGGGACGACCCTCCAGCCTGCCTGTGAGTCCCATGAGGCTTTCAAACCAGACTAACCTCATGCCGTGCTAGCTTTCAAAATGGTTTAAGGTGCTTAAAGATAAGCTGTCCTGACGAGGAAATCACTTTTGTAGTGGTAACTCATTCTTTACAAGCATTGACTCTATGCAATGTGCTTTGGATGTTCAACGGAATGTCTTTAGTTGACTATCACAGGCAGCATATAAAAACGTATCCAGTCTCCACTTGTGTCTCAAATCACTGGGCGACTGTCTTTTTCTTTAGGATAGTAATTGGCTGGACGACTGTAGTCATAGATAAAACTATCCAGAAGTGTTTCACAGCCCTGTTCCTGGAGGTCCCCTCTAACACTGCACACTTTCAAACTCTTCCTAATCAAACATCAGCTCTTCAGTTCAGACTCCAAGAGCTGAAATGGAAAATGTGTACTAACATACAGGAAAAAAACAATGAAGTGCCTCTACTAGGGCCCTATGAAATCCGTTTTTTCCCCCAAATTCTGTTTTTTCCATTGAAATGTGGCTGGAGTTCATTGTTTTCCCCCGCCATTTTTATTTTTCGTACTCCATTTTAATGATTAAATTAAAGTTTATTAATCAAAAAGCATGTCTTGAAATCATGAAACTTATACAAGTTAACAGCAATTTATTAAAAGTTAATACATTTTAGGGTCCTATGAAATACCTTTTGTTTTATTATTACTTTTTTCTGGTAATCAAATGAAGGCATAAAGCGTGAATAAATTTTTTCTTGTAATCCAATGAAAATTACACCCTTAATTTTTTGTCCAAAACCAAGTTGCTAAGCATTATTCCGTTTAATAAAAATGTACGTAATAATTGTTTCCAGTTGTGCTTTCAAGTTGGGTGGGAGACTACTGCTATATTCATGTCCTCGTTTAGTGAGATGGCACGCTTCAGGATGTGTGTAGTCTGCGCCATTCATTCACACAGACACGCAACCTGCGGATCCTAGTTAAAGTCTTTTTGCGGTTTAATATTCACAGACACAAGTCCTTTTCGCATCGCTTCGATGAAGGCACCACTTTCGAGGTAGGGTCCAATTTGGCAAATTGTGACATTTTGCGTTACACAGTAAATTCCATTTTTATGACTGGATTCCACGATTCAGTACACGTTTTCCACATCATGGAAATCATAGGGCCCTACTCTACGAACAGGGTTTGGAAATACTGCAATACAGGGATTGGGAGAGTAAAGGTTTCGTTTGAATCTAAGATTCGTGAGTTTTGGGGCAGGTAGTAGAAACCGTAAACTACGTTCCTAATTCATGGTGTCCAGTCCTGCTCCTAAAGGTCCCTTCTCCTGCAGAGTTTAGCTCCAGTCCTATGTAAACACAACTGAACGAGCTAATCATGGGCTTCAGGGTTACTAGACACTTACAGGTAAGGGGCTGTTCACATAAAACACGTCTAAAAGTGTGAGAAGCAGAGCTCAGGAATGTTTTTTTAAAAAGCGCAGCACAGAACGCCTCCTCCGCCATGTTGCCATCAGATAAAACATTTCCATGCCAACTTGCTTCTGTAAACAAAAGTTCACAGCTCTTGCCCCGCCTCCGGGGTCTTCTGATTGGTCCACTGTTTTGGAACTGACATGATGAGCGACGCTGCGTGTAAAAGCTGAAAACTTGACACGGCGTCTTAAAAACGCGGCGGTCATGTGTGAGGCGCTGCAAAAGACATGAAACGTGAGCGCAACCGTCATTGAAGTCTGTTTAGTGCGTTTACAAAGAAAAGCAATGGAAATGCAGCGCATTGAAATGGAAAAATGCGTTCTGTGTGAAGTGTGTTGGAGCACACAGAGCTAAACTCTGCAGAACATTGCATCACTCTGTGAAAGCAGGGTTTTTTTTTTTGCACCTGAATGTTATTGTGGTGGTACTGACTTTTCTGATTTACCCAGCATAAACCTTATATCGTGCTACATGTTGGTCACAAGGTTACTTCCAGTCCAAGATAAGCATGGACGCCAAAAGTCGGCCATGCGAGATTAGTTGCTTTTGGAAACCAGGCCAGTGAAAACTCCCAAGGTGTGCACATCATCTGTCAGGGTGAAAAACTTTCAGGATATGGTGTGTGTATGTTTATAGGTTAGCAGATACAAATAGCTCATTCAGAGCAACAGTGTCTTCAAAATTTCCAAATGAATTGCGATAATGAGAGAGAGAGAGGTGTCTAATAGAGAGCTGGATGGCTGGAGAAGGTAAAAGAGGCGTGAGTGAACCGAGATCATTCAGTCTCTGCCGGTGGGGGATGCCCTCAGGATTCAGGATCCAGCTTTCCTCTTATTTCTTTCTTTCTTTCTTTTGCTCTTACGTAGCCTGTGACTGAGATTGGCTGAGATTTTATTCAATCCCAGGAATCCCCACGGTTGCCTGCGGGAAAGGCAGTAATGTAGCCCTCGATTGACCCCCTTCTACCACTAACATATCTCCCTCATGCTCTGCTCTCATGGTAGATTAGCCCCTACTGCTAACTTTAGCCCGGCCGACACCAAAGGCACAACACCTCCAAATCACTACCTGACCTGCGAGCGCATTATCCAGCTGTGTAACAAAAACTACTAGAAGCTTAATGGTACTACCATGCTGAGAAGCAATACTGGGCTTATTCTTATTGTTACATGGTTTATTTGTTTTAAGGTCTACACATGGAACTCCTTGCTGCTTTAGCGTCTACAAGGATTAAGTCCTGATACAAAAATATAGTTCTTTCGCCTCCTGGAAATATCCTAGTGAGACTTTTGGGTCTTTTAGGGCAAGTCTTCATTTGTTGGGTTTTGAGGACTGATTTCATGCACGTTGATGTGGATTAAAGCTGCCAACTACAGAGACTTTTCAGCGACTGAATAGGGACCCGTTTGACTGGTTGAGCTGGTTTCCTGATAATCGTTGCTTCACATCGCAACGAAAGAACACGTCTAGCAACCGCACACTTTGTCAGCTCTTTGTGAACTGTTTGTTCTCATGTATGTCGTGTCGTCTCCTCTGAACAATATTTACAGCATTCCTGACCGTTTGATTCAGCAGTGCCTGCTGTAGCCGAATTTATAAAGGCAGCATTTTGTTTTGTGCATGTTATCAGTAAAGCTAAATTGGTGCTCTGACATGAAGTCAGAATTAATTTCTGTTTACTTTATCAGCCTACATTATTCCAAAGAATAAAATGCTATTTTTTTAATCATCTTAAATGTAACTTGCTTCACCTATGAATCCATTTTCTCTTTGGTCTGATGTCAGTGAGGCCACACACATACATGTATAATGTGCAGGGATACTGATATTACTAGTACTTTTCTAAAATCTTGTTAATGGATTAAGCAGTAACTGGTCAGTCCAGGTTGAGATTAGCCTTCAAAACACAGTTGTGAAAACCCCTTTACAATACAAGCAGACCTGGTGATGCAGAGCAATACTAATAGAGCAATAATTGATAATAGCTGCATGTTACTGCTGTCTGCTACTGATGTTGGCTCAGTTGTAGATGTTAAAGCAGTGGTCATCAACCTTTTTGACTTGAAGGCCCTCCAATGTCCACAATATTCGAAGGGCCCCTCTCACTATGTGAAATGTAAGTAAATGAGAAGCCACATTCTGTGATTGGCAATTATATTGACAACAAAAAATAATTGGACTTGTGTGTTTTTGTTGGCAAGATTCTGCCTTCAGACAGCTTTTCAAGAGCTTGCATTTGTCTTACTTAATACCCATTTGGCATAGTCCTCCGTAGACGCGCTCTGGTTTACCATAATGTCTCTGTCATATGTACGCTGATACGTGCCAAGATGGAAAACGACAGAAAGCTGGAGCCGATCAAATTCTGGGGAGGATCTGAATCCAAAAAACTGATTCCCCAGATTGTTTCTTCATCGGCCGAAAGACTGGGCATCTTTTGCCGTGATCCTGATTAATTAGTTTTGAATTCAGTTTTTTCTTTTTCATTTCCCAAATTAATCTCAATGCAGTGCGGTTCATATCAGTCGAGGATCAAATCAAATCCTCTTCCATTTGGTTGATGATAATGGTGTTTATGTCTGCGTATACGAACGACCGAGATCTGGCACGGGGGGAGATTTCCAGTAGCCTGGGCTTTCAATTGTGGGACACCCTGGAAGTGATATATCCTCTCTGTGTGTGAGAGAACATGAACACTCCCTCCAGTCGCTTCTAATCTCCTCCAGTTCCTTTCTAACAGCCTTTTGTGGCCCTTCCTCAAAGTGCGGCTAATCCGAAGCAGTATCCGCCCCCCCCTCTGTACTGCTAAACTCTGCCGTGACTTCAGGGGTCCGTCACCCTCAGCCCCTCACTTCCCCCACTGCTATTATCTCTCTCTCACACTCTTTCTTTCCAAGTCAAAATCCTCTGTAAGTGCTCCGTTTGAATCGTCACTTAAACCTTTGTCCATAATCTTTTGGCGGCATCTTTTTCTGAGATGTATATTTAGTCAGTGTGCTCGGGCCTGGATGGGAAGGTCACATGTTAGTCACACACTCGCTCGTTTTTCCCCTCTTTCTCCCAGTGGAAATGTTTTATGGAGTAGTAATTCCGACTCGGAGGGGCCCGGCCCGTTGGGAACACGAGACAGACGCTAAGAGAAAATGAGACTGGAATATTTTGTGTGTAACAATTCAATAGATTGCGATGCATCACACTATCATAATCGTGTGCAGTCTTTGATATGTAAAAATATTCAGGAGGCCTTTATTAACCCCCCGGAGCCGTGTGGAGCACTTTTAATGATAGATGGATGCACTTTTTTGGGTTTCAAAATCTCAACACCCGTTCACTGCCATTATAAAGCTTGGAAGAGCCAGGACATTTTCTAATATAACGCCGATTGTATTCGTCTGAAAGAAGAAAGTCATATACACCTAGGATGGCTTGAGGGTGAGTAAATCATGGGGTCATTTTCTTTTTTGGGTGAACTATCCCTTTAACCCATTTCCTGCCAGCCGTCGCCAGCATTTTTGATAATTTTCACAAAATTTTCATGGCCCCCAGAATATTTTGTTGTATGAATATCTGAACATGCAATATCAAAAGAACAGAGCCTCTGCTTTTAAAGAAAACAAAACCGTTTTATTCAAGCCTCATGCATTCATTTGAATATGAAAAAAGCAACAATTTGAACAAAAAACTGAAAAAAAAATGCATTTTTTTGTAAAGACCTAACCGCTGCTCACTCTCTCCTCTCTAACGATCAAAACATAGATGAGTCGATCGCTTCCATCAACACCCTCAAAGCTTCACAGTCGACATTTCATTCGGAAATTTTGATTTATATGCTTGTTTCTATCTGAAATAATCGCGTTTTTAAACAATTGCATCTGCTTGACACAATGCAATCCGCGTTTTTTTGTCTTTGACTTGTGTTTTATCTAGACATTCAGTACTTTTTCAGAAGATGAGTAATAGCGCCCCCTACCATATAACAGTGAAAACACGAAAATTCGAAACAATTCCGTCAATGGTAGGGGAAGAGATACTAAAGTAATTTTAAACTAGTTATTAATTATGTAAGTTGCTGCAAAAATCGAGTTTTGTATGTAACACTGTGTTGAAAGCAGATGGATGATTAGTGGGGAAAGAGGGCGTCAGGATGGATTGAGGCAGGATATTGAGGATGAAAGAAGGAAATGGAAGGGAAGAGAGGAAAAGTGTGTTGGAAAGAGAGAGAGACTGAGCCATTTTCACACAGGAACCCCAGCGGCTGACATAATTTCAAGACCACCCGCATTTCTCCCCAGCACTCCCACCCTGACAGAGCGCCAGTGCCAAGTGCTCCAGTACTGTCAGATGTCCTCGACTCTTTCCATCCATCTCTCCTCTCCCTTTCTGCCCTGTTCCTTTTCACTTAGTTTCCCATCTAACAGCTTTGTCCTTGTTGCGGTTTTCTGTTTTTCTTACTCTCTCTTTGTTGTGCTGTCTGGTTGCAGAGAGTGGCGTATTTATGCTTCTCTTTTTATTCCTGCAGCTTTTATATTTATTAATAGTGTTTGCTAAGGCAAGCATGGCAGTTATACTCACGCATACTTGGGGTTAGTGATTTCAACAACTGTAGCTCATTCCTGCACTGTTTGTGCTACATGAATGATGCCTCAGAAAATGTGGTTTGAGGAAAAAGTGATAGTATTTTACTAAAAGTATGAAAAGGAGTGCTATGGAAGCCTGTTTCCATCACAGAATAAATAATAATAATACTAATCTGACTTCTCTCAAAGACTTTATATCTTAAAATTCAGATTTTATGTTGCACAACTTTTACTTACCATTTTGCTTTGACTTTTTTTCCCTCACAAATTTGGGATATAAATTTGCAATTGTGGAAAAAAGTCAGAATTGCAATAGATAAGCTCAGGTTTGTGAGGAATAAAGTCAAATTTTTGTAGCAGTTTTTGTCGAAGGAGGATTCTAAGTCATATCATGGGACTAGAAAAGGTTTCATGGTTGATTTAGGTTGTAGGGTTGGGCGATATGACCAAAATCTTTCTTCACAATATTAGAAATTTTATTTCACAATAACAATATATAAATCATGATATAGTAATTTTTATTTTATTGTTTAAAACAAGCAGATTACATCAGGACAAAAACAGTAGATCAAAGATACGAATTGCTGTTTTTCAAGTACAGTAGATTTATTAAACATTTAGCAAGAAATACTACATAATTTAATAATCAAATGTAAAACAAAAACTACATAGTCTTCACTGTTGAAATTATAATAATTTGATTCCTATTAAAGAAAGTTCCTATTACAATAGGATTTTTTTTAAAGCTGTTTGATTAATGACACAGACAGCAGCAGGTTTATTAGGCTGCTGTCACTTTAAGACCGAATGCACTCATCTAATATACTGACATACTTTCAGTTTTTACCAGTGTATACGTTTCAGTGTGACATTGACAGTCGACTGTTTGCATGAATACTCAACATCGTGCGTTGAGATTTTTTGACAGCATATTGTGCTTAATTACTCTTTAAAACAGGATGCATGTCAGCTACGTACTGTGATATAAAATCTCTGATTGACACTTTATACCATCGCCACAGTATTTGTTGTGATACTGCCTTATTATTAGTTTGGAAACTTTTGATTCACCTTGGCACTTACAGCGCTCTGGCAGTTATTCAGAACACACTAGCATTGTAGTGGTGTTTTACATGTTAACATGCACTATTCACAATTTCTTCAGAAGGGAATGCAATCTAATTTTATAAGTGTATATTTCTGCTGCAATCTCTTAGAATAACGCTGTCCCTTCTGAACTGTAAACTGATAGTTTTTCAGTCTCTGTGTGATCTGAATGCTGTTGAGAAGGCAGCGGTTCAGTGCAGCTCTCGGCCTGGTTTGCACGGCTGTGCCGTTGCAGTATTCAGAGTCTGGGGCGTGTTTCCTGTTGCTATTCTGGGTCTTCCTGTGTGTGCATGGCTTATTCAGGTTCAGGGGCCGTTGCTCTTATTCATGCGCTCTCTGTTGCACACACCATTTTTCCCTCGTCCTCTGCGTTAGTGTAATCAAGCAGGATGCAAGAAGAGCTGCAGTATTCACTGCATTCGCTGCACTTTATGTTTCAAGGATTCATGCATCAAATACGTTTCACTTGTAGTTTTTTGTCTTTTCGTGCTCTCCTTCCCTCCCTTCGTTGTCTGTCACTTGCTTTCTTGTTCACACACCCACTCTCCGCCTCCACCCCCCCCCCCCCCCCCCCCTCTCTCTCTCTC
Source organism: Sinocyclocheilus anophthalmus (assembly GCA_018155175.1). Classification (NCBI taxonomy): domain Eukaryota; kingdom Metazoa; phylum Chordata; class Actinopteri; order Cypriniformes; family Cyprinidae; genus Sinocyclocheilus; species Sinocyclocheilus anophthalmus. The sequence goes on from JADLZN010010998.1 coordinate 61,341, forward strand.
TCTCTCTCTCTCTCTCTCTCTCTCTCTCTCTCTCAGCTCTCCTGCTCGGCTGCCGGCAGCATAAAGCCCGTATCTCACTGCAACACTCTCTCTTTCTCCTCTGCCTCTCCCATTATTCCTGTTTTTCCTCGTCGTTCCTCTTCCATACTTTTCTGAATTGCATCAGTCCAGGGTTTTTATTCAGTTATTTTTTTTCTTGTAGGTTTGCAGATGGGGTTTAGAATTTAGACCCCGTTCTTATTTAGAACTATTTCCGTTTTTAAAATGACACTGTAGTGCATTATGTTCCTGATGTTCAGCTATGTTACTGGTTCTTAAACGGACTGAATGGGGTGGCAGTGTGTACTGTGATGGTAGAAATATCAACTGGAAGATTCTGCTGTGCTGTTTACACCTCTGCATGTCTGTGGTGTAATTTAAATAAAGCGGCTAGCAGACAGCTACAGTGACGCGTTTCCAGTGTAGTCTTTGAATACAATGAATGTTTTTCATGTTGTCATGTGCCTGTGTTAGGTGCAATTGCAGTGCTGTAATGCTATTGGATTTCAACTGGTTTGCACAGATTTGCCATTGTAAATGGATTTGAGATGTGCCTTATGCAATTTGATTTCTATTCTTTAACTGATTGGAGACTTTTTTTGGTGATATTTTAATACTTTTCATATTTGAACTATTATTATGATGCAAATAATAATTTGCACTGATGCTGAATGCACCCATTCACTATGCAACTGGTCACATGAACTAAATTTGCAAAGGTGCGCGCTCTGTTGTTAGTATTGCTCACTCTGTTGCTCATGTCTCTCTGACTCTGGGGCCGCTCTGCTGTGGGAGGGGCGTTGCTCTGGAGAAGAGGAGGCAGACAGGCTGTTTTTTTCCCTCCTTTTTTCTGTGTCAGGCTCCCAGCCCCCCAGTTATCCACCTCTCCTCCCTTCTCCGTCCCTCTGTTTCCACCCAGACGGGGCGGCTGCCTCCCTCACCGAAGCATCTGTGGTTCCCGCTACTATTGTGACCCACACAATAGACCCCCAATGCGGTCACACGGCGAACCCCTCCCCGCCGGCGTCAAACACCAGAGAGACGCTGGATCCGTCCAGATGCACGTCAGTAAATGTTTTTATTTACAGCTCTGAGCGTGTCACCGAAGGAATTTTAACTTGTGGCAACCCTTATTTGTTACAATCATTTGAACATATTTGATCTAATGTAATTATTGTTAAGCAAAAAACGATGACAAATGCCAAAAGACATGGAGAGCGTTCGGCAGTCTTTGGCTCGGCGGCTCCAGCTTTGATTGGTTTACTTTTAAATCCAATCACAGACATTCAATCACTCTTTAGAGAGAGTGACCGTGGCATATAGCGCAACAGTCGGCTTCTGGAAAAATCCCATTCATTTTCCCCATGGATAAATTGAGTTTAAGACACGCCAGGAGCTCTGAGGTTAAGTGATGTACGTTTCTGTAAAAGCCTGTAGTCAGTGTGATTTCAACTTTTCAATTTTATGGGAAAAAAAGTGCTAAACTGTGCTAAATTGCAGAATTCCAAGTGAAGAACTCCATTACCCATAATACTGACGAAAAATCCCCCAATCAGAGAGGTCACTGTTACTATGGAAACACTGTGCCAAAAGTAGCAGTCCCATAAATCATTGTAAATTAATGGCATAATAATTGTCAATCTCCCTACAGTCAAACCACTTATGTTGGTATATTTTTACATTTTTTCCAATAAAATACAGAGTTCTGGCATGAGACTCTAGATGGCGCAGTCCGATAGGTCTAACTCAGTCTGACCTAATGCCATCATTATCACATGGCACAGCTGATTGGTTCTCTCCTGTATCGGTAGCCAATGAGCTCGCTGCTCAACATTCAAATATATGACAAGTGCTTGCCGTAGCAGTTGCAGCTTGCTTCATAAACCCTCCCTCCCATCTCCACCTGTGTAGATCTGCTACGAGGTGATTCATGTTTGCTATATGGGGGTTATTTCATGTATGTTATATTTGCAGCAGCAGTATTTCTTACATGCTCACAGCAACATATCTGTGAATGTATTGGCAGTAGCAAGTCTCGGTACTTGCTCTGCCGCAGCAGCGTAGCAGATCTATTCCGCCAAGACCAAACACATTAAAGGATTAGTTCACTTGGACTTACCCGCCAACTCTCCAAATTGTCATGGCAAACTATATTTAATCCTGAATATATTGCAGTAGTTTAATTTTGCAACGTTTCATCGAATGAGTAGTTTATCCCTTATAAATTACTTTAAAATTGATATCAATTATTATGTAATTTAAAGTAATTGATAATGGAAGTATCAGCATGAATTAATTGATTGTAATATTTATTAATTAAATGCAGAAAATAAAAATCACATTTTAACCTGATTAATTAAGGGAAAATCATCGGTTAAATCAAATTTCATTAGTCGCAGCCCCTACTTTAATATCAACTTTGAGTGGGATTGATCTCTGAGCTGGTTATTTGGTTTATTACTTTCTACTCTTCTTGTCATTAATTTTCAATGTTTTATAAAGAACACAAGGGGAAATACAGTTTATTACAGCGCCAGATGCTCTGCTGAAAACGCCTAGCTGCGAGTGCTTGAGCGCATGGCACAGAATACAATTTAGAAATTTTGCAAGCATTATTTTTCATGTCAGTATTTATGGTAGTCTGGGAATCCCATCTGGTACAGACATGAATACTCGGAGACAGTGCATTACAAGTCGTGTGAGTTACTTAATCGGATTACTTTTTCAAGTAACTAGTAAAGTAACACATTACTTTTTAATTTACAATAGAATATCTGAGTTTACTTTTTTCAAATATATTTCAGTTACTTTCCCCTCCATTTATTCACTGACTCCTCTCCTGGTGCCGTGAAACGTGAGTGAGGTGCAGAGGCACTTTCTTCAGCCTGAGGCTTATTCATTTCACCTTTGGTGTGAAAGGGCCTTTACAGTTGCCAGAAATATAACTTTTGGATTTTTTGTTATAACCCCCCCCACCCAAAAAAAATCAATAAGCAAGCACCGCCCAGGTGACAAATGCAGCAAGTAAAGCAAAAGTAATGTAATGCAGTTAGTTACTTGTTATGTAGTAACGCAATGTTGTAATACATTACTTTTAAAAGTAACTTTCCCCAACACTGCTCTGAGACGAGCAATATTAACTTCTCCATTATTGTGTTGTACAAGCAGATGGTTGGTCGGTGTGGTATTAGTCCCGCCCCTCCTCCACTGTGATTGGATGGCTGACTGAAGAGTGACAGTGATGAGCGCTGCATTTCACCCAAAGTTGAACATTCTTCAACTCTCGGCGCCGAGAGAAAAAATAAAACGACAAGCATTCAGCATGAAAAAGACGCTTGGCGCCTCATTGCACTTCTAGCATTTTAATAAACACGGCTCTCCTATTGGAAACAATTGAAGAAATACGCTAGCGTCGGGGGAGCTTGCTTGGCCTGAGACTGAAAACGTGAGCAGTCACTTACGCGTTATCGCCTTCACCGACCACAGTTTGTTAGAAACACCTGTAACGACACACGTGTGTTTGGTACTAAAGCAGGAAAGATCAGCACCAGTGCAAACCGTCTCAATCACGCTAGTATTTATATATTCCAGGCCTCTCTTTTATTAACATTCTGGCTATGTGCAGACAGTCCTGGCTGGGCATCAGTACTCAGAAGTGATTAATCATGAAAACTGTAATTCTGTGACTTGATATATATTTGTATTACTGAAACATTTCACACCGATTGAAATTCATTAACGACTACACTCAGATGTGCCAAAACGGGGACTTATTATTTTATTTGTGATTTATCAGAGAGCAATTTTGCGTCAGCGCTCTTCATGGTGACTGAGTTCGGGGCAGCACTCCAGAGGAGATTAGGGGGCGTTCACACAGGACCACTGTGGTCCTGAAGTGCATTATTTAATAGAAGTATTCATAACTTGGCACAAAATGCTGAAAAAAAGAGATGCAATGCAATAGCTAGTTTATCTGTTGAGCATCTGAGTTGAGAAAACTGCCCTAGGTAGGGTCCCTAGTCTCGTGTGACCTTGAGACAGAGCCTTCATGAAAGTCTTCACTGTTTAACAGCCTCAGTTTAGAGTTCAACTTAGCCATTGTTGTTTGAGCTCAGCTGATGCAGTAACGCAGACTGAAGTGTTATCAACTGTTTCCAACAATGCTCAAATAAAACCCAATCATTTATTTTCTATTCAAATTAGGGATGGGCATGATTAATCGACGATCGATAATTGATCGTTAAGAATTTCGTCGATCACATTAATTTGTTATCGATTAATCTAATGCATTTTTTTTATCTAATGCAGGTTGCGTTGCGTAGTGTGAGTCTTGACGCAATTAAATGAATTTCGCTGTGTGGCAGCAATTAAATATTTTACCACCAGGGTGCAATATTTGACACCATACTCGGTTATCTGTGATCTTCCGTTTTGATTTCAAAAGAATAATCATGAAGAGGTCACGGCGAAGTGTGGCGTGGGACCATTTTGATTTAAAAAGGGAAATAGTTCACTGCAAACATTGCGATGCCGTGTATAAGTACAACACGGCCACGACTCAAATGATGTACCACTTAAACAAAGTGCATCCGTCCCTGGTTAATGTCGGTGGCGGTGCATCCTGCTCTCAGTCTCAACCTAGCATCAAGCAGCTGCAGGTTCCCCGCTGCTGTAGAGCACCGCATATGCACGCGCATATATGTTCGGTTTGCCTAACTGAACGTAGTTTAACTGTCTGCCACAAGTTGATCTTGTAATAAAGGTCTCATCGAGGAAAAACACGCTGTATTTTTGTATTCATTGCATTTTTGAATTATAAAAGTTAAATAATTAATTTTATTATAAAAATATTAATGATTAATCTATAGTCGATCGTTAATTCTCTCGACGATCGACTAAGAAAATTTAATCGAATACCCATCCCTATTCAAATCCTTTCTGACACAGTTTTACAGTCATAAAAAAAACCTATTTATATTCATTGGCGCATGTTTCAGAGTGAAGCGTGGCACGCACAGTGAAGCTCATTATCATGTTTCAGTATCGCATAGCGTCACAGCCACATGTGCTCTGACTTTGGGTTTTAACAAATTTGTAATGAGAAGGCCGCCATTGTCAACAAAAGAGAAGCATTATGCCTCCCTGTCAGCCGAAATAAAACGTGCTGCTTTAATATTTTAAAATAAGTTCGCCGTAAATAAAATTGTTTTGTTGTTATTACGTTTTTGTTAAAGCATACTTGCCATTTTATCATAATTACACATATATATATATTGTGTTTGCTGTTTGTATGGTTTTTATTTTACAAGATGAAATTTGCAATAGGATGGTCCTTTTAGTCCTTATTATTAAAATAAGAATATTTTTTATTGTAATGGCAATTGGTATCATGCGTACAACTAGATTTGTCTTTTTGGTTTAGTAGTGCTTGCCCATGCAAACGTCACAGCCAGTTGTACTGTAAAATATATTATTATTATTATTATCTTATAAAGTGTATTTTACAGTGAAATAACAATAGTATTGTCTTATTTTGTTAAATGTTTATTATTATTATTATTATACAGCCATAGTTAGTGGTGCTTGCCCATTAAACCGTCACAATGCTGTGGATGGTTGCCATAGCTTGGTGGTTGCTAGTGTGGTGTGGGCGGTTGCTAGGTTGAAGGATGCTTACTAACACAAGTCCAAAGAGCCCACCCATAAATGCTTTCTAGAATATGACCGGAAGATCCGCGGATGCCAATCCAAGATGGATCCACAGAGCCTGATTGCATCCTTTGTTCACATCCCTAACCCTAACATCAGCAGCAGCAGTCGGGGCGAGAGCAGTGTGTGTGCCGAGAGGCAGGCAGTAATGGCCGCTCCTCTCCTCTGCTCTGCCATCACTCTCACAGTCAGTGGGCTGGTAGCTCCCCCTCATGGCTGACATCTGCACAGCCGCTGCTCACTACACTGGGACTCTTTCCACGCGAATCCTGCTTGATTGATTGAAGAGCAGAATTAGTGGCTGTACTATACTGTGAAACGCATCCGGCCCGGTGTGTCCGGCTAGCTTCGCGGTAACTGTTTGATTGATGTGTGGGAGATGCGTGGCGGTGCCCCCTGCGCGCCGTGACCCATCAGCGCGGGGAGGGCGCCTCGCCTTTGCACTAATGGTTCAAGCACGTGGAGACAGTTTCTATGGCCACCTCACAGATGCAGCTTAGCGCGCACGTGTCGTGTGTTTTTTCCTGTCCCCTTTCCACCCTCCGCTGTGCTTTTTCCTCATTCGCTGGTTGGCAGCATATGAATTGTGTGTGTGTGTATGTGTTTGTGTGGTGTGACAGGAGAATGCGTTCCCGTGCCGGTGAGGGTCACACAGAATCTGAACCGCAGGGTTTCACTGCTGTCTTACCTCTGACAGGATTTCCCCTCACCTCATCACGACCATCACAGACAGTATTTCTCACTTCAGGATAGAGTTTGTGAACGAATCCAGCCCTCTGAGTTTGAGTTTCTCACTGTGGTGGTGTCTGTGAAACAACATGGCTGCCGTAGTGACTGTTGATATTCATCACAACTCACTGGCCTGGTTTATGATAGAAACATATATATATATTTTTTTAGAGTAACTGAAGTCATTTGCGTCTGCAGATGTTGTTGGAACAGCAAAAGTGTTTTAAATAGACCCCGTTTTCTCTGTTCTGAGAGCTGACAGACAGGCTAGCACTGGTGCTGGTTTGAGCATAAATGGCTGCCACACGAACAATAAAAGTCTCTCCCACAGTATTTACAGAGCCGACATGAAACACACTCGTGCTTTTTTTTTTTTTGTCCGTTTTTAAATGTTTTATTTTTATTTTAGGATGATTGTTTGGCTACATTTGTGAATGCGCAGAATTATATGTGCTGTCAGGGGCTGTAATTTAGCAGGTTTGTGCTAAGCTAACAGGGAACTGTTATAATGTTTCACAAGTCAACAAATACCATTTGTGTTTGGGATTTTAGTTTTTTTGCTTCGCAGAAGTTGGCTGTTGCTACTGGCAGATGTTAGCATAACCTAGTATAGCTTAGTTTCTGCATAAATAGCATAATTATTACAATATTACTACTGTAAAACCATTGTCAATTATGGAAGCTCCTTCAGATAGCACTGTGTTAAAACTGGAATACAGACGTTCAAAATCTTCACATATTTTCAAACACTAGGCATCACACTTTGTAAAAGGTTACATAAAAACTTTGCCAGCAAACCAGCTTAGGCTTTTTATTTATTTTTATTTTTTCAGAAGACAACTGAAAATAATGCGTTCTGAAATCGACTAAACATATCAAATACATTTGATCTTCAACAACTGAATGAACTAGGGCTGTAAAATCACTTCCAAAATAAAGTTTTTTGTTTTTTTGTGTGTGTTTACATAATGTGTGCTCTGTATATCTGTATACAAAATACACACACAAAATAAATATATGTAATATATATTTCTACTTCTATTTTGGAAGCAATTAATCGCAATAAATCGATTTTTTTCAGCCCTAGGATGAACTCCGAGTCTGAAGATAAAAGCATTACAGTGTGTGCCTGTTATTCACTGTGTGATTTACTGTGAAATGTCAGCTCTGACTGACCAAAATCTGCAGACTTCAAGCGAAATCGAAGAACGAACTGATGTGACATTTTGAACAAATCCGGCCAAAAACCGCCGGCCGTAGATGTTTACAAAGCTCATCGTTCTGAAAAGTGAGGTGTGCTGTGATTGTCCAGCTATCCAGTGCGTTGTGATTTGGCTGAATACCTCAAGCGTGAGACGGATATGTTACGCCCCTCACCATACTGTTGACGCCGTGTCCCGGCCAGAGCGACGAGACAAAAAACATTAAAAACCATTATAAACGAGGCATTTTTTGCTCCAGTGCATAAAAACGTACGTACAGTCTGTGAGTCAGAACACCGGCATTGTAGTCTAACGTTACTCTACCAGGATCAGGAAACAGTCCACACATGCAGTGCTAGAGTGAGCGGAGGCCGGCGGGTTTGCGGCAACCACATGTGACGATCCCCGGCTGGACTCCACTTCGTCCACGTGAAGCCGATCCGGATTCCGTCCACGGTGAAAGCCGATGTATTCCCTCAGCGACCAGCACGGCTCAGCTCCAGGCATGACGAAGCAGATATCCTCTTTTGGAAGGCCAAACAAAGTATTTCGCTTTCACAACGAAACACACATCATCTTCACGACATGGCGGCTTGTGCAACCATACATCAGCAATAAAGTTACGCCTTCTTTCTTTGAACATTTGGGCGGCATTATGCAAAGCTTCCCACATCGTGACGTAGATATGTGGTGGCGTGTTAGAACGAGGCGTTTTAGGAGTGCGTGGACAAGTCTTAACTTTTATAAGAATATCTCTTTGGATTTGAGACGTTAGTCTTTGCAACTTTACAGATCTTCTTTATGCACCAAGAGCTTTTAGCACTTCAAAGAGAAAGTAACAATTGAAATCACATCATATGACCCCTTTCATACAGGCTAGGTTATGATAATCAAAAAACAATCCTGAGCTAGATCAAGTTGTGATCCGCAAACCAAACTATCACTTTACAAATGAATAATATTTTTTTTCCCCACTAAATAAAGATGTTTGTCTCATTAGCTAGCTCCACACTGGAACTATTATACAGAAATCAGTTTAATTCCTAACTGAAAGCGACACTGACTCCTGGTTTTTTATGTTTAAGTGTCAATAGTGATTGTCTCCGAACATTTGTCGTTATGCGGTTGAAAGCTCATCCATCGTAGCAATCACTAAGTTAAGTGGTCTATATTTATTTATATGTATTTATATTTTCTGTGGAAGGTGTAGGACCAAGAAATTTTCGTCCAATCAAAATGCTCGGTCCGAGAGTTTTAATTGGCTTTCCTATCTGCCTGTCAAGTTATGTATTAGCATACCTCTGCTCACCCGGTTCGCGCAGGCAGGATACGTCATCAGCGCGTTCACGAACGCTATGCAGGCAGAGTGAGAATGGCAGACAAACATCAATAACCTGATCTTCCTTCCTGGTATTGTATTACTTTTAAAGTTTTCTCACCAGTGAATGACAGATGATGTAGCCCAGCGGTTCCCAATTCCAGTCCCTGCGCCTCGCGCCCGCTCTGCATATTTTGCATGTTTTGCTTAGTTAACACACCCGATTCAGATAACCAGTTCGTTAGAAGTGAGCTACGTGCATGGACTGTGTTCCGATCGATATGATCCCTACACAGTGTTCATTGCTCCCTACTCCATGAGCGGGGGAAATCCGTTGAAGTTTATTTCACTTTGGAACATTCATTCACGAATTTGCGCTGTGCAGCGTCTTCACACACACAGACGAAACTTACTAGAGAAACATGAAGTGGGACATAATATACCTCTGTAAACAAATACATTTTAAATTCACGTCTCGCACACATCATGTGCGAGGACTGGAATTGGAACGCTGCTGTACTATTGTATCAATGTTTCTTTTATTCGGTCTTTGAGCGTATATGCGTGCAGGGGGCTGGCTTTTGGCCAGCGATTGCGGGAGTGTGGCCTTTTTCGCTTTTCATTGCATCAGGCGAAATTTACATTTTCCAAAATCTCCTACTGCCCTTAATACTTGTAAAGCTGCTTGATTTAAGGCTATCTGTTGCATAAAGTACTATATAAATAAACATGACATGACTGGACTTTACTGGATTACTGGACTGCAGAGCTCGTGCAACATCCACATCGCTGTAATCAGATGAGTTTTAAACTGCTGCTCTCTCACCGCTGTCAATTTTTGATGCGTTTATTTTGTTATTGAGAGGAAAGCACACAGCATATATTTACATATTCATCCAAAAGCCGCTCAGCAGCCTCGGGTTCGGCTGCGTTTGCTCTGTCTGAAGCGCTGTGTCTTCTCTTGAATTGCATCCATGATGGGGGAACATACAGTATTGCGCTACAGCGCCACACTGGTCAAACCGCATTATTGCAGGCTCTTACATATGAGATCATATGACTACTCGACAACAAAAATATGAAATATAAACCTCACTTTCATCAGAGTGGGCGGTGTCGGGATGTTCGCTAGCAGTATACTGCTGCTGCTCACGTGTTTCAAACTTTGAGTATATCAGGGCCTTGATTCTGGGTTTTTGCAACCAAACTTTTCCAGACTGTGAATCAGGGCAAAAGTCATGTTGTGTATTCCAGCTTTAAGAAGCACATTTGTGCATTTGTTTTGAGGCTCAGCCAGAGACAGAGGGAAGTCTGCGGGGTCTGTCTGTGAACGCCTGCTGCAGTGTGATTATCGCTCTGGTCAGACAGTGTATGCTCCTGACCTCTAGAGAGCACGGGGTCAGACAGGTTCATGTGACGCTTCTGTCAGGACAGAAGGGGTTAAGATACACCCTCAGCTGTCGGTCAGATGACTGGTCTTATGATTGCGCAGTGAAGCCACAGTAAAAGAGAGTCAGTGTGATGAGCTTCGGCTTCAAAGGGGATTTTTTTCCCTCGCATTTATCAGTGAAACTCTCTCACCGTGTTTTGTGTTTAATTGGATGTCTCAGTTTTCTCAGTTTGTTTGAGCTCTTCAGATTAAATATTAAGGTCACAACAATCAAGCATTCTAGCTCTTACATTTACAAGACAATTTTGCTGATTTTCTGCCAGCTTTGTGTCGTTGCTATGTCAGTAGTAGATGTAAATGAACAATGCTTCCTCTTTCTCCATGTTACATGCACCAAGATATAATAGTCAACAAAAGTGAGACAAACATTTAGCTTCATCTGGCAGACTTTTGCCAACAAATAAGTGTTCATTTACATAAACTGCTGTCATTTACATGTACTACTGACATTGTAACATTGAAGTTAAAGAGTTTAATTCAATAAATGTATTAATTTATTTGATCAAATATCCTCTTGTACTTTATTTATCCGCTCAAGATGATGAAACCATCCACAATCGATTTTGAGGCCGTTCACATGTCGCGTGTGAAACGCATGGAAAACGCCGGCTGCGTCACTTTCTCCTCTTTTCAGAAGTGTTCGGGAGCTTGTGCTCCAGTGCTGTATATGAGCCGCGTTCTCCATGAAGACGAAGAAGTTTCAGCTAAGGATAATGGATTTCCAGTCCTTGCTTTAACTCTACTACTTGATATATTTATGGAGATGAGAAATAGTAATAAAAAAAACCTGTACAGCCATGATCAGCTGTTAGTCCATCTTGCCCAAGCTTTTGACCTCTCTTTGAGTGCGCTTGTCGTGTCTACTTTTAAAATAACTAAGCTGAGCATGCAAAAGACGCGACGTGCCCAAGTGCCATTGCATCATGTTGTGGTCTCACTCACTCTCTCTCTCACACACACACAGACAGAAAGACTCTGGGTTTATGCCACACTCTCGGGTAATAAACACCTTCCTCATGGGCCACATACACCGAAATCTCCTGTTAGACGCACACATGCCAACATAAACACGAATCTGTCGAGGATTGTTTCCTGTTAGGAGACCGGAGCTGGGTCATACAGACTCTGAGCGTGTGTGTGTGTGGCAGTTAAAACAGGAGTCTGAATCAGCGTCCTCCTCCTGTCTCTCCCTCTGGGGTTCCTCCAGCAGGTCACAGCCCAAATATAGCAGTGGGCGCCGTTTCAAGTGCAAAACCGCCGACTTTGGGGCTGCAGCCAGTGTGAGATTTCTATGGGAATACTTGGTCATGCTCCAGTCGGTCTCTCAGTATGTGTGTTTGTGTGTCTTGTTCCACTCCCACTTTTTTTTCCCTTTCCCTCTCTGATCTGACTGGCAGATGAGCTTGCAAATTTTCGCTGAACACATGCGCTCCACGTGACGCGAGTCGAGTGTGTAAATATTCCCACAGACACACACACACACACACACACACCACTCACACTCCTCTGCTGGGAGGCTTTATGACTGACTGCCAGATTGATTTCAGTATCACACCCCATATGGACTCGCTGCTCATTTTGCTCAGGCTTGTTTTCAGGCTGCCAGTGTTCTGTAATGGCAAAACCATCAATAATCAAAGACACATGGTAGCACGAAATTTCCATGTTTGCTTCATGCATATTGAGCGAACACTGTCTGATCTTATAGTAGTTTACTATACTTTTTATTTTTTTCCTCCAAAGTGTGCTGCTCATGTTGTCATAGCATGCTAGATATGTTCACCTAGTTCTTCTGTTTTCATACGTGTCATGTTGTATTTGTTACAGATGTTCGCCTCTGCCTTGTCACTCAGTCAACTGGATTTATTTTATAGAGAGATTGTGAGCAGTGTTTGCGTGTGCTAAACCTGATGCAACAATGCTATGTTGTTTTTGTCAACTAGTCGTCCAACAACTGACTAGCCAATTGGTTTGCTCTACCAGTGAGTTTACTTGGATGGCTTTAAAGGTATAGTGCACCCAAAAATTGAAATTGTCATTGTTTAAACACTCGTAGTGCTGGGCGGTATACCGGTTCATACCGAATACCGGTGTTTATTTTTGTTTTGATATGAATTTTTAAAATACCACAATACCGGTGTATGTATCTTAAACAACGTTCGGAACGCGACACTGTTTGAAAGGGGTCCCTTTTCACTGTTGCACTGTGGTGAGGGAACAGCTGTATGTGTTACTAAGCGTGAAAGTTCTGAAACTGAAGCTGTAGAACTAATAGAACGTGATGACACAGAAGAACTCATCCACAATATCCACATTGACCTCCACAAATATCCACCTCCCCCTGCCAGAGCGCGACTTTAGCACTAGATTTAGTAACTTTCAGATGCTTTTAGCGGCTTTTTTCCATAGAATATTCATACTGACAAACCTAGCGACTTTTTTGGATAAACCTTAGCTATGGTTCAGTTGGAAGATTTCGCCAGTGCTGTCCCGCGAACGCGAGGTCTGACTTTCCCGGAGAAGTGTCACCTCTCTCGGCGTCTGTTCTGTGCAGTGAGCGGCAGAGAAGCACCGCAGCCCGACCTCCCCTCCCTTTCTTTTTTCCTGTTTCTCTTCCTTTTGCTTTCCACTCCCCCCCCCCCCCCCTTTCCTTCTTTCCTGCCCCTCACACCCACTCCTCCCTTTGTCTACACCCCCCCCTCTTTCCCTTTTGGAATAAACGAGTACAAAACAGCGTTTCCTAGCACCTGTCGCTTACTGATTGTTTGGAATTATAAATATGAGCGTAGTTCGTCTGTTAATATCACATGCACTTTTTTGTTTGTTGTTTTTTTTAGGTTGTTACTCAGACGCAGGCAGTGCCCTGCATGAGACAAAAAAGTAATATAGCCAAAACAACCGCATAGCCGCTCTTTAGTGTAGATGCATGTTGATTTTATCAGACGATGCCGCGATTATAAATGAGAGCGACTCCTGGTTAACATGTATTAAAAGGGGTCGTGTTTAGTCACTATTTAGTGTGGTATTTTTTGACAATATTCACTCATCATGAAAGTAAAATAGGGCATTCTAAGTCAATATACTGCAGTATTTCCTCTCTCAATCAGTAGAAAATATGGTTAACACCCGGTCATGCATGAAAAAAAAATACCGTCATGTACCGTGAAACCGGTATAATTTTGAAAAATACCGTGATATAAATTTTTGGTCATACCACCCAGCACTACACATTCGTGTGGTTAATAAACCTAAAAGACTTTCGTTTCATCTTTAAAATAGTTAAGTTGTTTTTTGAAAGTTCACAAAACCTGAAGTGTCACGCACAAATCAAGCCGTTTAAGTCTCTAGTAGATATATTTACAGATTAAATTAGGATTTTTTTCACATAAACGTTGATCAGTGCACATAGAGCTCATCAAATATGCTAAACAAGCTCAAACGTGCTTGCTTGAAAATCAGAAAGAGTTTTTCTCACATCATGAAAGCACGTTAGAGCTTCTGTTTACATTTCTCCTCAGAAGACCTGCATTAAAACGCTCGATTTATATACTTGTATCTTTTTGTGCCTTTTGAGGCACGAAAATTTTGCTTGTGTGCACTTTCAATAGATGAACGGAAATGATGATAGAAAATATACATATGCAGCTATGGAACAAATTAAGAGACCACTTAAATTGGATTTACTAGGTATGGGTTTGAGTAAAATGTTAATATTGGTTTATATAAAATATTGGAGCACAAAACCAGTCATAAGGGCATTTTTTGATGAAATTGAGATTTATTCATCATCTGAAAGCTGAATAAATAAGCTCTCCATTGATGTATGGTTTGTTAGGATAGGACAATATTTGGCCGAGATACAACTATTTGAAAATCTGGAATCTGAGGGTGCAAAAAAAATAAATCAAAATATTGAGAAAATCATCTTTAAAGTTGTCCAAATGAAGTTCTTAGCAATGCATATTACTAATGAAAAATTAAGTTTTGATATATTTACAGTAGGACATTTACAAAATATCTTCATGGAACATGATCTTCACTTAATATCCTAATGATTTTTGGCATAAAAGAAAAATCAATAATAAGATTATGAAATTATTTAAAAATTTGGATGACAATTTATCAGTAGGTTTCGTAAACAAAAATTACGTTTTACTCAAACACATACCTATAAATCATAAATCCAGAGAAACCGAGACGTTTCAAGTGGAATTTTTTCCATAGCTGTATATATTGAATTTTGGGTGAAGATTTAAATAGTGATGCCAAACTTCTAAGTGAGGGTTTTAGCTTGATGTGCTTTATTATGCTAATATGTAACTATTACACTGTCCACAATACAAACACGATGCTTGTCCCAATATACCAAAAGTACATGCATAACGTGCTCATGCCTGGTTGATGTAAAGTCGCTAGGGGTTTTAGCGTGTTGCATGTTGTTTGCTTACAAAATTCAGAAGAGCACATTCTCAATTCTATACAATCTTTTGGTTTGTAGACATTGTTCAGGTTACTGCTTCAATGAAAGTCTGTTCAGTATTTGCTTGTTTTCATCATCTAACCTTTGAATTAGTTAGTTTGTTTTATGGTGTTTCGCTTGCAAAACTTGCAAAGCTTTTTTTCTCCCGAGTTATTTTTGCATACGCTCGCACAAGAATTGTGCTTTCTATGCTTTGTGAATGCATAGAAATATGCAGTGGGAGGAAAATGTGTATTTCCATCACCAGCAAAACTTCAAAAGTTCAGCGGGTGAATGCAAAAGCATTGAAATCGAATTCTTCTCATTTCATAGTTTTTTTTTTTTCATCAATATGTCCCCTAAGCGCTTCCTTAAAAACTACTAGTGTGCCTCTCCTCAGTAGATCACGTGATTTGAGCGCTCATTCATGTCTGTAGCACAAGCGCTGTGGGACAAGCACTCGGGAGCTTGTTCAGATTTGCTCAGAATGAGCAGCAGTAATAGTGACGCTTAACAAGCACCATTAATAACACATCGTCTGGTTCTCCTGTGCAGGATCTTTCGGGCTCCATCGATGATCTCCCCACAGGCACGGAGGGCGCGCTGAGTCCGGGCGTCAGCACGTCAGGAGTGTCCAGCAGTCAGGGGGAGCAGAGTAACCCGGCGCAGTCGCCCTTCTCGCCCCACACCTCCCCGCACCTGCCGGGGATCCGCGGCCCTTCACCCTCACCTGTGGGCTCACCTGCCAGCGGCCCGGCCTCGCGCACGGGACCCCTCTCACCCGGAGCCATGCCTGGTGGGACTCTCATTCATATAGTTTCTTTACAACATAGTTTAGTGTAGGTCTTATTTAAAGAATAAGAATATATATATTTTAACTTTGGTGTTTGCATCTCCATTAGGAAACCAGATGCCCCCTCGACCCTCGAGTGTCCAGTCGGATGGTATTTTACATTCTTCCATGGGTCAGGATAGAGGTGAGTCTCGTGACGTTTTATAAATGTTTACAATTTGGCTGCACGATTAATCAAAATAAACCTGATATTTCAATGGGACTTAGTGTGATTTTTCTAATTAAGGCTGCGATCTAATTAAATACTTAATCCGAGTGGAGGCACTGTGTTCATTTATGCGTGAGCAGCTCATGATCCAGTGTTTTCAGGGTCTCAGAGCGTCTCTGCATCTGAGTTTGAGTCGGTTTAATGTGCATTTGGGAACGCAACATGCACCAACCATCTCCCCATACTGATAATGAGAAGTGCTTTCAACAAAAGAGAAGCACTAAGGGCACCCTGCACATCATTGTGCATATTTGACTGTCAAAATAAAATTGAGTATAAAAGAAAATGAATATCTGTGCAAATATGTTTCAAAACAGGACAGTTTTGATGGAAAATTGAGATTTATTTGTCTGTATTATTTATACTGATTCGTTACTACTACACTCATAAAACTTATTATTATTTATAGCTGTTGATAATTTTGTAGATTTTTTATAAAATCAAAATGATTATATTTAAATAGGCCTACTCTTACTAATATGTGACAGTTGAAATATACAATAGTAATCTTTAATTTTATATTTGATTTGGTAGTAATATAATAACATAAAAATAAAGATTATTATTATTATTATCTGATTTTTTTGTATATACATATATAAATATATATATCAATATATAGATAATATATTATATATAGTATATAATATATATATTAGCCAATGTGCTACCCTACAGCAGCACGTCAAACTAGAATCCCCCGCCCAGAACAATAGCAATTTTTCCCCCCCTTAATCGTGCAGCCATAGCTTGACTGTACACTTCCGTATACTCTGGAATAAAAATGGCAAGGAGAAAGCAGGTATCTTGAAAGTCCAAATGTCTATGGAATCTGTAAATATATTTGTCATATTTGACCGCATTGCTTTTTGAGTTGTGAACTCTATTGGTGTCTGCACAAGCTGTGTCCCAGACTGCCAATTTCACGTTTACTTGGTCTGACTCTATGCTGTGCACCTGAGTTCAGGAAAGCTGCTTTCACAGCATTAGGACTCAAACGTCTCACCTGGATCGACACCAAACCCGAGCATGTTAATACCTTTGTTGTGGTATCCAAGGGTGTTTGGATCTGGTCACAGCATAACTCTGTCTGCATTCTACAGTATACATGAGGAACCCTCAGATGCCATACGGCTATCCTCAACCCGGCGTGATTATTCTTTTTGTTTGATTTTCTTGTTCTCATTCTACGGCAGTCATCTGGAGGCCAAATGCATAGTGGGATGGGTTCCTTTCCACAAAACAACTCCATGGGCAACTATGGGCCACAGGGTGGCCAGTACGGACCACAAGGTGAGAAGCTTTGATTCGACTGAGCACTGATGCTTTTAAAGAACATCAGAAATATATAACACAAGCCTAGTGTGCTTTAACCTCAAAATCTGCTGCACAGGTTACCCAAGGCCACCAGGTTATGGAGGCATGCCTAATGCTAACTATCCGGGTGGTCCTGGCATAGGCGGCTCCATGAACCCTATGGCTGGTCAGGGTGGAGGAGGGTCGTATGCAGGGATGCCTCCAGGACGCATGGGTCCAGGGCAGATGGGTACGAGGCCGTACGGCCCTGGCATGGGCCCCAACATGGGCCCTAACATGGGCGGCATGCCTCCTCAGGTGGCGTCAGGAATGTGTCCGCCGCCTGGGATGAACAGAAAGCCTCAGGATCCCGCGGCAGGGATGCACCATGGCCTATCCAACTCCATACACAGGTACAGTGCACACGTGCATCTGAACTCCCTGAAAAGAGCCTGTGCAAAATCCAGGCCCTCTTGGACTTCAGCGTAAGAACAAGCGTCCAATCCACTGATTGCCAACGCTGATTTAAAAATGCTTTCGCTTGGTCACGGGAAGTCGAGTCACTGGAGCTCCGATCGTCTAAACACGGTGTAAATGAAGCTTGCAGCTGTAATTTGGCTGACTTTGCAAATAGGACATTTTTTAATCTTTATTTTTTTTATTGCAGCCTAAAATAACTCCATTTGCAACAGCTTTTTTCAGAATTCTGATATTAGCATTTTTGTGGTATTTTGCAGTGAAAACATACCAATAATCATTAAATACTTTTGTTCTTGGTGTTGGTGACCGTAAGATTACCTGCATATAGTTTTGTGCATGATTGCTGAAATCGTGGTCCTGGTCTCACATTCACACGGCAATGACGTCACCAGCATAGAAATGCTCATAATTCTGCTTTACTGATTCAGTGTCAGTGTGCGAGTTATTGTTTCTAACACATTTCTGTATTTTCAGCAGAGAATGTATCAGTGACACCGATTATATAGTGTATATTTTAAATACTTTAAACTGTTATTTAATGTTTACAATTTAACAACAGTTAACAGATTAATATTTTGATCACTGTCTGTTATTGTAACATTGTTTTTGCATTTTATTTTTTATTTATACAATTTTTCATTCGTATTTATTGTTAGTGATTGCATTTACTCAAAATATTGAAGAACTTAATATCCAGTAAAATAATGTACGGTAACACTTTATTTTAAGGTGTTACACGTTAGATGTACTTACTATTATAATAACAATTAATTATGCATAATTGCATGCAAGTAACCATAAACAAACCCTCATCATAATCCTAACCATATAGTAAGTACATGTAGTTAATTATTACTCTGTACTTAAATGTATAATTACACTGTAACAAGGACCCCTTAAAATAAAGTGTAACCAAATGTACTTATTTAAATGCATTCTACTGGTGAAATCAGGCATGATGAGGCCTAATATAACAGATTTTATGCACAGCTGCATCTCTCTCGGGTCTTCTGGAAGCAAACAGGTTGGAAATAGACAAGCGAATATCGTGAATGAATGATTTGGAGAGATCACTTGATTATAAATATTAAATGCACTCTCCATCGCTCAAATGGGTCTGTCTTATATGGGATCTATTCTTTTTCTTTTAAACACTTCCATATAAACCAGACTGGGCTGAAGGCAGGACACTTGAACACGTATTGATTAATTTGTTTGGGCTCAGAATTATGGATTTTGATTAACCTGAGGCTCAGAAACAATATTAGCTAATGTTTATTGGGGGAATAATGTGGAAATATGATTGTGGAACATGATTTTATATTTAAATCCTTTGCGATTTTACAGTCCTGGGGAGCACAGCTGGATTCAGTCTAGTCTTAGTGTGAGAGCTCAAAATCAGATCAGAACAGTACGAGTGAAGGCAGTGGAAGATCATCTCAGTCATTTATACCATTTAAGTTTTTCCTGTTGAGCTAAATTGAATCATTCAATCATTTCTCTCCTAGACCGCCTGGATATCCCAACATGAACCAAGGAATGATGGGAGCCGGGTCTCCGTATGCCCCGCATTTTCTTTGTTATGAACGCATGGCAGGGTATGGATAAATCAAGCGGGGACCGGTACCCCATATGGAACTGGCCATAACTCTGCCGGTAAGCACTGAACTTCCTTGCTTCCTGAATTTTTATTTTTTTTTTGCTAATAGTTCAAACTGCTAATCTTAGAATTGAATAAAATGCTTTTTGGCCCACAGTGACCGTGTTTGCATTTGTCTCGTAGGCATGGCTCCCAGTCCAGAGTTTGGCATGGACAAACTCAACCAACCTCAGAAGTTGAATAACAAGGTGGATGGGACGCCTAAGACCGAATCGAAAAAGGTGAAGAGCTATTAATATTTATATGGGTCCGGGCCGTGCTGTTGCCGTCCGGCGTGCCTATCTTAAGCTGAAGGACGCGGGCGGCCCTGTGAACAGCGCTTGACTGATCAGCTATATGGAGAGGTGTGATGGCCGGCGAATGTACAGGAGGAGTAACGCACATTCAGGGCTTTTGAAATTGCTCCCTGCAGTCCTGGCTTTATACATCATTAATGAAAATGCTTTTCGGCTGAAATGTGCACTGCACATATACAGTGCATTGATATACCCACTGGTGTGCTTTTTCCCCCAGTGCTTCTGGTTTACGAAAATTGCAATCTAATACGTGGGTGCATTTTACCATTTATTTATTTTTTGTCCTTACAGAAGTCCAATTCTTCAACCACCACTAATGAGAAGATAACCCGTCTGTACGAGCTGGGTCCAGAACCAGAGCGCAAAATGTGGGTGGATCGTTACCTTGCGTTTGCTGAGGAGAAAGCCATGGGCATGACTAATCTCCCCGCAGTGGGCCGTAAGCCCCTCGACCTCTTCCGCCTCTACGTGTCTGTCAAAGAGATTGGCGGCCTCACTCAGGTGTGATATGGTAGCTGTAAATTACAGAAAGGTGTGTTTAGAGGCGATTATAGGACACGAAGAGGCATGAACAAGGCTTTATCTTGTTATAATGACAGTATGGTTTTCGAGTGGATAGGACTTTGGTAGGAAATCATTTAGTAGGGGCCCTATGATTCCCGCTATGCCGAAAACACAGACAGAATCACGGAATCCAGTCATAAAAATGAAATCTATGTCTCTGTGTGAAGGAATGGCAGAGATGCACGGTTTAATTTACCACACACATCCTGAAGCGTGCATGACACTCGTGGTGTTTTCAGCATCTGCCGTCTCACTATATGAGGACATACCTACATTAACTATTGTCTCCAGAGCTGCTCTAAAAGTCACTTCATGAGCATTTGACCATTTAATTTTAGAAAAGCTGTCATGTCATATACACAAACAAAACTCTTCAGGGCAACCCCTCAAAATAGTTAAACTTGAAGAAACTGTGACAGAAATATATTACTTTTGTACAGTAGAACGTACGTGTTAATGCAATACTACTACTAATAAAATTATTTAAACTTTATTTTTCAAGGAACAAGCAATTTGTCTTCCATGTTTTAATTTTAACAGTACAGCTGTTAAAAAATGTAACTTAATTTGGTAAAAATTTAAATAAATTTCATAGGGCCCTAATTTAGGGGGTAATTTGATTTCTATAAAGTTTGACTGGGTTGTAGATTAGAAATGTGTAATAATGCACCCAAATTTCGGCAACCAAAAATATTTGTCTGAAACAGCAATTTTCGGTTTTGGCCTAAACAATTTTAGAGGGCCGAAATCATCGCCCGAAACAGTGATGCTTATTTATTGCTGCTTCAAATGCACATTTTGACTCTGTCAGTGTTTCTTTCGTGAACACAATCTGGATGAACTACAACAGGTAGACATGTCGGCTGTGTGGATACGCTGAGGCTGCATTAGCAATATTGATTTAGCGTTTTTAATCGATACTGAGATAGCTTCTTAAATCTGAAAATCAATCTTTTAGTCTGTGCTGTTTTCAGCTAATGTGTGAACTTAACTAAACATTATTTGTAGCTTACCTGACAGCCAGTAATCGCTGTAAGCTTTGTGCATTTTTACTTTTAATATGAAACAAAGTCTCTGATATCAAATTCTGTCAATTTTATCACAAAATACAAATGATACATGTGGCTTTGACCCTTTTTTTTAATGTGGCTTGACAGATCGCTAAAGCCAGCTCAGTTTAAGCAGCACCTGAATCGATTTTTTGCTCTTTACTACTAGTTACTGCACTAAATAAACATGAATGAACATCAGAAGGTGTGTTGTAAAAAACCATACAACTTAGAGAAATGTATCATGTCAAGTAATCACTCAAATAGGTGTGTGTGACTGCAGTATTAAGACGTCATAAACATTATTGTTTTTTTCAATATATGTCATTTTTTGTTTTTGTAGTACATTTACAGTTGTTACTTTAGTGTGTGTGCCTATGTGTATATATTTGTCTATTATACTTGATAGTCAGCTAGATAAAAACAATGAGACAAGCATTTTTTTTATACATTTTATGTTTTATTTTCAATACATGCACTATATTACATATTTATTTTACATTATATCTTTATTATTTATTTCATTTGAATAAGAAATGAAAACTAGAAATAATCACTAGAAATGTGTGCTGTAATATAATTAGTTACTGTTGCTTTTGCGGTCCACACAGCCCTTGGTTACATCAGTAAAAACGTAGTTGTAGAAGTGGAAGCATTTTGATGATATATTATGATTTGCACAATAAGACCAAGTACATTGCGAAAGTACATTGTTTTATAGGGTCATTTATGGTTTCTAGTTGACTTTCTGGTCAATTTAAATGGTTGCTTTGGTTTCTGTTGGATTTGTAGAGTATGTGCGGAGTTTGAATCCACTGAAGGTCTTCTCAGCCGTTCAGTCATTTAATTCTGTCTGTCTGGCGTTATCAGGTGAACAAGAATAAGAAGTGGAGGGAAATGGCCACTAACCTGAATGTGGGCACATCCAGTAGTGCTGCCAGCTCTCTGAAGAAACAGTACATCCAGTGTCTGTACGCCTTCGAGTGCAAGATCGAGCGAGGGGAAGACCCGCCGCCCGAAATCGTCAACAATGACCCTAAAAAGAATCAGGCCAAGGTCCAGCCTCCTTCACCAGGTCAGTGCAGACAACTCTTTTATATGAAACCGAGTCCAACCCTACGTCCTTGCCAGGTTTGATGCAAAAAGGTCTCTTTTCAGTGTTAGTTCTTCAATCTTTATTGCACTAGGTAGCTCTGCCATTTTGCATTCGTATTTGTCCACTTTCCTCTTTCAGATAGATGTGTATGGAACATCGAACATGTTCGGACTAGTTTTGGGATTTGATGCTTGCTTTCAGCATTTCTCATTCTGATGAACGATTAAAAGTGTTATGCAGAATTGATGATGCAAGTTGAGATGAATTTCAAGGAAAGGTTAACACAGTATTATTCGCAGCCAGTTTCCCAAATGCAGGTACAATGTGTTCATGATGTCCAAGAAACTGACATAATCAGACTTGAAAGACGTTAACTGCCTTGACATAAACCCCTTCCCATTGGCCTGGCAATGCACCTGTAAAAGCTAGATTAATCTGATTGTAAATGTGAAACTTTATAGTGTGCATGTCTTGTTTTAATGGAGTTTTGCTTTGATGTGGTTTAGTACAGCTGATAATGTTTGAACGCCAGCATTTGACACTCAGTCCTCGTGTCGTTTATAGTGATTTATGGTACTGCTAGCTACCACAATTGTAGTTCTGTTCTGCTGGGATAGCTTTGCTTGTTTATGCCCTTCTGTGTTCAGAGTAGGGCTGGGAAATATTAATGAAATTTGCTGCCGATATAAACAACATTATTAATATCGTAATTTTTAATGCACGTTTTATTTAAAGGTTAGGATTATCACTAGTCACTATGAGTGTTACGATTGATGCGTTGATGTTCGGAGAAAACAAACACACACTAATTGTAAGTATCTCCTTGTGTGATGTCAGATTGTTCAGTGAGTTAATTTAAAAACATTCATGCCATGATTTGTTTCAATCAAAAATGTTCACAAAAGTCCAAAATGTACTAAAACTGAAATGAGTTTTCATTTAGCTGAAAACCGAAACTCAAAAAAAAAAGAAGTTTGGATGGTTATATTTGGGTAATTGGGTACTTGGACTGGTTTAATTTATCAACTGAGAAAACGACACCCTGAGTTCAAGTAAAGATCTTGGGCAGCAAGCCACCTCCGATTTCAGACAAACTAATTTTACATGCTGCTGTTTTACTGATTTGGGCATGGTGAAGTGTCTCCACAGAGCTGACATGTTTGTCTGCTGTAGTTTATCTACTTTGTGCACATGAAATGGACAATGACAGGCAAAAAGAAGCACTATTTAAACGCCACTGTTTTGCTCCGTGAATTCAGCCCTCCAAAAATTATTTCGGCCTAAAATCTTATTTATTTATCTTTTTGTTTATCTATTTGTTTATCTTTATGTATGTACTTATTTGGTGCATCAATTGTATTTAATTAAATTTTTTTTGCTGATTATTTAGGCCTATGTTCCTGAACATTTGGTGCATCAATTTGATTTGCTTTTTTTTTGTTGCTTTTTTTGGCTGATTATTTATTTATGTTCCTGAACATTTGGTGCATCAGTTTTATTTATTTTGCTTTTTTGGCTGATTATTTATTTATGTTCCTGAACATTTGGTGCATCAATTTTTTTTTAATTAGTTTTCTTCCCCCTAAGATGTTTGTTATATCGGTGCATATAAATAAAAATGCTTAAATATCATTCTTCCATTTGTTCATTTAGTGAAAAAGGGCATAAGATGTCTTGAGTCTACAACAGCAATTGTTGTTTAAAATAATTAATAAAAAGGTGATTTTCATAATCTTGAACAATGTATATCATCAAAATGTACACCCTTCTCTCTGCACACGTGCGACTGATGGACGTCTTTGTTGTATCCATGGAGTTCCCAGTGCCGCGCACCATTTTTTTAAGATGGTGTGTCTTATTAAAAATATCTCCGCTATTATGCAGCACATGAATATATATATATTTGTTAAATGCATCAATCAGAAGAAGACAGGCATCCCGAGCGTATTTACACTGCAACAATGGCCTATTGTATGAAACTGGCAAAAAGCCTGGGTGTTAAATACGCTTAAGGAGACCACTGGGTTATGCACTGCTTTCTGTTTCGCTCCATCTAGCTGTTTTTCAATCCAGAAACGCGTCCCATGTAAAAGACTCTGTGAGCCAGAGAGTGAGTTCAGTAGAGAGAGAGACTGAGATTACAAGAGAAATGGGGCGAGTTAAGGGGATCCCCTGTGATGTAGAGCATGTCTGCTTGGCACCGGGTCAGGTGCTCCAGGCTGACTGCTTTTTTTCCCTGCTGTAGACGGCTTTTTCCTGGCCTTAGGATTCAGAGGCAAACCCCTGGAGGGCTGAACCAAGCCAGAAAAAGATGAATGGGGAAAAAAAGTGAAGGGGGGTGGTATGTAAAGTCAAGCTGGGTTTTTCTTCCTCATCTTTTTTTCTTTCACACCCTCCCCCTCTCTTTATCTGCGTTAGAGGGATATCCTTGCCCAGAGGAGGGAGGCTGAGGTATTGTGCCCTGTGTGTGTGTGTGTGTGTGTGTGTGGTGTGTGTGTGTGTGTGTGTGTTAAGGAGCACGTGTGAAGTGCGAGATACGGATATGTCTGACCTGGCGGTGACCCCAGTCTGTACGAGTTAATGAATGAAAGCATGAGTCATTCGACAGGCGTGCCAGTAGTAATCGTCCTCTAGCTGGCCGCAAGATGAGCTGCAACATGTGGCACGCAAACATGCTGTTCATCCACACACATTTGTGTCTCTCTCTCCGCTTCATTCCTTTCGCTCTCTGACATTTACACACATACACGTTGCCTCATGTCTGCTTAAATGAGGCACGTGGCCTCATAGTAATCATGTTGGTGGGATGGGCACAAGCACTCAAGGACTTGGAAGTAACAGTCGTTCAGGAGGAACATAGCAAAACATAGCAAAATGGGGCCTCGTTTGTAATTTTATGAGTATTAGGCCTGTTTATCTGTTGAGTACTTAAGCGATTTAAACTGACCACAGTGCAGTTTGCTTAACACTTGATATTTGAATTCAGCACCCAAACAAACACAGCCCTACCTAAAAGAGAAACACCCATACTTTCATTGCTCTGCCCCGAATTCACAAACACGCTATGCGACACATGCATTGACTAACAGCTCGCCCATCAGACACCTCGCACAAGTATGGATGAATCAGTTCTGTTACTATAGCTAATATTAGAACAACAGCATGTCTTGGTTCTGTGAAACGGTAAAGCCAATGTTGCATTTTAAGCAGAAACAATGCAACCTCAGTATCCATGTTCAGGCCTTCCCACTCTTTTACGTCTAGCGCTGGAAAGATTTTCTAATATTAACGTGAGTCCTAGTCCTAACCCATTTTGTCCCCGGGTATATTCCTTGGACATTTTCCTCTTTGCTAATGTCTAGACCATCTCTCTTTCTTTCTACAAATCTCCCGCTTGCTCACTCTCTCTCTTCCCCATCATGAATGTAAACGCTACCTATTGCTGATTGGCTACAAGAGTGTTCTGGCGCTCGGTCTGATTGCTCCAGTCTACTTCGGTTTTTCCCTATTTATACCACCAGAACTATCTACAAACACCTTTTGTTATCATGCACACACAGAACAGACAGCTTGCAAGTATTGACAATAGTTTGTTTTGGTGTTCAATTTTCAACAGTGTTTCTCAGAAATCACTTTACTCCCTAAAAAAGTAACCAATTGTGTTACTTAGTTACTTTTTATGTAAAGTAATGTGTTGCGTTACCTTTGCGTTACTTTTTCTCATCTGGGCTGGGCTTGTTTGTTTTGTTTTTTTTATATGAAGTTTTATTTCTGAAACAAACGTTGTTTATCTATAGTCATTTTTGCTTATTAGTATGGTTGAATTGGATCATTGAAGGTCAGCAGCAAAGACATTGGTGAATAAAATTAGATTAAAGGCATAAAGGATATCAGTCACTGTAATTATTTATGTGGTGAAATGTGTAATAAGTGGTTTGACTGCACCGTATCCCTTAAATGTCCGTCTAGTTTGAACTTGCCGCTTTGCTCACGACTGCTGTGTTCACGGAAGATTTGCATTTAAATATTTCAACTCAAATCAATATTTTGTCAAATTATTTACTTATGTGGCAAGTAGCCGTGTAATAAGTGGGATAATGTACATCCAGCCGGTTGTTATCTCAGAGTAACCCCCGAACAGGGCGATTAGGACCCCGACTCGAAGCGGCTGGACCGGCTGGATGTACATTATCCCTTACTTGGCATCTGACAGAGCATTTAGACCCAGAAACAGTGACGCATTACGTCAGACTTGAGCCAATTGCCACATCTCTTCTTCTTCAACACATGACTAAGCACTTACATGTGTGGTAAGTGTTTTGTTAGCTGCTGGTTGAGTGCTAGTAATGGAGACTATGTCATGCTGGGATATGGAGCCTCAAACGTAAGGATGATACTCTCTGAGCACTTAGCTGGCAGAGCACCTCTCCCTGTGTCACCGGTGGGGGAAAGTCCTCAAATGAGATTAAGCGGCATGAAAAGCAGCATGATTTCATGGAGGGGAAGGTTGCCAAATGAGCCGAGCTCAGCACATTTCCTCGAAAGTGTGTCGCTGTGTGTTGGCATGCTGTCTGTCCACACTGACAGTGAAAGTGCTGCGAAAGCGACAATTGCAGGCAGTCGGAAGGTATTTGATGATTAAATTACAGCCATGTGGACAGAGATTTTGGTTTTCTAGTTTGTGGTTCTATTAAAACACAGTGTTTACTACACACAATATGACGTCGCCTAAACCTCCTTTAGGATTTGCTGACTGACCGATCCAATCTTTTTTTCCCCCAGCTGGATCAGGATCGTTACAGGGTCCTCAGACGCCTCAGTCAACCAGCAGTTCTATGGCCGAAGGGGGAGACCTGAAGCCCCCTACACCTGCCTCAACACCGCACAGTCAAATGCCGCCCATGCCTGGTCCTAGGTACATCTCAATGCTGTGTGTCTCAGTTTTGGGACAGGACATTCAGAATGACTTTCTAGGGCCAGAATATATCTGACATTATCTGTCTGTCACAGGAGCAGTGTGAATTTGCAGGACCCTTTTGCTGACGGTGGGGATCCAGCTTTTCCCAGACGTAACTCTGTGACCCCCAATTCAGGTTATCAGCCTGGTATGGGTGGACCAGACATGATGGGCCGCATGGGGCCTTTTGAGCCCAATAAGGACCCCTTTGGTGGTATGAGAAAAGGTGACTGTTCTGGTCTTATCCTTACAGTGGAATTTTAAGGATTTCTTTTATGAATTTATCTAGTAATGCTACTATAATATTGAGCCAAATCTATTACTGTTCAGTTTGTATGTACTTTGCGATGTTAACATTTTGAGCTTTCAAATTGTCTGCTCTTAAAAGTATTTGTACAACCCATGATTCTTATTCGGGTGACTGATTTGCTACAAGAATACACAAGAAATATTATTTTAAACGGATATTATTTACTAGTTATACTTTTAAGTATAGATTGTGCTTTTTAATGATTTGGCATATAGTAAATAACTCACTGGATAAGAATCATAGGTTGTATATGATATTTTAGTACAAACGAGGACGCTCAGTGTGACTCTCTGCTTACATTTTCAGCAGGTGAGCAGTTCATGAGCCCAGGTCAAGGCCCAAACAGTGGCATGGGTGAACAATATAACCGAGGCCCCCCAGGACCTATGGGAAATATTCCGATGGGTCAACGACAACAGTACCCATTTGGTCCAGGATTTGACAGAAGGTGAGAGCATTTATTTCAAGTATTTGCCTTTTATATTAAGTTTATTCAAGCAATCCATTAATACAGAAATCTGATGACTGTTAATATTGAATGTTATTGTAGCTTTGCAATGTTTTTAACATTTCAGCACACAACCCAACCAAGGAGTAGTGTCTTCAGTTGTCGCTTCTCAAACACCATTTGTTTTTGTTTTTTTCCCTCACAGACCAGAATCGAGTATGGGCCCAGATGTCAGTGTGGGTCCACAGCCTAACATGATGCCTTCAGATGCAGGGATGTACTCACCCAACCGGCCCCCTCAGCAGCAGAGGTTTGCATTTAATTAAATATAAAACGTAAAAACGCAATTTCATGAATGTTCATTTTTTATTGTTTGCTACTTGCTATTGAGCATCCATGCTTTTTGGGCCTTTCTGAAACTGGATGTATGTTTTGGATTACAGGCTTGATTCTTACAGTAATCAATACCCTGGCCAAGGTGCTCCCCCTAGTGGACCATACCCAAACCAACAGTCAGGAATGTACCCACAACAGCAACCGGTCAGTGCAACACAATGTTTTTAAAATTATTATATTGTTAATAGGTGTGGCATTGACTAAAATCTAAAAAAAAAAACTTCTCAAATACAGAATTACACACAGAAGAGACCAGTTGATGGTGTTTACGGTCCTCCTGCAAAGCGTCATGAAGGGGACATGTACCCTTTCAGTGGTCAGCAGCAGGGACCCCAGGCCCCAGGTGGACCTCAGTCCCAACCAGATATGTATAACCAGTATAATGCCTATCCAGGTTCCGACAGACGCCCACCAGGCCCACAGGGCCAGTTTCCTTTTGGTTTCGGGAGAGATCGAGGACCTAACACGGGCGGTCCAAACTCCCAACCCTCCATGCCACCACAGATGATGGGTAGCTCCATGAGTGGCTCCATGCCTCCAGTCCCCGATGGATCCCAAGGTCCCATGTGGCCTGGGCGTAATGAGATGAACTACCCAAACTATCATAATCGCCAGGGGCCCCCTGGTGTCCCTTCCCAAAGTCAAGGCTATCATGGCATGAATCGTTCTGAAGACATGATGCCTTCAGACCAGCGCATGAACCACGAGGGGCCTTGGGCTGGCCATGTCAACCAGCGGCAGCCCCCATACGGGCCTGGAGCCTCTGGGCCACAGATGGCCAGACCTCTTCAGTCCAACTATCAATCCTCCCAGAACCACATTCCACAAGTGTCTAGCCCTGCACCCATGCCAAGACCAATGGAGAACAGGACCTCGCCCAGTAAATCTCCATACATGCACACGGGGATGAAAATCCAGAAGGCTGGACCTCCAGTTCCTGCATCGCACATTGCCCAGGCGCCAGTGCAGCCCCCTCTGATTCGGAGAGACGTGGCATTCCCACCAGGTTCAACAGAGGCCACGCAGCCCATTCTGAAACCGCGTCGTCGGCTTACCATGAAGGATATTGGTAAGAGATTCATGGCAGTGTTCCCATGAATATTTGTGTCCCGATCCATTTGTGGGGCGGTCTTAAATTTGGCTTTTGTTCGGTTTCAGGAACACCAGAGGCCTGGAGAGTCATGATGTCCCTCAAATCAGGCTTGTTAGCAGAGAGCACTTGGGCTTTGGATACCATTAATATTCTTCTTTATGACGACAATAGCATTTCTAACTTTAATCTGAACCAGGTGAGTAAATTTTATAGACCATAGGACTAGGGATGTGTCAGGTTGGTCAACTAGTGTGACTAATTTATCTTTATCTTCCACTTGCAGCTTCCTGGCTTCCTTGAGCTCGTTGTTGAGTATTTCCGAAGGTGCCTCATTGAGATCTTTGGCATCCTGAAAGAGTATGAGGTTGGAGACCCTGGGCAGCGTACGCTAATTGACCCAGATGCCATTGACTCCGAGATGTCTGATGAGGAGGGGCCAGAGGCAGAGCAGATGGAAGAGGAGGACGAGGATGACGATGAAGATGTAGAGAACAACACTGTGCAGACGTCACAGGTCCAGGTCAAGCAAGAGAAAGAGGAGTTCACACATGTAGAAGAGAGGGAAGGTGAGGATACTTCATGCAAAGATCATCTCAGATCATCCACCCCATTGCAGGACACCAGTGCCTCCCAGGAGAGGCCAAAGCAGGCTAGTAAATTTGACAAGCTTCCCATCAAGATATTGAGGAAAAAAGACCCATTTGTGATTGGGTGCACTAGTAAATTGGGTCGGCGACAAGCCTTTGATAGTGGTCTTATCCATTGGAGTGTAGGTGGTGGTGACACAACAGAACACATACAAACCCATTTTGAGAGCAAGATGAAGCTCTTGAAGCATCGGAAATGGGTGCCAGTGAATGTCGAGCCACGTAAGAAGGTGTCTCATGTAGTGGAGACTGTTACAGAGGATGCTGAGAAGGCTCAGACAAACGAAGAGCAGCAACAAGTACAACCTCAGCCATCCCCAGTCCAACCATCGTCCGAAGGTAAAAGTACTACAACAGCAAGCACGTCGACGAGTATAACGGCCACCATTGATGACGTGCTGTCGGCTCGGCAAGGCTCTGTGACGGAGGAAGCGGTCCGAGGCAACCAGGCCGGCAACAAAGAGAATATGTTTCTCTTTGGCATCGATCTTGCACAACAGAGTCGCAATATCAAGATCTTGGAGGACGAGCCGCACAGCAAGGACGAGACCCCACTCTGTACGCTCTCGGATTGGCAGGATTCCCTCGCCCGCCGCTGCATCTGCGTTTCCAACATTGTTCGCAGTCTTTCCTTCATTCCTGGGAATGATCTGGAGATGTCGAAGCATCCCGGACTTTTGCTGTTACTTGGCCGGCTGGTGCTGTTGCACCACTGGCATCCTGAACGCAAGCAGGCCCCGGTTACTTATGAGAAAGAGGAAGAGGAAGATGAAGGGTTCAGCTGCGAGCGAGATAAGTGGTGGTGGGACTGTCTCGAGGTTCTGCGGGAAAACGGCTTGGTCACGTTAGCAAACATCTCAGGTCAGCTGGACCTGTCCATCTACCCTGAAAGTATTTGCCTGCCGCTGCTGGATGGCCTGCTCCACTGGGCTGTGTGCCCTTCGGCGGAAGCGATCGATCCCTTCCCCACGCTGGGGCTCAACGGGACACTGTCTCCCCAGAGACTCGTCCTGGAAACCCTCAGCAAGCTTAGCATCCAGAATAACAATGTTGACCTCATTCTGGCTACGCCACCTTTCAGCCGTTTGGAGAAGCTCTACGGCTTCCTCGTGTGCATGGTTGGCGACCGCAAAGTGCCCGTCTGCCGGGAGATGGCGGTGGTGCTGCTAGCCAACCTGGCGCAAGGCGACAGCGTCGCGGCCCGGGCTATTGCTGTGCAGAAAGGCAGCGTTG
The DNA here is from genome assembly GCA_018155175.1 of Sinocyclocheilus anophthalmus. NCBI lineage: Eukaryota > Metazoa > Chordata > Actinopteri > Cypriniformes > Cyprinidae > Sinocyclocheilus > Sinocyclocheilus anophthalmus. The sequence continues at coordinate 92,833 of JADLZN010010998.1, forward strand.
GAAACCTTCTTGGCTTCTTGGAGGACAGTCTTGCAGCCACCCAGTTCCAACAGAGTCAGGCCTCATTGATGCACTTACAAGGTGCACACTTCGAGCCCACTAGTGTGGACATGATGCGGCGGGCGGCACGTGCCCTGCACGCTCTTGCCAAAGTGGAAGAGAACCACTCGGAGTTCACGCTGTACGAGTCACGGCTACTGGACATATCGGTGTCCCCACTCATGAACTCTTTGGTGTCCCATGTAATCTGTGACGTACTTTTTCTGATTGGCCAGTCATGACAGCCGTGGGGGCGATCATGTTTTTCCCCACTCGTTTTTTTTAATGTGTGCGTGTCTGCGTGAGTGGAGAAAATTTAAGAGCGAAACTGACTGACTGTATGTTCATTTTTTTTAATTTATGCAAAATCACCTCAGATTCCACTGTCTATCCTTGTCTACCCTTGCTTTGCTCTCAAGTACGGATATAAGTCGCGATGGATTTAACATGTATGGATAAGAATTAAACTAACATGGATGTGCCGATCGAGATCCTCGCCTGCAAGAGTGCGCTGCCCTTTGGACTTGTTTTTGTAAGGAAAAATAAAATTACAAAAAAGACACAAAAAAAAAAACAACGAAACTGTAACCAAAGTTGCTGTCATGTTTACAGTGAGTTTGGGGAAAAACTGTGCCCGTATTCACCTTCCGGGTGAGGACAGGCACGGAGACGACCATTATCTGGTTCTTGGAGGCTAAATGGACTCTCAGACTCTGGTGTGTGGTATAAATTGCTGTAACTTGGATTATATATGCTTAGCCCTAAAGGAACCAGGTCGTTGGCTGTCAACAGACATGTAAATGGGAGGCCTGTGCAGTAGATTGTAGGACTTTTTCTGTACTGTACACCTTAAAACTGTAAACATACTGTAACAATACTGTTTCACACTGAGATAATGCTGGCTTGGCAGCAAAAAAACTGTAGTTTTTAAAAATGATGGTTTTAGTTCATGTTGAGAGAGGAAAAAATGGCTTTCCCCCCAAAGTAACGTGAACCTACAACACCCCGACCTCTTCTTTGTCCCTCGATTGTATGACTTGACCCTTAAAGATATCACCTCTTAGGACTGGTCTTGAGCTCTAGATGCAGTCCAGGCTGCAGTGTATATAATGATGTTGTAAATTACACTTTGCTCTTTTTCTTTCTCTCTCATCTTATGGCGCTCTTCACCGTTTTTAATCTTTGACAAATTAAAGGTTTCACTCTACAGATCTCTCATTGCGCATTGCCATGTGTTTATTTACCACCTTCCTCACCTTACATCTCTGGCTGTAGGAATGCAATCTTCTGCCCTTGCGATCCCATGCACATAACATTTCAGTTCCTTTCGTTAAAGCTCTAGAGGCATATATCAAACCAGACAAGTCCATTACTCCAACTGATTTCGTCATCATTCACCGGAACAGATACAGTAAACGAGTTTGGTTTCCCCTCTTTCCCAGCGGTTTCCTTAGTCAATTCCAGTGCTATGGATTCATATTTGTATTTCAGATGGTGTAGCTAAAAATTTGTTGTAAATTCCTTTTTTCCCCTTTTTTGGCTTAATGAATATCATTTATTCCGTATGAAATCTTTATACTATATGTTCCACGTGTTAAGAATAAATGTACATTAAATCTTGGTAAAACGCTTGTGATTGATTCATTTATAACAACATTTATAATCATGCAGTTGGAGGTCCATGAATTTAATAAACGTCAAGTTCTATGGACTGCATTTGTTGCATTGTTGATTATCATAGAAAATGTTGATTAATCTCTGTTAAAAAACAAAAGTGGCAAAATTGTTCTTGCATTTAAAGCACTTATAATGAAAGTAAACCGTAAATGTGCAAATGCCACAAAACTTAAGTAATAGTTATTGTGATGCAATCTCTCACAAACCATCTGTGCATAGTTGCTGTCCAATAATTCAAGTCATGATCATCATTTTTATATGCATTAAGATTCCTGATGGGACCAAATCCTTATATGCATTACATTGGTGACACAACTAATGTTTGTTCATCTAGAACAGTAGTATCACCACAGAAGTGATTTGCACATCTAGTTTTGGACAACCAAATAGGTTTTTTATAATTAATGTAAGTGCTTAAATACAAATTTGAGTCTTACATTTCTTCTGGTAAACTTTGTGCATGTCCCCGTTTACTTGCACTGTCACTATATCACTGTAATCTGCAGAAATTAGTTCATTTCTGTAGTAATCGGCATTATCCATAATTGCACAACTGATCGAGCTAGACTCGCTGTTAATGAACTTGTATGAAATACAGCTTTTGATTTGGCATCAGTATGCATTCGTGTCTGTTGTGGTGTATGGTGTAGGCCTGACTCTACAGGTATCGGTTTCTCTACTGCAGTATGGAAAATCGCATGACCTGCAAATTGCAAGTCGTAAATTAGTTCTTCTCCGGATTGATGGTGTTCAACCCAAAGAGAAACACCTAGGCTGTTTGAAATGGAATAATTGCATACTCCACAAATGCAGGCCACTGCAGGCTCAAAGAAATGTTAAAATCGCTGCTGTAATTACTTACGCTTCCTTCATTATGTTGGAAAATGAAGGTCAAGTCAAGCGCATTGCATTGCAGGATTAGGTGCACTTTCCATGCATACAGAAATACTGCTTCCTGCTTTTATCAGTAACGAGTGCTTAAAAAGCAATGCATTTTATTATAGGTTTATCTCAATATATTTTACATAAAATAACCTAAATAAAGATTAATAAATACAATTATGGTATAAGCATAAACCAAAACCTCATTGCGTGCCTGTTCCGCGCTTATGAATAGTAATGAACATGCAGAACATGAGGGTGAGTTTAAGGTGGGGTAAGCGATTTCTGGTAGCCAATGTTGATATTTGAATTCACCAAAACAAACACGCCCCTACCCCAAAAGGCTCTCGCCCCTATTTTGATAGCTCCGCCCACACATACGTACGCAACCCAGGCAACGATTAGTTCTGTGAAACAAAGCAAAACCAATGTTACCGTGTCTACACCGGACGTGAGTGGCGCAGCGCAACAAATCCCCGACAGAAACCTTCTGCCGGGTTCTATTTATGACGTGCTGACACACATTTCAAATGGTTTTCACCGGTGGTTTGATCGCGTCCAGTGTAGGCAGACTTTAGCTGTTGTAGACACTGTTACTCACCTATCGAGAAGAAACAAAAAAGAAACCTCGGCGTCCGATCCCAGGCCTTCCGCTCCTTGAGTTCTCTACAGCGCTGGAAAGCTGATCCGATATTTACACGGGTCCTACTTCTTGCCTTATCGTTCCGCAGACGTTTTCCTCTTTTGTTTTTTATCCGCCATCTCTATCTTTCTGTCGCTCGGCTCGGCTAATGTCCGTCCCGTGCACTGAAAGCTCTCTCCTCCACATCACGAGTAGACACGCCCCTTACTGCTGATTGGCTACAAGTTTGTTTTGCTATTCAGCCCGAATCAGTTTTCTAAAGCATTTTTAAAAAAATTTAAACCTTTAATATCATTAGATCTGAGCAACGTGCAAGGAGATAATTCACCCAGAAATTAAAATGTATCATTAGCACCCTCATGTCATTCCAAACCTCCCAATTTTTTTTCTTATGTTGAACACAAAAGAAGATTGCCGGTAAACAAACAGTTGGTGGTTGCCATTGACTTCCATAGTAGGAAAAAAAAAAACTATGGAAGTCAATGGCAACCACCAACTGTTTGATTACCAGCAATCTTCAAAATATCTTCTTTTGTGTTCAACATAAGAAGGCAACTCATACGGGTTTGGAACGACATGAGGCTGAGTAAATTATGACAGAATTTTCATTTTTGGGTGAACTATCCCTTTAACAGAAGCAGGCTGAATTTCTAGGACAATATTTAACCCCACAGCTCCATCTAGCGGTTATGTGCAGATAACGGCTACAAATGTGATCCTGGCTTTCTGATTCGTTTTAGTTCTTCATTTTATTCTGTGCAAAGGCTCTAAAGCCACAAACTGGCAGTATATATATATTTTTTTATTTTGTCTTTTGAACTAATCTAATGAGTTATCTATTTTCAGCTCTCAATTCAGCTCATTGATCCTCATGACATGGTTTAAAATGCATGTCCTGTATACACTGATATTCAGACTCCGTCTGTTTTTCAGAAGTGAAATGCCTTTGCAACACTTCCAAAAGACTGAGCAGAAAAACTCAACACAGCTGTCATTTACTAACAGTTAACGTAAGGCAAAGTTTGTTTTCCCAATAATGTTGATCTTTTTTATTATAATTGGTGCACCACATTGTGGCATTTTTGGAATACACACATCAAATGGACGTTTGCGTATGAAAGCTATTTTGTGAACTGTATGAATGGGACATGAAGACATGCTCGGCTAAATTCAAGCTGCATCAGAATATATTGATTGATTCAAGTAGATGAGTTCTTTAACTCGGGTCTGGCTCCACAGGACAGGCTGGGGCGTACGGTCCTCTCTGGCAGACTGTCCAGCTGATATAGAGCTGGAGCTGAGCTTGTTTTAATACATCGAACACATATGATGTCAGAATGGGGCTAGTTGTCACAGCTACTTGAGTGAATATTTCTTGGGTTAGATTTATTTAAAAAGTGGGGCATGTTGTCAGGATGAAAACATTTATTGCTTTATTGACACTGATTTCACTACATCTAGATCTATCTATCGATTGGTTGTTTATATATATTTATATATATAATATATAATATATATAATATATATATAAAACAATCCTTGTTTTGCAAACGATATGAAAGGGCAATTTACATTCGGGGTTGGGGGGAAGAAATTTAATCTTATGCCTATTATGCTCGACTGCATTTATTTGATCAAAAAATACAGAAAAAACAAAACTGAAATATTACAATTTGAAACAACTATTTTCTTTGTAAACTGTCATTTATTTCTGAATTTTCAGCATCATTACTCCAGTCTCCAGTGTAACATGACCCGTCAGAAATAAGTAAAGGAGTTGAGCTCAAGAAACATTTATTATTATTATATCACATAAAAGGTGAAATTGATTGATTGATGATTGATTTAGTGGAAAATCTTTTTCAAAAGAACAACATTTATCTAAAATAGAACAGGGTTTACAGCAACTATGAGGATGTTGTGTAACACCTTAAAACTCTAAGAGAGGTTAAAGGTTACAGTGACCGGTTTACAGACATTTCTACAATTATTTTTGTACTACTGCTTATGATTTTCTCCATTCTTAGTATTGAGAAATGGAAAAGATGAAGAGAATTAAGAAAAACAAAAATGAACTCAATCAAGAACTAATCATAGAAGATTTTTACATAATACAAGTAGAGAGAAGAGAGCTAGAGATAGGACAGATAGACAGATAGTCAGATGAGAGGGATAGTAGGCAGATAGATAGAGCGGATAGATAGATAGTAGATAGACAGATAGAGAGATAGTCAGATAGAGAGATAGATAGATAAGATAGTCAGATAGAGAGAGAGATAGATAGACAGATAGAGAGAGAGAAGCTAGGACAGACAGATATGGATGGATGGATAGATAGAGAGATAGACAGATAGAGAGATAGACAGACAGACATACAGACAGACAAATAGATAGAAGATAGATAGACAGATAGAGAGATTAGATAGTCAGATAGAGAGGAGAGCTAGATTAGTCCAGATAGATAGAGGAGAGAATAGTCAGATAGAAGAGAGACGAGATATAGTCAGATAGAGAAGAGCGAGTCCCAGATAGAGAGAGAGATAGTCAGATTAGAGAGAGATTAGCAGATAGAGAGAGAGGAGAAGATAGTATAGATAGATAGAGAGAGAGAGAGATAGTCAGAGAGAGAGAGATAGTCAGATAGAGAGACAGTCAGATAGAGAGAGAGATAGTCAGATAGAGAGAGATAGTCAGATAGAGAGATAGTCAGATAGAGAGAGATAGACAGATAGTCAGATAGAGAGATAGATAGATAGATAGATAGAGAGATAGTCAGATAGAGAGATAGATAGAGAGAGAGTCAGATAGATAGATAGAGAGAGATAGTCAGATAGATAGACAGATAGATAGAAATACAGTAGATAGATAGATAGATAGAAATAGTCAGATAGATAGATAGATAGTCAGATAGAGAGATAGTCAGATAGATAGATAGATAGTCAGATGAAAGATAGTCAGATAGAGAGATAGTCAGATAGATATATATAGAGAGAGAGATAGTCAGATAGAGAGATAGACAGATAGATAGACAGACAGATAGATAGAGAGAGAGATAGATAGATAGAGAGATAGTCAGATAGATAGATAGACAGACAGATAGTAGATAGAGAGAAGGTATCAGATAGAGAGATGTAAGATAGATAGAGCGAGCTAAGTCAGTATAGAGAGAGAGCGATAGATGAGAGATAGTCAGATAGAGAGATCAGTCAGATAGAGAGAGGATAGTCAGATAGAGAGAGTAGTCAGATAGGAGCTAGAACGATAGTCAGTAGAGGATAGTCAGATAGAGAGAAATGATTAGATAGATAGAGATAGTAAGATAGAGAGAGATGACAGATAGTCAGATATAAAGATAGATAGTCAAGAGTAGACAGATAGAGAGCTAGTCAGATAGAGAGATAGTAACAGGAGATAGACAGATACAGAGATGATAGTCGATAGATAGATAGGAGAGAGATAGTCAGATAGAGAGAGATAGTCAGGATAGACGAGATTAGATAGATATAGTCAATAGTAGGACAGATACGAGGATAGTAGTCAGATAGATAGCCAGATAGAGAGATAGTCAGATAGCTAGAGAGGATAGTCAGATAGAGAGTAGCTTAAGACCGCCCTTCTTCCCCCCCTGATAGTAAGATAGCTAGAGGAGATAGTCAGATAGATAGAGAGAGAGATATAGTCAGATAGATAGAGAGAGAGATATAGTCAGATAGATAGAGAGAGAGATATAGTCAGATAGAGAGATAGTCAGATAGATATATATAGAGAGAGAGAGATAGTCAGATAGATAGAGAGATAGAGAGAGAGAGATAGTCAGATAGAGATAGAGATAGATAGATATAGAGAGATAGATAGATAGATAGATAGATTTATAGATAGATAGATAGATAGATAGTCGGATAGATAGATAGATAGTCAGATAGAGAGATAGTCAGATAGATAGAGAGAGAGATAGTCAGATAGATAGATAGACAGATAGATAGATGATGGATAGATAGATAGATAGATAGGTGGACACGATAGATAGATAGATAGACAGACGGATAGATAGATAGATAGTCGGATAGATAGATAGATAGTCAGATAGAGAGAGAGATAGTCAGATAGATAGATAGATAGATAGAGATAGTCAGATAGAGAGATAGATAGATAGATAGATAGTCAGATAGCTAGATAGATAGATAGAGAGGAGAGATAGTAAGATAGAGAGTAGACGCTAGTACATATAGAGAGAGATAGTAAATAGAGGCTAGTCAGATAGAGAGAAGTAGATGCGAATGAGAGCAGATAGAGAGAGATAGTCGATAGAGATAGAAGTCAGATAGATAGTCAGATAGAGGATAGACACTCCCGAGAGATAGCAGATAGATAGATAGATAGACATAGTCAGATAATAGATAGATAGATACATAGAAATAGTCAGATGATAGATAAATAGATAGATAGAAATAGTCAGATAGATCGATAGATAGATAGAGAGAGATAGTCAGATAGAGAGATAGATAGATAGTCAGATAGAGAGAGATAGATAGTCAGATAGAGATAGATAGTCAGATAGATAGACAGACAGACAGACAAAAGATAGATAGACAGATAGATGATAGATAGTTAGATAGATAGATAGAGAGATAGATAGTCAGATAGAGAGAGAGATAGTCAGATAGATAGATAGATACGTCAGATAGAGAGAGATAGACAGATAGTCAGATAGAGAGATAGTCAGATAGAGAGAGATAGGTCAGATGATAGATAGATAGATAGAGAGTCAGATAGATAGATAGTCAGATAGATATATATATAGAGAGAGAGATAGTCAGATAGAGAGAGAGATAGATAGATAGAAAGATAGAGAGAGAGATAGATAGAGCGATAGTCAGATAGATAGATAGATAGAGAGACAAATAAATGATAGATAGATAGATAGATAGAGAGTCAGATAGATAGATAGATAGATAGATATAGATAGATATATAGATAGATAGAGAGAGAGAGAGATGATAGATAGAGAGAGAGATGATAGATAGACAGATAGATAGAAATACAGTAGATAGATAGATAGATAGAAATAGAAAGATGATAGATAGATAGATAGAGAGATAGACAGAGAGACAGACAGACAGAGATCGTCCGATAGAGCGATAGATAGCCAGGTAGATAGATAGACAGACAGGCAGACAGACAGAGAGAGAGATAGGCAGATAGATAGACAGACAGACAGACAAAAAGACAGACAGAAAGACAGAAAGACAGAGAGACAGACAGATAGAAGATAGATAGATAGAGGAGAGATATATAGAGAGAGAGAGAGATAGATAGATAGAGAGTGAGATAGTAGATAGATAGATAGATAGATAGATAGATAGAGAGAGAGTAGATAGATAGAGAGGGAGGGAGGAGAGGAGATGATAGATATAGACAGATAGATAGACATAGAGATAGACAGATAGACAGACATATAGATAGATAGATAGATTAGATAGATAGTCAGATAGATAGATAGAGAGAGAGAGAGATGATAGAGAGAGAATAGTCGATAGATAGATAGGAGAGATAGATAGAGAGATAGTTAGATAGATAGATAGATAGAGAGATAGTTAGATAGATAGATAGATAGAAGGATGATAGATAGAAAGTTGATAGATAGTTAGATAGATAGATAGAGAGATAGATAGTCAGATAGATAGATAGATAGAGAGAGAGATATAGATGAGAAGATAGATAGAGAAAGATAGAGAGAGAGATAGATAGATAGTAGCTAGAGAGATAGAGAGGATCGATGAGAGAGATAGTCAGATAGATTAGATAGAGGGATAGAGAGAGAGAGGAGAGGAGAGAGAGAGAGAGAGAGAAAGAAAAAAAGAGAGAGAGAGATAGTCAGATAGATAGATAGAGAGATAGATAGAGAGGTAGAGAGAGAGGTAGATAGATAGATAGAGAGGTAGATAATCAGACAGACAGATAGACGGATAGATAGATAGACAGACAGACAGAGAGAGAGATAGATAGAGAGATAGATAGAGAGAGCGGATAGTCGATAGATGACGAGAGATCGATAGATGAGATAGATAGATAGATAGTAGGATAGAGAGAGAGATAGATAATAGAGAAAGGAGAGAAGAGATAGAGAGATAGATAGATAGATAGATAGGAGATAGATAGACAGACAGACATATAGACAGATGATAGATAGGAGAGAGATAGTCAGATAGTAGATAGGGAGAGAGAGCGAGATAGATAGAGAGAGAGATAGTCAGATAGATAGATAGAGAGGATAGATAGAGAGAGAGATAGATAGATCAATGGATAGATAGATGGATAGTCAGATAGATAGATAGATAGATAGATAACTAGCGAGAGAGTATAGATAAGATAGATAGATAGAGAGATAGATAGTCAGATAGATAGATAGTCAGATAGATATATATATAGAGAGAGAGAGAGATAGATAGATAGAGAGAGAGAGATAGTCAGATAGATAGATAGACAGATAGATAGATATATAGATAGATATAGATAGATATAGATATAGATAGATAGATAGATATAGTCAGATAGATAGAGAGATAGATAGATAGATAGTAGATAGAGAGAGGATAGTCAGATAGATAGATAAGATAGATAGAATAGAAGAGATAGATGTTTGAGAGAGCGAGATAGATAGATAGGTAGATAGATTATAGATAGATAGATAGAGAGATAGATTAGATAGATAGATATAGATGGATAGAGAGAGAGCTAGTCAGATAGCGAGAGAGAGAGGAGATGTCCGATAGATAGATGAGAGGAGAGAGACGAGAGAGATAGATAGATAGATAGAGAGGTAGATATATAGATAGAGAGGTAGATAGATAGATAGAGAGGTAGATAGATAGAGAGAGAGAGGTAGATAGATAGATAGAGGAAGAGAGAGATAGTAGATAGATAGATAGAGAGAGAGATAGAGAGAGAGATAGATAGATAGAAAGAGAGATAGATAGATAGATAGATAGATAGATATGAGATAGATGGATATGAGATAGATGGATATGAGATAGATAGATTAGAGAGATATATTAGAGAGATAGATTAGAGAGATAGATAGAGAGATAGATAGAGAGAAAGATAGATAGAAAGATAGAAAGAAAGAAAGAAAAAAGATAGATAGATAGATAGATAGATAGATAAGTAGATAGATAGATAGATAGATAGGATAGATACGATAGATACGATAGATAGATACGATAGATAGATAGATAGATAGACAGAGAGAGATAGATAGATAGATAGATGAGAGATGATAGATAGATAGATAGACGGAGTAGTCAGATAGATAGATAGAGAGATGATAAGAGAGAGAGAGAGAGAGAGAATAGATAGAAGAGAGATAGAGAGAGAGATAGTCAGATAGATAGATAGATAGATAGATAGATAGATAGATAGATAGAGAGAGAGATGGATAGATAGATAGAGAGGCGAGAGATAGTCAGATAGAGAGATAGAGAGATAGATAGATGATAGACAGACAGAAGATAGATAGATAGAAAGATAGAGAGAGAGAGCTAGGCGATAGATAGATAGAGGATTAGATAGATAGATAGATAGATAGAAGATGATAGAGGAGAGAAGATGATAGTAGAGAGAGAGAGAGATAGATAGTAGATAGAATAGATAGATAGAGAGATAGAGAGAGAGACAGACAGACAGACAGAAAAAGACAGAGAGAGAGACAGAGATAGTCAGATAGCGAGATGATAGTCAGATAGAAGATAGAGGAGAGAGAGAGATAGATAGTAGATAGATAGAGAGAGAGAGAGGAAGTCAGAAGATAGATAGATAGATAGATGTCGGATAGATAGATGAGAGAAGATAGTCAGATAGATAGAGATGAGAGAGAGATAGTCAGATGAATAGACAAGATAGAATAGATAGCTAGAGCGATGAGATAGTCAGATAGATAGATGCGAGAGGAGATAGTCAGCAGATAGATAGATAGATAGCTAGAGAGAGAGATAGGCAGATAGATAGATAGACAGACAGACAAAAGATAGATAGATAGATAGATAGAGAGAGAGATAGTCAGATAGATAGATAGAGAGACAAATAAATGATAGATAGATAGATAGACAGACAGAAATAGTCAGGTGATAGAAAGATCGATAGATAGAATCGAGAGAGAGATAGTCAGATGAGAGATAGATATAGCTAGTAGATAGAGAGAGAGAGAGATAGTCAGATAGATATAGAGAGAGAGAGATAGTCAGATAGATATAGAGAGAGAGAGATAGTCAGATAGATATAGAGAGAGAGAGATAGTCAGATAGATATAGAGAGAGAGAGATAGTCAGATAGATATAGAGAGAGAGAGATAGTCAGATAGATATAGAGAGAGAGAGATAGTCAGATAGAGAGAGAGAGATAGTCAGATAGAGAGATAGTCAGATAGATAGATAGAGAGAGAGAGAGATAGATAGATAGATGATAGATAGATGATGATAGATAGATGATGATAGATAGATGATGATAGATAGATGATAGATAGATATAGATAGATATAGTCAGATGATAGATAGAGAGAGAGATAGAGAGATAGAGAGAGAGATAGATAGTCGAGGATAGAGAGAGAGATAGATAGATAGAGAGAGAGAGAGATAGTTCAGTTTAGAAGAGAGAGCATAGTAGATGAGAGAGATAGTCAGATAGTAGATAGAGAGAGGAGTAGTCAGAGAGAGAGAGGAGAGAGATAGATAGATAGATAGATAGATTGATAGTCAGATAGATAGATAGATAGAGAGAGAGAGATAGTCAGATAGATAGAGATAGAGAGAGAGATAGATAGATAGAGAGAGAGAGAGATAGACAGATAGAGAGAGAGATAGATAGATAGATAGATAGGTAGATGATAGATAGATAGTTAGATGATAGATATAGAGATAGATAGATAGAGAGAGAGATAGTCAGATAGAGAGATAGTCAGATAGATATATATAGAGAGAGAGATAGTCAGATAGAGAGACAGTCAGATAGATAGAGAGAGAGAGATATAGTCAGATAGAGAGATAGGGAGAGAGGAGAGAGATAGTCGGATAGATAGATAGATAGTCAGATAGAGAGAGATAGTCAGATAGTGAGAGATAGTCAGATAGAGAGATAGTCGATAGATAGATAGAGAGAGAGGAAGGTTATCCGATAGATGAGAGAGCGAGTGAGATAGAGAGAGAGAGTAGTCAGATAGGGATAGATATAGAGAGAGAGTAGTCAGAGAGGAGAGGAGATAGATAGATAGCTAGATAAGATAGATAGAGAGAGAGAGGAGAGAGGAGAGAAGGCAGATAGTAGAGAGAGAGAGGAAGTCAGATAGATAGATAGAGACATAGAGAGAGGAGCGATAGATAGATAGAGAGAGAGAGGGGAGAGAGGAGAGAGATAGAGAGATGGAGAGACGAGAGAGATAGTCAGATAGAGGAGAGGAGAGCGAGGCGGGATAGAGATAGATAGATAGATAGAGAGATAGTCAGATAGATAGATAGACGAGAGAGAGAGATAGTCAGATAGAGAGAGAGAGAGAGACCGATAGATAGCGAGAGGGATCGTCAGCTGAAGATAGAGAGAGCGATAGTCAGATAGATAGAAGAGATGACTTAAGATTAGAGAGAGAGAGATAGTCAGATAGAGAGAGAGAGGAGAGAGGAGATCGCGTTAGCGATGGAGGAGGAGAGGAGGATGATAGATTGATAGATAGATGATAGGTAGATAGATATATAGATAGATAGATTATAGATAGATAGAGAGATAGAGAGATAGTCAGATAGAGAGAGAGAGAGAGAGATAGTCAGATAGATAGATAGAGAGATAGAGAGAAAGATAGATAGATAGAAAGATAGAAAAATAGATAGATAGATAGATAGATAGAGAGAGAGAGATAGTCAGATAGAGAGATAGAGAGAGAGAGAGAGATAGTCAGATAGAGAGAGAGAGATAGTCAGATAGAGAGATAGAGAGATAGATAGACAGATAGAGAGATATAGATAGAGAGATAGATAGATAGAGAGAGAGAGTATCAGATAGAGCGAGCGAGAGATAGTCAGATTAGAGCGATAGTCAGATAGATTAGTAGATAGAGAGGAGAGGGATAGTCAGATAGAGAGAGAGAAGAGGATAGATAGATAGAGAGAGAGATAGTCAGATAGAGAGATAGAGAGATAGTCAGATAGAGAGAGAGAGTAGAGAGAGAGAGAAGATAGATAGATAGATAGATAGAAAAATAGATAGATAGATAGACAGATAGAGAGAGAGAGAGATAGATAGATAGAGAGGAGATAGTCCAGTGATAGATAGAGAGGAGAGAAGTCGATTAGAGAGTAGAGAGAGAGAGAGATAGATAGATGATATATGGATGGATGGATAGATAGATATATAGAGAGATAGATAGATAGAGAGAGAGAGAGAAAGAGATAGATAGATAGAGAGCTAGAGAGAGAGATAGATAGTAGAGACGGAGAGAGAGAGGATAGAGAGGAGAGAAGATAGATGATAGAGACGATCAGAGATAGTCAGATAGATAGATAGAAGAGATAGGGAGAGGATAGATAGATAGAGAGGATTAGAGAGAGCGATAGATAGTAGAGAGATAGGGAGAGAGATAGTCAGATAAGGCTAGATAGAGAGATGGATAGATAGAGAGAGAGATAGAGAGATAGATAGAGAGAGAGAAGTCAGATAGATAGAGAGATTAGATAGAGCAGAGAGAAGGGCGAGAGAGAGAGATAGATAGAGAGGAATAGAGAGAGAGATAATAGCTGAGAGAGAGAGGATAGAGAGAGGATAGATAGATAGAGAGAGGAGATAGAGAGAGAGATAGCAGTAGATAGATAGAAGGAGAGAGAGATAGATAGATAGGCGGCGAGAGAGAGATAGATAGAGGATGAGAGAGATCGATAGAGCGAGAGCTAGAAGAGAGATAGTAGATAGATCGATAGAGAGAGCGAGAGAGAGATAGATAGATAGAGAGATAGTCAGATAGATAGAGAGATAGATAGATACACAGAACGATAGAACGATAGATAGATAGAAAGACAGACAGACAGACAGACATATAGATAGATAGATAGATAGAGAGAGAGATGATAGATAGATAGATAGAGAGATAGAGAGGTAGAGATCGAGGATAGAGAGAGAGAGAGAGAGAGGATAGGATAGCATAGAGAGATAGAGGAGAGATCTAGAGAGAGATTAGATGATAGAGAGGAGAGATAGGAGAGAGCGAGAGAGATAGAGGATCGAGAGAGGATAAGAAGAGAGATAGATGAGAGAGAGAGGATAAGAGAGAGGAGAGATAGTCAGATAGTAGCTAGGATGAGAGAGAGGAGAGATAGATAAGAGCGACAGATAGCGATAGAGAGAAGAGTGAGAGATAGAGAGATAGAGAGAGATTAGAGGAGAGATTTAGAGAGAGAGATAGGAGAGAGATTAGAGAGGATAGAGAGAGATCAGAGAGAGGATAGATAGATAGAGACGATAGAGAGAGAGCTAGAGAGATAGACGAGGAGAGATAGAGAGGATCGAGATAGAATAGAGAGCGCAGATAGGGATAGATAGATAGATAGAGAGAGAGAGAAAGAGAGAGATGGAGAGAGAGAGAGAGAGAGAGATAGATAGATAGAGAGATAGAGAGAAGATAGAGAGATAGAGAGAGAGAGAGAGAGAGAGAGAGAGCTAGAGAGAGAGAGCTAGAGAGAGAGAGCTAGAGAGAGAGAGCTAGAGAGAGAGAGAGATAGATAGAGAGGAGTTGTCAGAGAGAGAGACAGACAGTATAGATAGAGAGATGAAGATAGAGAGATAGATTCGAGAGATAGAGAGTAGATAGAGCGCTAGAGAGAGAGTCCGATAGATAGATTAGTAGAGCGAGAGAGAGAGAGAGAGATAGATAGAGAGAGAGATAGATAGAGATAGGCGGAGATAGGAGGAGCGGGGATGCGATAGAGAGGATAGGAATAGAGAGAGAGGGAGAGAGAGAGATAGAGGAGTGAGAGAGATAGGCGAGGATTAGAGGCGAGGAGAGAGAGCTATACTTGAGCAGATGAGGAGATAGGAGGAGAGGAGAGGAGGAGGAGAGATAGAGAGAGAGATAGAGAGAGGGAGAGAGAGATAGAGAGAGAGATAGAGAGAGGAGAGAGAGAGAGAGAGAGAGAGAGAGAGAGAGAGAGAGAGAGAGAGAGAGAATAGAGAGAGGAGAGAGGAGTTAGGAGAGGAGGGAGGAGGAGAGTAGGAGAGAGAGACTATAGAGGAGAGATTAGAGAGGGAGGAGCGGGGAGAGAGAGGGATAGAGAGAGAGAGATATAGAGGGAGAGGGAGGAGACGTAGATAGAGATAGAGATAGAGATAGAGAGAGAGATAGAGAGAGATAGAGAGAGAGAGAGAGAGATTAGCGAGAGAGAGAGAGAGATAGAGAGAGATAGAGAGAGAGAGAGAGAGAGAGAGAGAGAGATAGAGAGAGATAGAGAGAGAGATGTGTCAGTTGTATGGCGCTGCTATAATCCCGTCACGGACTCACAGCTAGTGTTGTTCTCAGAATGAAACACTGAACGCTATCGACGGTAAAACACGAGCTTTCAGAAGATGGCGTGAAGATGTGCGGCAGATTATCACTCATCGTGTAAACACTGCCGCTCATTCGGGCGTCCATCACATCAGCAGCAGCGAGAGACAGCGGCACGGGAGCTACTCCACCAGACCACCGAGCGAGCCGCGGCTTCACCGAAACATGTAGCGAGCACGCACGAGTGACGTCGCGTTACGTCACATGCTGGTAGATCCGCGTCGTCGCGCGCCGAATGGATTGCGACCGGCTTACTAATAAAGCGGGACGCGGTCGGCGCGCGCTTGTGGAATGACACCGTCGCGAGACATCCGCGCAGCAGCTGATGTTTGATGGACACCGAGCGCGGAGCGGCTTGATTTCTGCGCCGTGAAGGATGAAAAACCTCGAGTATCAGCAAATAGACCCTCAGGCACTCGCGACTCCTACCCCGACACCTCCACCGCGACCTCTGCCCGAGCACAAGCCCAGTCGAGCCCGGAGGAGATGGGAGGTGTTCCCCGGGAAGAACCGCTTCTGCTGTGACGGACGCGTGATGGTGGCGCGTCGGAGCGGCGTGCTGCCGCTCACACTGGCACTCATCCTGCTCACCAGCGGACTCTTCTTCATATTCGAGTAAGTGCGCGGGGCTTAGAGAGCATCTAAGCAAGACGTGCTGTCGGAAAGCATGAGGCACGCCACAGTGTAGGCCTAGTTAAGACAGGTGCATCTCAGGTTATAAGTAACAATAAATCAAACCCCCGTGCACGACTGATTGCACACCTGCTTCCAAATGCCCTTGAACTGGGACGTGCTTGTTAGTTAAAGCTAGCTGACATATTAAAAGAGCAGTTCACTCACGCGAGAAAATTGTCATAATTTGTTCATCATCACGTAGTATGAAACTGCATGACTGTGTGTGTGTGTGTGTGTGTGTGTGTGTGTGGTGTAACAGATTTGTTTGTCTGTCTGTCAAAATCTATTTGGTTGCCAACCGTGCTGGGAAGATGACTTACTGATTACAAATTGCATGACACAATTGTAATGTAATGCCTATAAAATAGTACTTTTAGATTACCTTTGACTTGAAAGATGCAATCATTTATTGAATTTTGAATATTCGAATTATTTTGAAGAATGTATTGCCATGTGTGAATGTTATCATGTAAATACGAGTATTTAATGTAATATAATCTCATTTCAGCCACTGACTGTCTTGATTATGTAACCCAGACTGCATGTGATCGGTAACTACCCAGCACTGGTTACCAGCATTCTTCAAGAAATCTTGTTTTGTGTTCACAGAAGAAAGAAATGGAAATAGCAATTTTCATTTTTTTTTTTAAGTCGAGCATAAACTACATAATGAAGATAATGTTGAACTGCAACTGCAAGATCAACAGTAGGTTTCCATTGTGACAACTTACCCCCTTCATGTGACCGCATGCTCTGCTTCCATAGCAATATAGTCTCCCAAAATAGCTCATTTCTGTGTTATAAGAGCTCGTTAGCCTGTCTGTAATTGTTTCATTTATAATAATAACTAACTGGAAATATTCCGTAGGCAAGATTAATTCTGAGAAATATTCACTGGAGCAGAATGTGTCCCTCTTCTAATTCATGCAGTAATTGAGACTGTAGTATGAATCTGCATGTGAAATGTACGGTCTCTCTCAGGACGTTATTTGTACTGAAGCCACTTTTAGGGACTTAATTAATGATGTATGGTTACTTAAAAGTGGCTCTTTTAATTTTGGTGTTAATCATACCCCTCATTTTAAAGCTTTTCCCTGTGAATGCCGCACATTAAGTAGAGATTGAATTTGATTCTAGAGTTCAAATCTTTATATTATTGCATTAGTGCTGCAACACTTTAGACATCAGTTCTTGCGCGGATTCTCTTTATAGGGCGTTTGTTTAGCGTTAGACATCAGAATCTGCAGAGCTGCAGGGAATGGAACCGTTTCATGGAGCAGCGCAGTATTTTAAAGCCTCCTTGTTCCACAATCAGTGTTTTCCTAATTGAGGCGTTGTGTGGTTCCAGCTGCCCGTTCCTGGTGAAGCACCTCACCAGCTGCATCCCGGCCATCGGAGGGGTCCTGTTTGTGTTTGTGATCATCTCTCTCCTCCAGACCAGCTTCACGGATCCGGGGATTCTGCCCCGGGCCACACCAGAGGAGGCCGCAGACATCGAGAAGCAGATCGGTGAGGGAGCACACATCTCGTCCAGATAAATAGTGCACGTCTCACTGCGTTATGCACTGAGCACTCTTAAAAATAAAGGTTCTTTATTGGCATCTGTGGTTGCACGAAGAACTTTGAACATCCATGGAACCTTTTCATTCCACAAAAGGTTCTTTATATTTAGATTATTAGAATGTTCTTCACACTACGCAAAATGTTTCACTGAAAGGTTCTTTAAGGGAACCAAAAATGGTTCTTCTATGGCATTGCTGTGAAATTGGAACATTATTTTAGTGAAAGTGACGTGACGTGGCCAAGTGACCCATACTTGGAATTAGTGCTCTGCGTTTAACCCATCCTAAGTGCACACACACAAACCGTGAACACACACACACACCGTGAACACACACCCGGAGCAGTGGGCAGCCATTTTTTTGTTGCGGCGCTCGGGGAGCAGTTGGGGGTTGGTTGCCATTGACAATGGCACCTCAGTCATGGTATTGAAGGTGGGAGAGAGCACTGTACACTCACTCCCTCCACCTACAATCCCTGCCGAACCAGAGACTCGAACTCTCTAACCATTAGGCCACGACTTCCCCAGGGAAGGAGTGTATATGCTGTATACTGCATACTATTTCAGTTGTCATCTACAAAGATAAATTGGATTACTTTGCATTTTTAGATTGGAAAGATTGGCCAAAATGTCTTTTGATAGCTAATTATATAATGAGCTAAGAATGAGTCGTCTGATGTTGCTTCTGGTTCATTCGTCACTCTGGATATGTAAGGTCAAGTCTAGGGCATTGCATTATGGGATAGAGGGCTCAGTGCAGTGTGCTCTGGTGCTGCTACGTTTTGGCAAATATATAAGGTCCTCCATATTCATGCATATAGATAAAGACACGTTATTCCAAATTTAGAGAAAATCACGTTATTCCAAATTTACAACTTTAAAACTGAAATGGAAAACAATTCTTATGAATGAAATCAAGTTAAACTACAACGTAAAAAAGTATTCGTGCTGCCTTAAAATGTTAAATACAGAGTTCTGGCATGAGACTCTAGATGGCGCAGTCCGATAGGTCTAGCTCAATCTGACCTAATCACATCATTATCACATGGCACAGCTGATTGGTTCTCTCCTGTATCTGTAGCAAATGAGCTTGCTGCTCAACATTCAAATTAGGGCTGCACGATTAATCGCAAGCGATATTTAACGCGCATCTTATCAGTAAAGCCGGTTCTTTAATCAGCGGTAAATCTCCATCACCTGCGTGCTCACATTGAGCAGCATAACTACACAGAGATGTTGTTCACTGACAAGCTGCGCAAACCCACGTTCATATTCCCGCAATTTTTTTTGCGCAGCTAGTCAGTGAACAACAGCTCTGTGTAGTAAATGCTGCTCAATGTGAAAGCCACGCAGGTGATGGAGATTTACCGCGGATTACGAACCGGCTTTCTGACCAAGGTGCGTTAAACTAATCGCGATTTCGATTAATCGTGCAGCCCTAATTCAAATATATGACTAGTGCTTGCTGTAGCAGTTGCAGCTTGCTTCAGAAACCCCCCACCTTACCCAGCTCCACCTGTATAGATCTGCTAAAAGGTGATTCATGTATGCTATATGGGGTTATTTCATGTATAAACCTGGCATTGTGTGCTATGGCATTGTTGGCTCTTGACGAATGTTTTGTTCTAGTTGTAAGTGGATTTAAAGGGTTAATTCACCCCAAAATGCTCAGACCCTGAATAGACAGCAACGCAACTGTAATGTTTCCAGGTCCAGAAACACGTAAGCACATCGGTAAAACAGTCCATGTGACATCAGTGGCTCAACTTCAGTTTTGCGAAGCTACGAGAATACTTTTTGTGCGCAAAGAAAACCAAAAATAACGACTTTATTCAACAACTCTTCTCCCCCAAGTTACTGTCTTCTGCCATTTTGGAGAGTACCCAAGAATGTAATCGACGTAATCAGTGTTGTTTACGTTCGGAGGAGAAAGCGCGTGCATGAACATAATCGCGAATCAGTAGGGGGCTCCAATTATCGGCCGATAATCACGTTTGGATGATTGATCGGCGGTCTCTAAAAAGGCCGATCTCAAAAAAACGATCTCAAGCTGATGACGCTGCCGTGAGAGGTTTGGCACGACATGCAGCGGCACCATTTGCTTAGGGGAAAGCGTGTGTATGTGTTGTGATACGCTCTAAAATGGCGGAAGACGTAACTCGGGGGAGAAGAATTGTTGAATAAATTGTTATTTTTGTTTTCTTTGCGCTCAAAGTATTCTCGTAGCTTTGCAAAACTGAAGTAGAGCCACTGATGTCACATGGACTGTTTTACTGATGTCCTTACACGTTTCTGGACCTGGGAACATTACAGTTCCCAGGTCTGTACAGGTCTGACCTGGGAACTACGGTAGCGGTCTATGCAGGGTCTGAGATATAACATGTCATAAAAATATATACAGAGACATGAGGGTGGAGTAATAATGACCCGGCATTTTTTGGGGTGAACTAACCCTTTAAGTGTCTGCTGTATGCAGAAATGTGATAAATAACCTTGTTTGAGAAGATGTGGCTGAACTGGTTTGATTTGGGAAATCTTTTAAATTTTGGCTTCTAACAGAGAAAGCCGCATCCCAAGGCCCTGAATAAGCCTTCGAACTGCTTTGGACGTGCTGCCATCTCTTCATTTCCATGACTAATTAGAGGACATTCTGTCGTAATTACGGAGGACAGCTCTGACATGATGACTGTCACATGACAGGATGACACACACACACTCCCTCAGGACTCAAAATGAGATCTTCACCTGCTCAGTAGTAGCACATTGCAGTGAAAGGTTTGTTTCTCTCTGAACAAGGTCACATGATTGTGGTGCGTTTTCATCCAGTGCAGACTCATTATTTTAGATGTCCTCCAAACAGGAACATAATCTGCCAGTCAGAGAGCTGAAACGGTCTGCAGTTATTAGTTTTGATAATAATAAAAAATAATCATCCTATAATTTCTGCTCCGCTCAAGCGGTTCAGACTGACGTGTTTGTGAGGAACTGGGAAATGGAGAAGTGCATGATGTATAATTTACTTGAAACAGCATTTTTGTCTGTTTCAAGACAAATTTACAGCCGTCTGGCTTGCTTTGGCCTCTCTGACCATCATTGGCAAGCTGTTTCTGGAATAAAGGCTTAGTTTGTGTGTAGTTGTCATGTTTTACATCTTTTCATTTGCTGCTTTTTTGCTAAACGGGCGTATTTGACCATGTGCTCGATCTTTTGCAGTGTTCTCAAAATAAAAAATTTAAAAAAAGATAAATTATATAGATCTATATAATAATATATATTTTTTTTTTTTTTTTTTTTTTTTTTCTCTATATATATATATATATTATATATATTTTCTCTCAATTTCACGTATTAATTATAGCCATTCCAACATTACAGTATAATTGAAAGCCATTATTTTTTAACATTTAATAGGCTCTTCACATAAACTAAATTATATATGCTTAAACCATACGTATTAATCTTTATTCAATCTAAAAAAAAAATGTAATAAGCTACTAGAACAGTCCCAGGATTTCTCTTTTTTTCTTTTGTTCTTTGATTTACATCAATGCAGTGGTTCCCAAACCTGTCCTGGAGGCCCCCCAGCCCCTGCACCTTTTGTATGTCTCCCTTATCGAACACACCTGATTCCACTTATCAGCTCGTTCGTAGAGACTGCAAGAACTAAATTAGGTGTGTCTGATTAGGGAGACATACAAAATGTACAGGGCTGGGGGGCCTCCAGGACAGATTTGGGAACCACTGCATCACAGACTTCAGCAGGTTTCACTTTAAAATCAGCGCTACCTCTTTAAAACCTGATGCATATGACGCGGATCTGACACACAATCCGATTTTCTCCCAACTCTTTATGGTCATTTAAGACTTTATAACTCATTTAAGACTACGGTTACAAGGTAACTC
Organism: Sinocyclocheilus anophthalmus; assembly: GCA_018155175.1. Lineage (NCBI taxonomy): Eukaryota > Metazoa > Chordata > Actinopteri > Cypriniformes > Cyprinidae > Sinocyclocheilus > Sinocyclocheilus anophthalmus. The sequence continues at coordinate 114,787 of JADLZN010010998.1, forward strand.
ACCAAAACCGCGCATTTTGACATATTTGTGTGTGTTTTCGTGCATTGAAGCGCTACTGGTGAGCTGTCTGAAGCGGCTCAGCGTACGCCAAATGCACAGCCTTTCAAACTATACTTCTCTGCACCGTTTCTGCGGCGTAACCCCAGGTGTGTGTCGCCGCATTCTCGGGTTACGAAGAATAAAGAAGGGAAAAGTTAATCTTCCAAAATTAAGCAGCAAAATCTTCTCCGGTAAACGTTACTAGAACTGTGTCTAGGGGCAAGCTGGCCATCACTGCTCTGACCTTTTCAGTCCGTTTGTATCCTATTAGCCTGTTTGATTCGCTCTTGTCGCTTATAACAGAACAGCTAATCAAGATGATCTTGTCTTGGGAAAAGATTATTTTCACTTCATTGCATTGTTATAATTCGTAAAAGTTTTACCCGCCAACTGGTGTCTGACACACTGTTACATGGACTCGCACAATGCTGATTTTTACTCCCATTTGGTGCTTGGCGAGTGTTAATTTTAGGCCCTGTATATAAGTGTTGGGGTGTATTTGTATATGATACGATATATATATATATCTATATATATATAATCAGAATTATACATGATATATTATATATATCGACCTTAATATTTTTTTTTCCCCACTACACTGCATCTCTTGTTTTTAATTGCAAAAAGTGAGATGCTGTGGAGTGGAATTAAAAAAGCAGTGTCTAGAGTAGCATTTTTATTTTTTTTTTCTCAAACGGAATATCTTTTCATTTGAGTGCCAAGTTTTTAGACCACTGTGAGCCATTCGCAAGACTGTAAAAGATGCAACACATGTTTACATAGAAGCACAGTGGAAAAATCAGCACAGAATGCAAAACCCTGTTTCGTGTGAGCAGCCTGTAAGTCCTTGAACTATTAGTGTGGTTTAGGGTTTATTGAGGGAATCACATTTACTTACATCTGTTGCTGTCGTTATAATCATGTGTTCGATTAAATTTAGTGTAGGTGTGTGTCTCTGCTTTGATGAACTGGAACACATCTCTGTTTTCATCAAAATATTTCAAGAAGTGAGTCTGAAATTAGTGTGGTGCGTATGAAACAATGAGATAAGATGCTTTTACTCAGTGTGACTTACAGTAATCTTAATGCAGTTTCTTGCTTAATGCTTTTAATGTAGCATATTATTAATGCATCTTTTTTCATGTGAAGTGGTGAAAGTAGCAACTTTAAATAATGCATTGCTTTAATGATTACAGTAAATTGATTTTTTTAAGCTTAAAACACAAGCAGTGCTATCTTGCACCAGTTGTTTTGTTGTTCTTGCGTGTGTGTGTGTGTCTCTGTGTCTAATTTCAAAAGACAGGAAGTGTTAGAGCTGTTTCGAGCAAACTCTGTTCAACTTCAAGAGCTTTGTAAAATCAAAATGATCCTGACAGCAGAGTTCCATTGCTTGCTTTAATGTTTGTTATTGAAATTCCTCCCTGACATCTCATCCTCTGCTGGAAATGTGTTTTTCTCTCCCGCAGACAACCCGACGGGCTCGTCCTCATCCTACCGCCCCCCGCCGCGCACTAAGGAGGTCGTCATCAATCAGCAGGTGGTTAAACTCAAGTACTGCTTCACCTGCAAGATCTTCCGGCCGCCACGCACCTCCCACTGCAGCCTGTGTGACAACTGTGTGGGTGAGATGAGCTTGAGAAATGTACAGCAGAGCTCACATGCAACAAACCTGTGGCTGCTTTTAATGATAATTATTAGTGGTGATTGCTAATGCATGCGTCATATTACTATTGCTCATACTAAAGGTTACAAGTTTACATTTATGCATTAGGCAGATGCTTTTATCTAAAGCTGCTTACATTGCACTCCGGGTATACATTATCAATTCATATCAGTTCATAAGTCTAAGTGCATAAACGTTGTTTGATGTGCAGGAGCATCACTCAGATATAACTAGAACAACAGTGTGTGCGCAACAGTGCCTGCTAGGGCTGCACGCTTAATGCGATATGGCTGAGTGTGATTATCAAACTGCGAAGGCTGTAGTTTAATTCAATATGCAGTGTGTAAAGAAAAGAATCACCCCCCTTTAAAATAATCACATTTTGTTGCTTTGCAGCCTGAAATGAAGACGGACACAGTTTTTGTTTTATCCAGCTGTATTTACTCGGTGCAACTGATAACATCCAAGTGAAAGATCTAACACCAGGGCTCGCAAAATTGCAAGCCCGACATCCCGGGGCTATTGTATTTTCCACAGTCGGGCTACCAAAATGTATCACCGCCCTGCCCGATGGGCTATCTTAAACCGTGATATAAAATTCCTTCCTTGATTTGCGTTGTTCACTAGCTTGTAGGGGTAAAACGGATCGTAGTTGATAGTTTGCACGTGTTTCAAGTCTTGCCAATTTAAACATTCAAGTGTTTTAAACCATTCATGCGCGTTCGGAGCTGCGCGCACTCATTCAAAGCGCACACAGAGAGCCGCGTTTCAGACAATGCGCGTACAAAGAATTGATTCCTCTTTCACATATCCTTGCATCTGAATGAACACACACAAAAAATGATCTCAAAATAACAGTCTCGGCAAGTATTCTTGTGAACACAGTCGGTTATGTCTTAAGTGAACATAAAGTGGAGATTACATTATATTGGATCCGTGCATTCTGTCTTAAAGGGGCAGCAGCCTATAAATACCTGCTGTTCCATGAGCGCCACCTGCTGTCAGAGTGTGACATTTGCGTCTCATTCACAAAGCTAAAATCAGACCATTCTGTTTTTGCTTCAGATTTAGAAATTATACAGTCTAATTGCAATCTAAATAAGTATTTGGCATCTTTGTTTGGATCGTGATTAAAATGCAGTGGTTGCCTCTTGATTTTAAATGGAAAAAGCACAGCCAAAGCCTTAGTTTGTTTATATGAAGATATTTATTTTATTGTTTTATGATTTGATTGGAATTGTTTAAAATTTCAGGTAGTTTTATTATGTGACCTATTTCATTTCACAAAGAAATGTGAAGCATTTGTTGAGAATAAAAAAGGACACCTTTTATTTATAATTGTCTAAAAATCAATGTGTTCAAAAGAAAATTGTGAGAAGAGAAAATTGTATGTGAAATCGGTATCGTGCATCGCAGTGCGGAGTTGAGTGAATCGTTACATCCTATATGTTCTAGTTTTTGCTCGCCTGCAAAATGACCCGATCTGTTTCTCAAAATCTGATATGATAATGCAATATGATCCGAGACGTGGGTTTTGTGACCTGTTACACCCCTGCTCTCTTGACTTGTTATTTGAATTAAAAAAGAGATCACTGAAGTTTTTAATCATGCTGATTTGTCCGCAGTGAAGTTCAGCCGATGTCTTTTTATTTTATTCGGTCTACTTAAATTCATTTTGGGCTACCAAAATCTAAAGAATGCCTGCCTGAAGGGCTACCAGCGATTTTTAAATTTTGCGAGGCCTGAACACCATGTCAGAAAACAAAACAAACAAAAAAATACAATCATGAGTTGGAAAAAAGGATCACCCCTCCTAAATTGTGTTTTAAAACAAAAACTGTGTCCGTCTTTATTTCAGACTGCAAAGCAACAAAATGTGATCATAAAGGGAATGATTCTTTACTAAACCCACTGTGTGTGCTGCTTGTTTCAGAGTGAAGAGCAGCACTGTGTTCATTTACACGTGAGCAGCTCATTCCTCAGTGTTTTCAGCAGCTCGGTTCACAGTAAATGCTGACTCCAACAAACTCTCTCTGACTGCTCGTGACTTTGGGTCGTTTTAAACGTGCATGGTACATTACGGCGGCAACGGCAGCCATCTTCTATAATTGTAAGAGAAGCGCTTATCAGCAAAAGAGGCTCATGCTATTCCAGCAAAAAAATGCTTGAGTTTTCACATTTGAAAATGAAGACAGCCCAATAGTAGCTGTATTTTAACCATTAATGTAAATAATTATATCATTATAATATCCCAATAGTAATATTTCATATTTTATTTTTAGTATCATTTTTTTATATTTTTATTTTGTTTAGTAGTTAGTAATAGTGATATATTATTATTATTATTTTTTAATCACACATTTCTGGCCAAATTCTGTAGCCCTACAAAAAAGCACAGAAAACAAGTGTTTTTGGTTTTTTAATCATTTTATATTGCGACGCGATCAGCTACTAGTGAAGAGTGAATTGATCATTTCAAAGTTGAAATGATGCACATAAACAGGTTAAATGCATATACCATCGATTAACAACCATTGTAGCTCACAGTAGGTCTGTCTTTGTGTTTGTCATTTTTTGTTAAAAATCAACTGAATGGAAATGTAACTAATTTAGTTAGCCTTAACACTCAATTTTAATTGCCAATATATTTATTGTGTGCAGTTTCACACTCTTCTGCTTGTGAATAGACGTAGGACGTGCTCTTTCTCAGATTTAGCGGTGTTATTTATAGTGTTAGGTTTATGAAGCCTGTTTGTGTTTTGGTTTAATCTCTGACGTTCTCACTTGTTCTTAAGCCAGCAGACTTTTTAATTCCTGCTGTGATAAATCACGAGCCGTGTGACGGCCCGCTGTCGTGTGTGTTTGACAGAGCGCTTCGATCATCACTGCCCCTGGGTCGGCAACTGTGTGGGGAAACGAAACTACCGCTTCTTCTACACCTTCATCATCTCGCTGTCTTTCCTCACGGCCTTCATCTTCGGCTGTGTAACCACACACCTGACTCTAAGTACGTGTCGATTCATTCTTTCTGTATCTGTGAGCTCAAACAAACGCATGCATCGCCGAGTGCTGTGTGAATTTAACATTTGTTCAGTGATATCAGATCACTTTCGAGTTCAGAGATCTTTGTATATACAGACTAGGTATTTCTTTCTAATGCTTTAATATTACACATGCACGTACATTTAGTTTTGTTTCTGTTTCTCCTGCCATGAGTTATTGGCAAGCTATTGTTAGATGCATTAAATTGATGAACAAAGTTCTAAAGAACAGCATTTATTTGAAATAGAAATGTTTTGTAACATTATAAATGTCTTGACTGTTACTCTTGATCAAAGAATCCTAAAGAAAAAAAATCATGGTTTCCACGCGCACAAAAAAATAAAAATATGAAGCAGCCACAACTGTTTTCAACATTGATTAATAATGAGAAATGTTTCTTGAGCAGCAAATCAGCATATTATACTGATTTCTGAAGGATCATGTGACACTGAAGACTGGAGTAATGATGCTGAAAATTCAGCTTTGATCACAGGAATAAATTACATTTGAACAGATATTCACAATAGAAAACAGTTTGAAATTGTAATAATATTTCACAATATTACTGTTTTTACTGTTTTTTGTTCACATAAATGCAGCCTTGATGAGCAGAAGAGTCTTTTTTCAAAAACAAAAAAAATACCGACTCTAAACTTTTGAACGATAGTGTAACGTATAATAGAGATGAGGTGCATCATGGGATGTTGAACTGCATTGAAGGAGTTGTATGCTGGACATTTGTTGGTTTCTTTAGCATCACTATCCTTTCATTTTTATAAAGAAAATGTAATGTAACATTGTTCTTTTGTTCCAAATTGGCGAAACTAATTTCCAGTTTTTGAGCATAAACCATTTCATTTATGTGTCCAGGTAATTGACTGGTAGTGTAGTGTTTACATCAGCTCTTTTTAATCAAAGAGTTGGTTTCTTTGCACTATGCTGTATTTATAAAGGCAAACACCGATGCCAAATGAGCCGTGAGAGGCCATGTGAATCTCTTATTGGACTTAAATGGCTTAAGATCTGATAAAAGCTTTTAGTGACTAATGCTCTCTTTTATAGGGTCGCAAGGAGGAAATGGGCTTGTTTTCGCTATCCAAGCGAGTCCTGCCAGATATCCTTTCATTTGGTGATCTTTGATTTCAGATGTTTAACTTGAAAACTAAGGCCCGGTTTCACAGGGACTCGCGAATTAAGTAAAGAGGTCATATGATGTTGCTAAAATTTTTTTTTTTTTTGTGTATTTGGTGTAATGAAATTGTTTGTTTATGCGGTTTAAGGTTAAAAAAACACATTATTTTCCACATACTGTACATTATTGTTTCTCCTTTATGCCCCGCTTTTCTGAAACGCGTTGATTTTTACAAGTTGATTTTTTTCTGAAAAGCAAGGTGTGCTCTGATGGGCCAGCTATCCAGTGCGTTGTGATTAACCGAATATCTCAAGTGTGAGACGGAAATGTTACGCCCCTCACCATACTGTGATGCCCTGTCCGGGCCGGAGCGACGAGACAAAAACATGAAAACCCATTATAAACGAGGCATTTGTTGCATCCAGTGGGGACATAATTATGGATTATAATGACTTATACTGTCTTTTTACGCGCTGCATTGCATCACGCCGCGTAAACATAAAACCATGTCTGCATTTGTGATCGGAGAAATGGCGAACAACAAGCCCTACTCTACACTGCTCAAAACTCGCGTTTGAACCATCAGTGACAAATTCTTTAAATATGAAAACGTACTTAGTTTGTGAGTCAGAACAGCCGGCATTGTCTTAATCTCCCAGGATCAGGAAACAGTCTTCCATAAAATGTGCTGCACACATCTGGTTATTTGGGTTGAACTGTTCTGGAACAGTGTTGTAAATACAACTTAACCACTGATTTCTAGTCGTGTCCTCTTTTGGAAGACCAAACAAAGTAGTTTCACTTTCACAACGAAGCACACAGCGTCTTCACAACATGGCGGCAGCAACAACAATACTACAGCGAGAATAAAAGTTACGCCTTCTTTCTTTGTTTGAACATTTGGGCGGCGTTATGCAAAATCTTCCCACATAGTGATGTAGACATGTGGGGGTTGTTAGAACGAGCCGTTTTAGGTAGGCGTGGCGACTCTTAACTTTTATAAGAATATCTCTTTGGATTTGGACTTTAGTCTTTGCAACTTTACAGATCTTCTTTATGCACCAAGAGCTTGTAACACTCCAAAGAGAAAGGAAAAATTGAAATCGCATCATATGACCCCTTTAAGATATTTAAGCAGCTTTTATAAAATGCCTTAGAAGAACATGTTGTGTGCATCTTGAAACAGAACAATGGAGCTGAAATATTTTATGATAAGTCAGAGCAAGATAATTTCAGTTGAGACAGCTCAAACATGCATTTTAGTCTAGGACTAGCCTTAAGCCTTGTCTGTGAAACCGGGGGGGTAAGTCTATCATGCGTAAAGGAATGTTCTGGGTACACACACAGTAGTGAACACACACGGAGCAGTGGGCAGCCATATCGCTGCGGCCCCCGGGGAGCAGTTGGGGGTTCAGTGACTTGCTCAAGGGCACCTCAGTCGTGGTATTTAAGGTGGGAGAGAGCGCTGGTTATTCACTCCCCCCACCTACAATCCCTGTATGAGACTCGAACTCGCAACCTTTGGGTTACGAGTCCGCCTCTCTAACCATTAGGCCACGACTTCCCTGGAAGTCAATGAACAGCATCTGTGAAACACAAAATAACTCAACTTGGCCTCAGTTAGCAAAGCAAGTGAAATGTTTGTGACAGTAATGTGCTTACAATGAAATTATGGGGCAAGACATGACAATGGGGGTTACAATACAGGGTTTTATGTATAGCTAGTATAGCCATTTTTGTGGGTAAAAGTGGTTTTTACACTGTGCAGTAGAGGCATCCGAGTGCAATGGTTTACCAGCACCAAATGTCACATTTCTGCTTTTAAAATCATTCTGTATGGGCACGCATTGTATGTGGGGAGAAAACATAGATATGATGACCACAGTGTATTTTTATTCGTTTAGTTAAATTGCTCCCTGTCTAATTTGAGTTCCTTCAGTTTGGTCAACTTGGCCACATTGTATAATTCACTCCCTTTAGTTAATTGTGACCATTAATTAGCTAAACGAGAGAATGAATTCCTAATCGTGGAATAATATCTTTTGTTGGTGTGTGTGTTTGTTTTTTGTTTTTTGTGCACTGCATGTGCATGCATAATGTGTCACATACTTTGGTACCAACTTCCATTGATAAGTTCATATTCCTGCTTGTTTTTACAAACCAAGGGACTAGTAGGGTGGTCATATTCTTTATTTGTGAAAGCCTGAAGTCTTCCTGATTGTCTCACTGCTCTTGAGGTAGTGGTCTGCTTCTTTTCAGTTGGGCCATTTGGGCCTCTCAGGTTCCATACATACATGGTGGCTACAATCTTACGACCAATGAGGAGGTGAGTGTTTTACTTATTAACTAGTAAGAGGTGTATTTTGATCAAGGCTAATTTATCAGAAAAAGTAGTTTTTGGCCGCATTACACAAAAAAAAGGAGCTAAAAATTTAAGAATTATGTATTTTGAAGCGTTTTTAAGTAATTCAAATACATAATCTTAAATAGCTTCCAATTAAGTTTGGTGTATCAGAGTGCAAAAAAACAACTTTCATTTTCATCAAAGTAAAGGTATTAATTGTTTAAAACGTTAAAAGAAATACAAAACTTAATATGATACCTATCTGCCATTGTGAAAAGTCATCCATGATTAAACTTTAGAATTTATAAAAAAAAAGATAATGGAATTAAGTAATCACATCAGGTTGATTTTAGTTAAATACCAATTCAAATTAATCAAATTGCTTAGAATCAGTACCATCGAAGGAAGCCCTGTTCGCCACTGAATAAAATATATAAAATAAAGAATAATAAAAAAAAACTTCACAATTATGACTTATTTTTTTCCACGCGCAATTATGATTTTACATCTGATTCTGTCTTTTTTTCTCACAATTGCAAGAAAAAAACTCAGAATTGTGAGATTTAAAGTTCTGAGAAATAAAGTCAGAATTGCAAGTTTATATCACAATTCTGAAAAAAAATAAAGAGTCAGAATCACGAGATGTAAACTCGTAATTGCGAGAAAAAAATTCGCAATTGTGAGATTAAAAAGTCGCGGTTACCTTTTTTTTTTTTTTTTATTCAGTGGCGGAAACGGGCTTGTAAAATCGACCACATTTCAGGTAAAAAGCCAAAGTGGTTTTACAAATATGGCTAGCTGTGAAACAAGCAACATTCAGTTATTTAAAATGTATGAGATTGAAACGAACTGGATTTATTGATTTGCTAAATATCATTGTGTATTTAAAACACATTCATTTTATTAGCACTGTTACAGAAATCTGACCGGTTTCATTTGTGTATGACTGACAAATATACTAATATATTAGTTAAAACTGCATAATCCAAGTAATTAGATTTTTTTTTAATGGGAAAATATATACAAATACTTTTTTTATTATTTAGGCCTAAATATGTGTATTTTTGTGTCCATATTACAGATTAAAGGTTCCTGGTCAGGGAAAAGTGGAAATGAGGACGTTGGAAATCCTTACAGTTACAACAGCATTATCAAAAACTGCTGTTCTGTGCTCTGTGGACCCATGCCGCCCAGGTGAGACGCGTGTAGATGAGTCTCTACGGTCTCCAGTATGCCAGCGAAAACTACCTCCACAATGTCAAGCCTCTATTTGTGACCCTGGAACACAAAACCAGTCATAAGGGATAATTCTTCGAAATTGAGAGTTATACATCATCTGAAAGCTGAATAACTAAGCTTTCCATTGATGTATGGTTTGTTAGGATAGGACAATATTTGGCCGAGATACAACTATTTGAAGGGTGCAAAAAAATCAAAATATTGAGAAAATCATCTTTAAAGTTATCCAAATGAAGTTCTTAGCAATGCATATTACTAATCAAAAATTACGTTTTAATATATTTACAGTAGGAAATTTACAAAATATCTTCATGGAACATGATCTTTACTTAATATCCTAATGATTTTTGGCATAAAAGAAAAATCAATAATTTTGACTGGGTAATGATTTTTGGCTATTGTTACAAATATACCTGTGCTGCTTATGACTGGTTTTGTGCTCCAGGGTCACATTTATCACTGTGGCTTTATTGTAATTCCTTTGCCTCCTCTCGTGTCTTTGTCAGTTTGATTGACAGGCGAGGCTTTGTGCCCTCCGATGACTCGGTCCAGACCAGTCCTGTGGAAATCGAACTCCCGGCTGCTAAAAACGACATAAACATGGTAGGACGAGCAGTCACCTCAGGCCGACCTCCTCCTCCTCCTCGACCCCCGGTCATAACCCTACAGCAACCTGCCATCTCCATTCAGAGCCACTCGACAGCCTGACTGATCCAAAGTCAGCATTTCCCCCTCTTGCTGTGTTGTTTGATGCGTTTGGCACGGGTCGCACCCTTCATTTAGATGTCAGACAGCGTTCGGGTCTGGGCTGCAGCCAAGTGCGGCTGTCCGATTTGTTTGGTGTTGAGGAGAGCCATTGTGGCTTGGTCAAAGTCACATAGACAGATGAGATTTGTGTTGTTTACTTTGAGTTTGAAAGGGACATAAATGTTTATGGACTCATTCACTATGGTTTGGCTCCCTCGTAGATCAGTGTTTTGGAGTGTATATGGTTTACAGAGCAAAGGGTGTAGCCGTCGTGTTACGTTGCACAACTGTGTATTTTCTTATTCTGAAAAGAAGAAATGAAACTTGATTTCCTGTAACATTAGGTAGAATTCACAGTTAGCGAAAAGGAAAGACACTAGTTTCAAGTGATGGTGTTTATTTGAAGCTCTTTATTCGAAGACTTGCGAGATTATGACGCTCAATGGTGCTCTTGAAAAACACCTCACAAATGTTTTGGTTTCATTTATATATTCAGTTTGTTTGTTTTTATTAGAATCTTAGCATGCAAAAACAACTCAAGCTGTTTTGTTTGTATAATTGTGGTTGTTTGATTCAAACAAACAAGCAACTTGTTTGTTTTTAGTTTTTGTATCATCATGTGGGTGTTTATCAACTTGAATGTGCCTTGAAGTTTTCTCAGATCTTTTTGGTTTATACTCAGATGTTGACGTTGTCACCAAAACAAAAGTGCCTCATCACCTCAGTGAATAAACAGCTAACAGTGTCAGTGTTTGTGTAGATTTCTCTGGTGTGTAAACACTGGTTTCTCCTCGAGATAAAGTTAATGAGGTGCTAATGCATCTGTTCACTGTTACAGCAGTTGTGTAGGGAGACTCACACTTGACTTGTGATTGTGTCTGAGTGCATGTGTATATGTTGTGAAATAGTTTGCATGTGACATGGAAATAATGGATTTTATGCACTGAGTGCATGGGTTTAAATCCCTGATAATTTTTTTAAAATGAAGAACATTCTGACATTTTGTACTTTTTGAACATATTTGTGCTTGTATATATTGAACATTCATTTTAATGTTAAATAAATTATTTTCAAACTAAACCACAGAATTCCTGTCCTGCATGCATGCATATGTGTTGTTGTGAAGATTTAGGGCGAGTTGTTTGTTTACTCAGTCGTGTGTGTTTTCCTGGCATGTTCTGATGCATTAGTGCACATTAGTGCTGTTACACTTACCGGTCTTAGCACATTAACCTTGTCCTCTATTTGTGTTTTGTGTGTGTGTGTGGGGTGTGTGTGTTGTGTAGGAGAAAGATGCGGATTTCGCCCTGTCTTGTGCCGGCTGATGGTTCAGTGGGCAGAAGTAGGGGATTGTGGGGAGGTTGGTAAGACTCAGGCGGGTGTTTTGGGGCACACTGATAAGTTCCTGTAGGTGGCGTCACATTGGCTCCACATGCTCTCGTTCTGCATGCTGCCTGAATGAGTGCTGCTGCCAGAGCTAATAGTGCTGATGCTCGACCGCTGATGTTTTACAGCATCAGCACATGATCAGCACTGCTCCTCCTCCTCCCATTCTGACCACCAACCACTATTTCATGTTTCGTTTGTGTGTGTGTGTATATATGCGTTTTCACTTTGACTGATTTAGTCTGTCTGGTTAAGCTGTAGTATCATGCCATGGGCCAAAATCTTAAAGGGATAATGCATTTAAACATAAAAAAGCCATTATTTATACCCTCACGTCGTTCTAAACTTTTATGACTTCTGTGCGTGACAAAAGGAGATGTTAAGCAGAATGTCCAAGCTGTTGTTTTCCATACAATGAATGCATGATAGAGCTCACAGCCCCTGTTCCCTGTAAAATGATCATTAAAATCAGTTCAGTAAGTCAATATGATCTATATTTTGAGGCCATGTTGATAGCTTTGTGTGAAGAACAAGAAAAAATCTTATTCACACTATTTTTATAAGCAGTTAAGGTCATATTACTATTTATTACAATATGCATCTTTGATAACACGCTGTCATATGAGAATACAGTCCGTAAACACCAATAGACTGATGTAAGTCATATTCTGGTTATTTCAAATTGGGCGTAACAGAAAATGTTGTGGTTCAGTAACACAGTCGGACTGAGAGAGTCTGATTCAACCATTTTGTGTTTGAAACCGTTTTGTGAATCTTTTTGGATGATTTATTAAACGAACTGTGTCTGAAGCTTGGGAAGCTCCGCTAAGTTTTCCTGTCTTGACACAAAAACAATAAAATTTTTATGATGTAATTATTATTATTTTTTTTAGCGAGCAAGCCTGAAGATTGCTAAAAGTGGTCACAAATCACAGCTAGTCATCCATTAGTGTACCTGTTAATTCATATCTATAACCTATACCTCATCACTCATCTTCCCGCAGGCAGTCTGAGTCGGTTGGGTTGCGTGTGTTCTGGCAGCTGATATGATGTCCAGTGTTGCCAGATTGGCTCAATGATTTTAAGCACAAGATGGAAAGAAGAAAAACCCACATTAAAACATCAATTTTACTCCTTAAAACGAAACAATCAATGAATTAATTAAGGAACACAGATTGGCAAACATAAACATGGCAAATACAGTAAAAGAATAAAGCCATTACTTATTATTATTAATGTATTTACACTAAAAAAATATTTCTAGGTAGAAATTGTCAAATATTTGCAAACGGTAGTCAAGAAATTAACACACATTACACATCATTTTCAATATCAACTGTAAAAACAAGCCAATAATTTCAGACGAAAAAAAAGAAAAAAATTCTTATTGGGAATAAGCAACGTAATTAGTGCAACAAGCTAAGTTTTCGGGTTGACAGTAACACGCTTATCTTGCACCATAACAGCTGGACATGTGTGTTTAGTGACGTCATGATTACTGATTGGATATAGAGTACATGCACACTTGGGTTTTGTTTAATTCATTTTTTATTTGCCCATTAAATGTAAACGTTAAAAGCTGCCAAATTCTGTCCACCCGCCCAAACCAATTTTGACCTGCACAATCAAATTCAAAACCACCCAATCTGGCAACGCTGATGATGTCAGAGCCATGGGGGCGTGGCTTCTGACTCTGTTCCACCCATGAGGAGGTGCCAAGTTTGAATGTTTACAAACAGCGGCTGAAAACTCCTGCATAGTGCACCTTTAAGAATCACATTTGCTTGAATTGGACACGCACGGCTCGTGTGGTGCTTGTTGCGTGCGGCAGGAGACACTGGTGTGCGGTGAATATCTGTGTTTTGTCTCATTCTATTGAGTCACATTCTAGAGCCCTGTTTTTTGTCGTTTGTGGAATATGGCAGCCCATTTACTTAGAGCAGCTCAAAGTACTGCTAAACATCTCCTTTAGTGTATGGAAGAAAACAATGTCAATAAGTTTTAAACAACATGAGGGTGAATAGATAATTCAGTGAATTATCCTTTAAGATGGTATTGTGTGTAATCTGTTCTGATTTGACTCCTTATCTGTAAGTCCCATGATTTTGCTGTTGTTAGTTTCCTTTGTCCTCTCCCAGCAGAATTTGTATGAGAACCTCAATATGACTCAGCTGGTCATATTCAGTTCTGTATAGCAGCAGAAGGAGAATCATCATCTGCATGAGTCATCAGTGACGCTGATATCTGATTGACTATGGCTTTACTGCTCAGATATTCATTTTAAACCACCTCAAAATACTTCTACTTCCACTCTTTCTAACTTGAGTCTACTTCCTTTTTTTGTCTTTGTCACACCCATTTCCTTATCCCTGGTTCTTCATTTCTGTCATAACCCTCTATGCATCTTTCCCATCTCCCTCCACAGTGCACACAGGGAACCAAAGGTCTGCTGGAGACGGCCTCTCGATCTCCTCTCCTCACAAGCTCCTGTCCGCAGGCCAAACCTCAAGCCGTCTTGGAGCCTCTACCAGAGATCGTCCCGGAGCCGCCCAAGACCCCTCACAAACATCACTCCCACCACAGATCCAAGGCAAAACAAAGCGCTCATCACACCCCCAAGACCTCCAACTCCTCTCCAAGACCCCATCACAGCCACAGTTCAAGACGGAAAGACTCCAAGAACAGAGACCCAAAATTCAGTTCTCTGCGCTGAGCAGTCGGACTCTGTCAACCAGCATATTGATGCGTTTCTTGGATTATTTGAATTTGTCCTCATGAGATTGATTCATATGTTTCCAGATCCAGGTTTAGTAAGCTGGCAACCTGGAGAGCAAGTGTGAAGGATGGACTTCCATTAACAGATTGATGACTGGAAAACTTTGTAAAGTGTTTCCATAAAGACAAGCACAAAGGTCTCAAAAGTGAACTGCAGAGCAATTTCCTTTAAGACAATTGTCAATCTTAACAGTGAGTTCCAAAATGAGCTTCATCGGAACTGCAATAATGGAACAAGGACACTGGACTTGTTCCATTGGACCTCGATCTGGACTTGAACTAGGGCTTGATACATTGCTTTCTTCTTTAGGTTTTTTTTTTTTTTTTTTTTTTTTTTTTTTTGGTCTCGTGGATGCATGGTCAAGCTTCAATAAAGAAAGCAATCGAACCAATGCTCTTTAGCCAAAAAAAGAAGCAGAGCATGCCGGAATGGGAGAATATAGCTCCCAATCTCACCTAAAAAAAATACATCATAGGGTGCGTGGAATCGGATATTTTAACGTGGATCACGATTCGGCATTCTCTAGATTTTTAAAGCATTTTTTATTAAAAGTCTGATATTGGCCACTGGATTTGAGGTTATTTAGTCTTGGCGGTTGCCTGCATTGGTGACAAGCCTCTACAAGCTTTCATGGTTGTGGTTGCCAGATGTCAAGAGTTTAAATCCCCCCCAATCATAGCTATTTTTTCATGAATTGATAAATCTTCTCAGCTGGTTTGCTTAGTGTTGCCAACTTAGACCCTCTGACGTATATAGCTTTTTTGTTATTTATTTTTTTAAATGACCAACAACAAATCTAGAGACTTTTTGGACACTTCTTCTTAGATATTCACTGAAATAGTGGGGAAACACTTATCTTCCAGCACTGGCAACCATTGCACACGGTCTTCTGCATACAGAAAAAAACACAAAAAAAAGAGCGATGAGTGGGAAAACACCGGCAGAACGTAAAGATGAGTTTAGGGATCTCTTTGAGAGATTTCTTTACTCAAATAAAGTGTAATACAGCCAGTCGTTCTTTCACCCAATCATTTGCACTGTTGACTAAATCAAGTAAACCACATGAGTTGACATTCTCTTGATTTGTGCTTAAATGAAAGTGCAATAATTCTGATGAAATGTAAAGAAGAGAAAATGACAAAAATCGTGAGTAGTGATCAACCGTTTAACCATTATCACACAGCCCTGATCCATCATGTTGAACAAGAATCTTCTCACCAGTAATTCATTATTTTCCCAAAGGACTTCAGCATGATTTTGTAACATATTGTGTTTGAACATGACTATTAAGTGTGCACAAGTACTTGCTAATGTGGATGAGATGATGCCTCCAAGTCCCCTGATCACCGTGTTGAAGATCTAGTTGAAAAGTTAACTGGTTAATCTGAGTGTTTCTCTCTAAACCTCATCACGTCTGCTGTTCTTCACGTTGCATTCCTGACACACTGCTGTCTATCAGTAATTAGTAATGGAATAGTCTTAATGCACTAACTCTCAATGCAGCAATACTGTAATGTTTTAGTTCTTCATGGTTTGACTCGTGTGCTTCTGTATGCGTGGACACTTTGTGTTTGAATGAACGGGGGGATGTGGGTGTTGTGTTGTTATCCAGGTTTTTACTTAATATGCAAACTGAATGTTATTTATGAATGCTGAAATCGATCCTCTGTTTCTCAAGACCTCTGCAACATTTGCACAAATAAATACAAAGAACTAACAGGCCAGCCTGGAGTTTGTCATACATTCTGCTGCCTCATAAACGTCAGCCATGGAGTTGGCATTTTTTTTAGCTTATTACCACGTGAGAGGAAATATCACTTGGCAATTCAGATATTTAGGATTTATGGATTTAAAAGTGCACTAGACCTGTGATCAGAACAGAATACTAGCTTGCTGCATACTAACCCTTGTGAAAAAGAAGTGCAGTTGAGCATACTTTTAAAAAGAGTATTACAGAAAAAAACAACACAATCTTTACTGTTTAAATTGTGTTCAGAATCAGAATCAGAATGAGCTTAATTGCCAGGTATGTTTACACATACAAAGAATTTGTTTTAGTGACAGAAGCTCCACAACGCAACAGAATGACAGTGACAAGAACTACAAAACACACGATAATAAAAAAGAAACACAAAGAAGGAATAAAAAAATAAAGTGAAGTGTAGGAGGTATTTACCAATAGACAGTTGTATGTACAGGACTGAATTCTGTGCAGATGAGGTGTAGACTGAGATGTTGTGTTAGAAAATAAGGTATGATGACAAAACGTGGGTTCACGTTATTCAAGTGTCATGCGATGGATTGCTTGAGGGAAGAAACTGTTCCTGTGTCTTGCCGTTCTGGTGCGCAGTGCTCTGTACCGTCGACCAGATGGCAACAGTTCAAAGGGGGAGTGTGCTGGATGTGAGGGGTCCAAAGTGATTCTGCCAGCCCTTTTGCTCAATCTGGATAAGTACAGTTCTTGGAGAAAAGGGAGGGTTGAACAAGTGATTCGCTCAGCAGTCCGGACTACACTCTGTAGTCTTCTGAGGTCAGATTTGGTCGCTGAGCTGAACCAGACAGTTATAGAAATACAGAGGACGGATTCAATGATGGCGGAGTAGAACTGGTTCAGCGCTCCTGTGGCAGGTTAATCTTCCTCAGCTGGTGAAGGAAGTACAACCTTTGTTGGGCCTTGTTTACAATGGAGTCAATGTGAGTGTCCCACTTCATGTCCTGAGAGATTGTGGTGCCCAGGAAACTGAATGACTCCACTGCAGCCACAGTACTGTCCATGATGGTGAGTGGAGGGAGATCAGGGGGATTCCTCCTGAAGTCCACTATCATCTCCACAGCTTTGAGCGTGTTAAGCTCCAGGTTGTTGACTGCACCAGACAGCCGGCTGCTCGACCTCCTGTCTGTAAGCAGACTCATCACCATCCTGGATGAGGCTGATGACTGTAGTGTCGTCTGCGAACTTCAGTAGCTTGACAGAGGGGTCAGTAGATTTGCAGTCGTTGGTGTACAGGGATAAGAGCAGTGGGGAGAGAACACAACCTTGAGGAGCTCCAGTGCTGATTGTACGGGGTGCTGGATGTGTATTTTCCCAGCATCACTAGCTGCTGTCTGTCTGTCAGGAAGATGTTGATCCACTGACAGACGGAGGTGGCACGGAGAGCTGAGATAGTTTGGGAAGGAGGAGGTTTGGGATGATAGTGTTAAAGCCCGAGCTGAAGTCCACGAACAGGATCATCACATAAGTCCCTGGTCTTTCTAGATGTTGCAGAACATAATGCAGACCCATGTTAACTGCATCGTCCACAGACCAGTTTGCTCTGTAGGCAAACTGAAGAGAATCCAGCAAGGGTCCAGTAATGTCCTTCAGGTGGGCCAGCACCAGTTTTTCAAAAGACTTCATGACCAGAGACGTTAGAGCCACAGGTCTGTAGTAATTAAGTCCAGTAATTTTGGGTTTCTTTGGGATGGGATTATGGTGGAGCGTTTGAAGCATGAAGGGATTTCGCACAGCTCCAGTGATCTGTGTGAAGATGGGGGCCAGCTAGTCAGCACAGGATTTCAGACAGACTGGTGTAACACAGTCTGGGCTGGTGCTTTTCTCCTTTTCTTCCAAAGACGGCGCCACCTCGTCTTCGCTGATCTGACTTGCAGGTGTGGGGGAGAGGGGGGTTGTTGGGGGTGTGAATGGTTGTGTGGAGAGGGGTTCAGGGCGGGTGTGGGGTGTCTTTCAAACCTGCAGTAGAACTCGTTCAAATCATCTGCCAGGTGTTGATTCTCCACAGTCCTGGGGGATGGTGTCTTGTAGTTGGTAATTTCTTTTAGACTTTTCCACACTGATGCCGAGTCGCTGGAAGTGAACGGAGTCCTTATTTTTCAGAATAATTCCTCTTTCCTCTAACTCGTTCAGTGTGTATTAGCCTTGTGTATCAAGACATTAGTCCCCTTCTGTGACGCATTTCTGTGCCTGACGGAGCTGTTAGAGTTGTGCAGGAACAGTTTGCATGTTGTAGGTAAATGAGTCCTGGGAGGAATGTCACATGCCTCAGAAACTGATATAAGATGTTACAGTCTCTGTGAGCTTGTCCAGATTGGTGGCAGCAGCTTCAAATACGCTCCAATCAGTGAGGTCAAAACATGCTTGTAAATCCTGCTCTGCTTCATTGTTCCATCTTTTTACAGTCCTTAATACATGTTTAGCTGATTTCATTTTCTGCCTGTAGGTCGGTATTAGATTAACCAAACAGTGATCAGAGAGCCCAAAGCTGCCCGTGGAACAGAGTGATATGCATTCTTTATGGCGCGGGGAGAAGTGCGAGTGATCCAGTATATTAATGTCTATGGTGGGACATGTGATGTGCTGTCTGAATTTTGGCAGTTCACGTGTGAGGTTTGCTTTATTAAAATCCCAGTGAATGATTATAACAGAGTCCGGGAGTTGTTGTTCTGTCTCTGTGATCAGATAAGCGAGTTTCTGTAAAGCTGAGCTCCGTGCGCTTGCGGGGAAAGTACACACCTTGAGATGAACGAGCAAATCTCCCTGCACCCTCTGCATCCTTGTTGGCGAGTTAAACGGAGCAATACTGAAGAGCACTAGAACATCGGACAGCATCATCTCTTTAACACAGTTACATCTGTAAAACCCCTCTTCTATGAGTAAAAGAATGCTGCCACCGCCGCGTGATTCCCCGTGATCTGCATCGCGATTCTGCTCTAAACGCTGACTTGAAAGCACGGAGGACTCACGCGGTTGTCCGTAATGGCGTCTTCAGCCGGTTTCCGCTGAAAAACACAGAGCAGCAGTTGAAAAAGCCTTATTGTACGGGAGAAGGCAGAAGGAGTTTGTCCGTTGTGTTGGTAGAGGCAGAGATTGACCGTGTGATGCATGGGAATGGGTCTGAATCCGCGTGCATGAGATTTGTGAGGGTCCGGCTACTTCACCGTCTGCAAGCTGAAGTGCCTGATCAGTGGCAGCTCCCAGTACTACAAGGTGCCAGCAGAAACATCAGAATAATCAAAAAACCTGGGGAAATATCGGGTGTGTAATCAGGGAACAACTTAATTATGTAACTATTAGGTAAATCTAAAATTATAAATATATATTTGAAGAACTGCGTGAAAATTGAAAGCATGCACGAATAGTGGATTTCACATTTGTAATGAAGTTGCCAAGTTAGGACATTTAAAAAAATTGAGCATTTATATGAAATGTTAAATGGAATATGAAAACACTATGGGCTAGTAGTAGTCAACTATCAAATAAGGGCATGAATGTAAAGCATGACAAAATATTAAAAGGGATATAAAAATAAAACGCTAAAACTTTTATTGAAGGTTACAAAAGTGACTAAGTAAGAACAGAACCCTCTTGATTGAGTGCATTTATGCCCTTTATCATAATTAGGTGATCTCTATCTGCAAGTATGTTTTTTTAAAATACTTGATAAGAGTTGAAGTACTCTACAAGGCACCTCATACATTAATAACATTCTTTTTCACAAGGTGTGCTGTGGGAATCTTTTACGCCTAGAACAGTTCCAGGAGGGCCAGAGCCTGCAGAGTTTAGCCTAGCCTGCTCAACACACACACAAATTGTTTTCAAATAAGCTGAAGGGCTTGATTAATGGATTAATTGAATAGTTGCTTGGTCTTGTGAGTCACATATCGTGCATGTCCGTAGATGGCGCCAGAATTACCAAATCCAGATGGAGGACTTAATTTAGTCAGCTGGGAGGTCAAGGAAACAGTTTGGTCCATGCACTTGCTCTAGCGAGGACGTTCTGTTGAAGCAGCCATGCATGTTATTAGAGTTGCTCTGTGTGCTAACCTTATCAGCAGTGATGTGAGGACATTAGTTAATTTTATGATATAATTAAATCACTGCGAGCCATAAATAAAAACTCCCCATAAGTAGTTTCAAATCAAAATGTTGTATATGTTCTTTGGAAGATCGGCATGTTTCATGTTTTTCCAGTGTTTCCCACAGAGGAAAAGTGGTTGGAAGATACACATAACAGCGGTCGATGTGGCGTCTCCACAATCGATCTGTCTGACAGTTTAGAGATTTCTGTTAGAATACTGAAAGACCTGCATCGACAGAATACTGAATGCAAGCACTTGAACATTTCCGTGTCATACATCAATTCTAGAAGCAATTGCACCTGTGATTTAACACCTCTAGCTAATTAGGATACAACCTGACATTAAGCGATGCTACACAAAATTTATGATAAATGGTGTTATGTCCTTAATCTTTGAATTAAGCACACTGTAAAACAAAAAAACGGTGACATTTCGGTAAAATACCGGCAGCTGTGGTTGGCCAGGACGTCCCCGTAAAAAATGTGGTCGAAGTTAGCAACATTTAGGTTTACGGACTGTACTTAAATTTAACAATAACAATACTCGGATTCTATTAAGTATGAATGTTATAAACCACATATTGAAGTGTTAATAATTCTGGTTTTAAAGCATTTGGAATGCACTGATAAACTGTTGGTGATGATAAAGTCACATGATGAACCAAAGCTCAAAATCACAAACAGATTTTCTACGAGCTGAGGAGGACAATACTTTTATATAGAAGGTGCACATTTTGTGTCATTCACACAAACACTAAACATCATCATGGTGTACACATTATACTGAAATAATGCAATAACATTAATTTAACAACATTAAATGTAAGATAAAACCCTAATGTACACAACTGATAAGAGAAAAACGGGACCTTAATGAAGGGGTGTGTGTAAGACTGACATGACACCTTCATAATCATGACATGACATATGTCATGAATATGAAGGTTTTTTTAGTGCATGTTTATGACAACTGTCATTGAGTGTCATATGCTCAGTTATGTAATTTTTAATGCAAATTATGACATATGACCTAACCCTACCCGACCCTTACCCTAACCATAACCCATCAACAAAGCCATCTCAAACAAGTCCTCTTGCATCAAAATGACATAACTGAGCGATGAACTTAAGACAGTTGTCATAAACATGCTAAAAAACCTTCATATTCAGACCTGTGTCATGTAATGATTATGAAGGGTCATGTCAGGTGTCTGATGCACACCCTGTCACGTAACGTGTAACCGAGAAAAACTAATTTAGAAACAGTTTTTCATACAGAAAAAACACAGTCTGAAAAAAGCACATTGCAGAGGAATTCGGGGAGTGTATTTACGGTTCTCACTGTAAATATACAATGACTTTCTTTTTCACTTTAAAAAACGGATTTTAACAGAATTTTCTTAAAATTAAGTAAATTCGCGAATTAGTAGGGTAACTTACAGTTAACCAATTAACAGTTTTTTTTTACTGTAGCATTTTTACAGTCTTTACTGTTAAAATCACAATCATTTTACAGTGTGCATATGATGATGTGGTGACTGTAAACAGGTCATTCAATCAGTGTTGCATTAGTTTTACATTTGAACGCAGGCATCATGCTAATCACTCAAGCTGCGCGATTGCAAATCTTAAACCACATTGGTTTTCAATTATATCAGTCTGGGACCATGAAACGGTAGCGGAGAGCAGCAATAGCTGTCAGACCCCACAAGTCCTATTCAGCATTGAAGATCATGCAAGATTATATCACACTGATTTGAGCTTTCTAACTTTAGGTACATTGGTCCCAGTCACAATGGTCCCTTATGTGATGAATTGAAATTGACTCAAAGATGGAAATGCATTAAGCTCTGCAGCTATTTTGAAGAAACAAGCCCATGCAGTCAGTGTTTTAAAGAGATGAATTGGGCTCTATAAAAACGATTATAGAAGTAGGTAAAGTTCATCTCTGGCGTTGTGTCGAACAAAAATAGCATATGCTTAATGACACAGTTATAGGGTTAAAAACAAGGGGTAAGATGCCCCCAAATTTATTCTCACACATAGCACGGTACAAAATATCATCTCAGCCCGTGGATGAATGGTATGTATTTAAATTTTGTCGATTTCATCTGAATATCAACATTTGTGAGAGTTAGTCAGCCGAAACAGTTCTGAGGTTAATTAATCTAATTTTGTGTCTTTGGAAAATAGTGATCTATGACGTTGTATTATATCAAAGTTTTGTCAAATATCGAATATCTTATATATATATATATGTTTTTTGTGTGACTATTTTCTAATAAAGGATTTGTGCACATGCACATGTTTTAGATGCGAGGAGTGAAAATGAGTAAAATTAGACCCTTACTAGGTACTAGTGTTACTTCTTGCCTAAGGTAGGGACCATCTTACCCTCCTTAACTGTACATTAAAATATCAAATGTTTATATTTATTTCCCTTAATAACACATTGGCTGATGCATGCTAAACTTATATCTAAATACGTGACAATTTAAAAGTAAATACACATTGTTCTTAATGGGCCATCCTCCCCCATCTTAACCTATAGCTACTCCTACCGTATATCGCGTGATATTTAAATGGTATTTAAATTTAAGCAGGCTGAAATTAATTTCAAGCAGGCTGCACGCAGCAGTGATGTTACCAGAGATGGGCAGTATTTTATTTTAATTAAATGTATTTTATTATTTACTTTTAAGTATTTTGAAATTTGCATTTTGAAAAAAACCCAAAAAAACAGATGTATTTGTAGTCAAATACTTTGAGAGACAGTATTTTTTATTTGAAATAAATATTATAGCTTATCACAGTTTTTGGACAGATGCAAGTGAGTCATATGACATCCTGTTGGATCCATAGATGGAGTCCTAATTAGCCCATGGTTGGATCCAACTGGCAAAAACAGTGAAAGAAGCTGAGTTGTGCTCAGTGCAAGCTGGGTAAGTATGTGCTACAATATATTCTATCAGATATTGCTCACTGAATGTCAGCTGTGCTGCTCTAGAGCTTGTGAATTTGCTTGCTAGCTAAAGTTAGCTACCTGTTCCTATGGACAAAATGAAAATGTAAAGGGGCTATAAGAAAGCATTTTCAAGTATTAATCGCTTTTTTATTGCCAATGTGTGAACTGCATGTAACAAAACTTAAAAAAACGAGATGAAACCTGTTGACTGATTTCTGTGCGAAGGACTTTTTTGGCGGTTTTGCCAGGAAAAGCCAAAGGAAATGATCATAACGGTGTAAATGTATTTAACCTCATCTGTCGACATGATGTCGGTGAATCACATTCACTCACTGTTTTAGCGTCGCGGGTTGCATTACTATGGAGTTTGTGCACGAACACGAGCAGTAAGTTGCTGGCTGCAGTTCATTTAACGGCCACCGGTGTCGCTAATAACACGGGTATCTGAATACTACATAGAGCCCTTTAAAGCAGCACCTGAATTTTGGCGATTAGGGTTAATAAACAAGAAATGCACACACGGCGCGAAGCAACATTCCAACCGGAGGTACTTCTTCAGTGTATGTCTATGAGCTTCACGCAGGGGTGTTACTCCGCAGCGGTGAAGGTACCCGGACAAAGCTACAATCGTCAAATAGAAGCATATTAAGTGTACCGTAGTGATTCAGAATAAGACAAAAACACGGTTTGGAAAATGAATTCATGATGTACTCGCTCATTATATACATTTAGCAAATTTTGAACACAGCTGTTAAAGCAGCACTATGTAACTTTTTCTAAGTATCAGCATTTTAGGAGTTAATCTTCTTTGTTGGCAGTGAAATCGCTTGAGCCATCCTCTTGAATAGGACTAGGCGGTATGACAATATATGTATAGTTCCACAGGACTGCTTAATTTTTGACAGGGTTGGAGCGAGAAAGAAACATGAAAGAAAAATAACGATGTTTGATGGTTCCCGTAAACACAGTCGGCTGGTATTAAGTGAACATAATGAATAGAAATACGGATCTATCGATCCAAGATACGTCTAAAATGACAGCAGCCTAACATACCTGCTGTGTCTTATCTTTGAATAGTAAAAGCAATAAGAAAAAGAAAAGAACTCAGCATCTTGATGAATACTGAAGTAGCTTCAACAATGATTCAACACATTTATCATAGAGTAAAGACTATGCAGTTTTATTTTACATTTGATTATTCAATTTCTGTCATTTCTTATTAAACTGTACTGTTAGACGCTGTACATGAATTAAAACGCTCCTATAAATAATCTATTATCTTTGCTGAAATGGATTGTCGTATGTTTGTTATTTGCATCTTTGTGCTTATTTTTAAATAAATAAATAAAAAATAATAGATAGAGCACAAAAACAGAGTCAGTATCCTCAAATAGGAATAAAAAACAGTAAAAATAGCAAAACTTCGGGAGGACAATTACGCAAACCTGCAATAATTAAATGTTAACACAAAAATCCTTTATATATTTAATCCTATTGCCTTTGCTACTGATCTTCGACGATCCAATTCAATAATAAGCAAAAGTGACTTTAGATAAACACAACATTTGTGTTTTATTTTGTTTTGTGATTGAGAAGAATGTATACATAAAACATTTCAAATTTGGGTGTTCAAGTGTTTTATTTTTGTTTTTATTTTAATTTTCCATTTTTTTTATTTTACATAAGTTAGTTCAAAAGTAATCCAACAGTAGTCTGAATGCATTGAGTAATCTAGATTACATTACTGTTTGATTACTGTTTGATTACTTTGATTACTGCATTTAATTAGGTAAGCAGTAAAGACTACAATTTGTAAAATTTCCTATCAGCACTGCTGACAAGACGTGCATAAGATCTAAACCTTACTGTAAAAAATGCCCGTGAATTTAACGGTAAAAGACTGTAAAGATGCTACAGTAAACAAAAAAAGTGTTATGGTTAACGTAATCTCCACTATATATGGTGACAAAGTATTGACACCATTAATGTATTGGACATAAATTTTACGGTAGTATACCGTTTTTGAAGTGAAAAAGACCGTATAATTTACAGTGAATTACCGTAAATTGACATTCCCAGAATCCCTGTGAATTCACATGATGATGTATTGGGTTGTTGAAAATAAACTGTTCTCTTAGTTTTTCTATCAGGTTTTGTATTAGGGTGGGTGTTAACTATGTGGTTAAATGAATGTTTATGGCATTTTCAGTTCTGTGTTACCATGATTGGGTTTAGTGTCTGTGTGGAATGGACATGGGCACCTTCTATACAGTTAGTATTTAAAAGCTGTTTGTGATGGGCTTTTGTTCATCATGTGATTTTCTCATCACCGCATGCTTTTGGTGCAGTGTTTACAAAGGTACAAAACAGATTTTAGTGCTTCAATAGGTTGGTATATTATAACATTTTATCAGTTAATGAAATTACGGTGTTTAACTTTAAATTTAAGTTAAAACCGTAAAACCAAAAACGTTGCTACCGCGTTTTTTACAGTTAAATTCCGGCAACCACAGCTGCCGGTTTTTTACCGTAAATTTTATGGAATTTTTTTTAGTTTCTCACATACACAGCCGTAAATTCTCCTCCTGTTTGTCAGATCAGATGAGGGATAACGGAAGAGGGAAAAAAATAAATATGGGTTTGGAGAGCAGCCAGGCGGGGGGTTGCACTGGTATGAGATGAGAGGGATATCCCACGTCTGGGGCACATCAGAGGCACCTTTGTCTGGGCGACGGAGCTCCGGGTCACAGCTTTTCAACACAATTTACTCTACGCTCCTCGCCACAGCTCATGTTACTCCGGTCTTGCCCGAGCATGTTCCAAAAAAATCTATCAAAAACAATGTGTGCTTTTGATGTGAGATAAAGTGTCTTTGAGTACCACGTGCATGTCTGAGAAGATTAAATGGAGGCGGTGTTCACCATGTCAATCATAAGTACACATCAGTGGGTTTGGTTGTTTATGGGGTGGGTTTTGGCCTCAGAGGGCTGGTTTACAGGGCGAGTGAAATTGCAGCGGGCAGTCACATGTGTCTGGGGTGTGTTTGGAGATGTGGTACATTATGTCTCTCTGGGGCTGGACAGTGTGTGAACTGCGCTTCCTGTCTGGCTGCCTGTGGCTGCAGTGAAAGCAGAGACACAGAACTGTGTGAAAGTGTGTGTCACGGCCGTCTTAATATTCGGCGTTCCCACGCTCATAGAAAACACTGAAAAATTAGGGAATTTTGACATTGCGATTATTGTGGGAAATCATGGAAATTACGCTCTGTTTTAAAATACTTCAGTCTGTCCATGTGTGACTCATTAGACAGAAAATATTCCGAACTAACTACCAACTCTGTGACACAATGTAGAAGTGGTTGATTTTATTTATTTTTTTAAATAACAGATGCTAATATCTTAGAGCAGGGGCTTCCTAACTTTTTGTCAGCTGAAGCCCTTAGATGTTTAATATTTAATTGAAGTACCCACTAAGATTTTAATAGTTAAATACTATTAAAATAGATTGATATCGCATGGTTCTCTGATGTTGCTAATGTCCACGTGACTGCAGTCAAAACAGATGCTCATATTATTTTTATTCAGTTAATGTTTTATTTTAATTGGATTTATTTTTAAATTACAGGGCCCCCCAATTTTTTTTTCATATATGCCAATTTTATCAGCGATATAACATTTAATCTCATATGAAAATAACTCCTGTTTAGCTGCTGAAATCTTGTTCAGGGTATTATATATAGTTAACTGTTGAAACATATTACGTTGTAAATCCGTTGTACGTAAAAATAAAACACAATAATATAATAATTAATAATAATAATTGTATTTTACTCTACATGTTATTATTTCTTAGATTCTTCACATTTATACCCTTGAGCTTTTAGAATTTCATATCCCCAAGCTTATTGGCCAACCAGAAAAACATACTGACCAATGGCGAAAACTTAAAAAGTGCAAATATTGGCTGATATATCATCCATGACTATATATCGACGGATGATTACAAAGTACTCAAACAGGCACATTTTAAACTTATTTTTGGATGTATTTTTGTGTATTGTTTTCCAAGGATTAGTAGCTGGGTCAACTTCCAGAATAAAGAAAATTAAAAAATCTTTGTACACAGATGACATAAAAGATGGTGACACACACCTGGAATAATAGCATGATGTTTGGTCATGTGAGGTGCGAGAACCATGAGGTTTGACATTCGTTGATGTTTGAGGTTTGTGCAATTTACACCAGGAAACAAACTAGATTCATTCTAATTAGGCATAGATTCTAATTATCTAAATGTGATAACAGTAGTGTAAAAAGATGGGATATTGCTCAAGCTGTATTCAGTTGAATGGGAACTGCAATAGTATTTTTTAAAAATCATTCCACAGGTGCTCAGTTTGAGTGATCTCTACTTAAACACAGCCGTTCCAGGTCACTAGTGCGATGTTTTTAAAGCATCATGGATCACTGTCCTGTTGGAAAATAAATCATCTTCCAGGACCCAGTGCTCCTGTGGAATTCTGCACATTTTTATTGGATTTTTCTGCACTGCAAGAAATCCATTCTTCCTTCTTTATGAGTTTCCCAGTTCCTGTCACGGAGAAGATTCCCAAAGTATGACGCTGTCACCACTTTTTGCTAATGCAGTTTTGCTTCTGCAACTTTCAGTGTTGCTGTAGGCCCCTTGAAGGCCACTCTTATTTCTACAGCTCTGCATGTCTGGCAGATCAGTCAGCTGAGCTCCTAGCAAATTCACAGTTGTTCCACATTTTCCCACCATTTTATAACAGATTTCACCTGCTTCACCTATCTTTGGCCTTGACTGGTATTTTCCAAGAATCTTCTCTTGGAAAAGTGCTGTGTTTTCTTTGTTGGAAATGCTGTAGAAATGCTCCCAGATCCAAGTCTGTTTACTCTGACGTCATGTGAAACTCTTCAACAACACTGAGCTGAGAAGACTGGCAGCGCTGTCCATCTATCACGACTCCATGACGTTTGACCCTGATCCTACCTCAAACAAAAATCAAGCTCTTCATATGCTGGACTGGAATTATTTCAGTCTGCACTTAACCTAATATTAATGCAAAGAGTTCCCCCGATCGTCCATATGTGGCTCCAGTTCACTTAAAGACACTTGGTGTATGAGTGAAGCAACAGAAGCTCAAGGTGCAGGATTTTAAGTTAAAAGTATACAAGAGACAGGCGTAGCTTGAGTTAAAAAGGAGCTCAAAAGTTAACAAAGCTGTGTGAATATGTGAAGGACGGGTGCATTGCATGAGTTACGAGTTAGTTCCAGAAGCTTAAAGGGAAACATTCAGGACACACAGGAGGTATGAACGCCAAGCATTTATTGAGTTTGCTAGGGAAAAAGAAATCCCTTCGAGAAGTGCTGCACTGATAAAATATAGCTTAGGAAGCTTAAAGGTTCACCCAAAAATTGTATTTCTGTCATCATCTACTCACCCTCACGTCGCTCCAAACCTGTTTGACTTTCTTCTGTGCAACAGGGCCAAATATTTGGTATCAAATCAGTGAGTTTTTCATTTCAGTAAACTGGTTTATCTGGTTCACAAATCAAATCACAAATCATTCATGAATCAGAGACTTAATTACGCAATTTCAGTTGTTCTTGGGTTAACTAGAAGAAAAGATTATCAGTGAGTAAAAACAATATGAATTCAGAAAACTTGGAATACAGCACATGAGTCATATGACTACTTTTATGGGGCTGATTTGGTGTTTTCCATCATATTTAGAGACTGACATCAAGCAAAGTCGTCAAACAAAGACCGCATAATCAATCTAAATGATCTATGCCTCATTCGGACTCTTACGTGACCAGAAAAGCTTCAAACTGTGATTCTTTGATTAATGGGTTTGTTGATAGAGGTGCTGGAAAGAAAGATCTGACTGCACACTGTCAAAGGAAAAACGTATAGATGCCCAAAAAACTGCATGTGCTCGTATGGTGCATTTTCACTATGCTCACAGTTCTTTCTGCATTTGTTTTTTTTATTGTTAGTCTTTGTATGCATATAATCAGATGGATGATGGACTTTGGCCATTGTGTTGCATCTCAGTTTTTTTC
Organism: Sinocyclocheilus anophthalmus; assembly: GCA_018155175.1. Lineage (NCBI taxonomy): Eukaryota > Metazoa > Chordata > Actinopteri > Cypriniformes > Cyprinidae > Sinocyclocheilus > Sinocyclocheilus anophthalmus. Next base: position 144,065 of record JADLZN010010998.1, read on the forward strand.
AGCATCTCACAGCATGAGCAAAGCTTTTGAAATGGGATGTCAAAATTTTAAATCTGAAAGACTAAAAGTCACTATGTACAGTTGCTGTCCAGCTGCTGTCCACCTACTGTACCATCAATCAGACTTCCAAGGTTCGAACGATCGGGGGGGGGGGTTGTGGCCCTATTCGCAGCTTGTCGCAAGCGATTTTTTGTCCAAAAAATCCTCTATTGTGTGGTCTTATTATGATTATTTAACTGCTCCTGATCAAGAAGGAGCGTCCCCGAACTCAAATCGTATCTCAAAAACTCAAAACATGTTTGATAATTCTGACTCTTGATCTGGATGTCTCTGACGTGACACCCGTGATAGCCAATGAGAGCGTGCAAGCGGCACCTACCAGATGTTGCATGCTTCTATAGCTGAAACTTGGCAGCCACAAACATGCCATGAAAGCAGAGAACATCACCCATATTCTTTTCTATACTTTGTTTTTCACTGTGAAACAGAACGTGCGCCGGGAGAGCCAGCTGACAACATTGATTTTCCTCTATTTGTTTTTCTTCTCTAGTCACGTTTGATCTCGCGAGTGTTCGTGAGATCACATGTCACTGTGAAATCGTTCCTACAATCGACAAGTGTGTGGTCTCGCGGTCTGGTCGAGTCATCTAGTGTGCGCGTTCAGGGGATTATAAGGCTAAAAATCGGTTGAACTGTCTTCATGTCTGTGGTCTCCCATGGTTTTAAAAAACGTTTAAGATTTGAAAATCGTCAAGTAATTGCAGTGTGTAAAACACTTGAGAAAAATCAAACCCGTAAATTCCTTCATATTATTATGAGCTTGAGCCCCTGTCCCTTTAATCGCTGACACTAAAGTGCCCTTTCGGTCCAAGATCTAGGTGCCCCCGGAAGGTTGAGGTTAAATTGCAGAATCTCCTCGTGTTTTCTTTGGATATGCACATTGTGAAGGATATTTAAGTTAACTGGGCTGAACACACAGGTATGAGTGTATCACTTTGAAAATACCTGACTTATCTCAAACTGCCAAATACCAGTCTGGAAGGCAATAGTAACATACCTTGGCAAGCAAGTGGTACAGATTGATGGTATCGAGTGCTCGTGGACATTTTTCAATGTTAGATGAATTCAAAACATCTCTAGACTTGTTACGCTGAAATTCTTTTGTAAATGTATTTAATGTCATTTACTTTGGAAATGTGGACTCTCCCACATTTTCCCCTATTTCAGCTGAATGACTCATCTTTTTATGTTGCAATGTAAAATGAAGCACAATATTTAACAATGAATTTACAGCATTGTTTTAAGCCTGAGACGTTCTGATATTTTCAATAGATTTTATAAAATCTCTCCAAATCCCAATTGAATGGAAATGCATTATAAGCTCAATAGGTATTGGATGCTGTGTGATGTATAGATGTTACAGCATAGTTTCCATCCGTGATAAAGTTGAATGGTTTGTCTGTGTAATATATATGTGATTATTTCTCCATATGGGCTCATGATGTGACTGACAGTCTCCTGTTTCTCAATTCACAGACTAGAATGGTGCATTCGTTTGTGTGTCTATGAGTATACAGAGACTTCAAATGCACATATGCATTTAACACAGTGACAGCTCTGCTACTCCTGAAAACTGTCACTGGAGTCACTTTCTAATGGATTCTGAAGGCAGGTTGATACTTCATACCTCAGTCAAGGACTCTGTAACCAGTTAAAGGCAATAGCATCCATTCCCTCGCTTTAAAATTAGGTAAGTACTTTCCGGTTTTCCTGTCATTTCTCTTTTCCCCGTCCTTGTAAATATTCAGTGGCCGGCTTCCAGATAGCATGTGAATGGAAACTGTGATTGTAGGTCTGGCCAGCACGTATGTGTGTGTAGCTGTCTCTTCTCAGAACTGCAAACCCGAGAAAGGGAGGCAGGAAAAGAGATTAAGCTTTTCCTCTGGGCTTTCATGCACACCCTGAGATTATCATCCAACACAATCCTCACGTCTCTGTTTCTCATGTTTAGATGCTACTACTTTATTTTCTTGCTTACTACTGTACCTTACTTTCTTTTTGACATATCTGCATCTAATCTGTTTTTCTTTTTATAATATAAAAATACCATAGTCTCAGTACTGTCTCGTTTTTCGTTTCAGAAATTCAGGCTCTTGGCTCCAGAATCTGACTTTTATCCAACTCCAGTCCCACCGTTTTCAACAGCCATCTTCAATTAACCCCGCTGATTAGAAGTCTTTCAGATGCCTCACAAGAAGCCATTCTCAATTGTTTAGCCCCGAGCACGCTTTCAGCATACTTAACTGGTTGGAATTGTTTCAAAACTTACCACACCTCCTATCAGCTTCCTTTTCCTTCAACCGACATTCCGTCCATCTGTAACTTCATTCCATTCTAAAAATACGTACCTGCTCTATCCAAACCTACTTATCAGGAATCAAATTATTCTACAAACTAACAACCGGCAACAACTGTCAATCCATCTCCTACTTCCATGCTAATCAAAGGTCTACAAAAACAAGAACCTTCTCCAATCAATAAACGGCTTCCACTTATCACCGACCTACTCAGCATCTGCATCTTATTGCTTCGCTCGGGTTATCTAAATCCCGTCAATGATCAAACCTTAGAGTCCATGTTTTTGCTTGCATTCATTGGCTTTCTTAGATGCTCTGAATTTGCTCTGACTTCATCCACCTTCAATCCGTCCATCCATCCCTGCATCTCCGACATCACCATCCATACACCATACACTTCAGAGAAGTAAAACAGACCAATTAGGAGCATCGTTCCCTATCTACATATTCCACCTAAATTCCTTTTTTACATATTCCATTCTCAGCCCATTCAAACCCATTTCCGAGTATGTTCACTCCAGACTCACTGCTCAACCATCTCCCAAAGATCCACTCTTCATCACGGAAATCGGGAAAGTGGCCACAAGATTCTGGTTCAGCAAACACTTCAACCAAATTCTCAGCATCTCCGGTAAACCTCCAGAACACTACTCGATACATTCTTTGCGAATCGGTGTAGCGACCTCAGCCTCCAGATAGGGCATCTCAGAAGAAACAATCACAATCCTCAGACGCTGGTCGTCACAAGCCTACCGCTCTTACATTCGCAACAATCTCAACAACATTTGCCAAACCCAAGCTAACCTCAACTGTCTCCAATCTTAGGGAGTCCTAATCGCTCGGCCACACATAACCGAGACAATACCCCCATCCTGAGTCTCTCTGGGCCACCAACATCGAACGCCCAAATCAACCTGTTATCATCCCTTCCCCTTTTCCCATCCTTCCTTCCCAGTCCTTCCTAGGTTACATAACAATAAAGATTACTTTATTTGGTGTGGTGTGGTCCTTGCTAGTGTAAAAGCACATTAAACATGCTGCAACTTATATGCCTTACTTTTCAATTTAGAAGTAAGCTATTTTCTGTGAATGTGTGAGATTCTGATTCATTAGCTGATATATGCAAATAACTAGAAGAATAACAAAGTGCAGTAAATGGTAAAACTGTTTACGCTACAAACCAATGTTTATGATTATAATAATCAATTATAATAAAATGATAAATGTACCAGTTTGTACATCAAGCAGCATAATGGACTGTTTTTGAACAGCTAAAATAACTTTAAACGAATGACACTGGAAGTCTCACACATTCAAGTTACAGTTGGCCACACTTGGTCTTATGTAAAACTAAGGTGGATATAATGCATTTAACGTCAAGGATGCAAAACATATATAAAATGCACACATTTGGATTTGTGCCAAGGTACATGAGGCAAATTTAATGCATTTCCCACATGGCGGTTGTTATTGGCGGTGAAATAAATTATTTTAGGCTTGGCATTTATAATAAATGCTGTTTATAATGTATGCCACTAAAATTAATTTAAGTTTATTCTTAAATTGTTCTTCCCTATTCTGTTCTGAATTCTGTAAAATTTGAAGGATTTGTTGTGGAGTGAGGGGAACTAAAATACAGCAACTGTGTGAGTCCAGTGTAAGAGTGGGTGTGGTTTTTGGGTGTGGTTTTTTACTGGCACGAACCCCTTCAACTCAAGTTGACACGTTCTATTTCTTTAGGTCTTTCCATTAGATTGCCCATTTTAAGCCTCTACAAATTAATTACAAGGATCTCAGAAGCCTCCTGGCGCTCAGTTAAAGACCTCCTGCCTGCATCACTGTTCAGCATCAGGTATATGTGAGGAATGTGGGTGGTCTCGTGCAGTAGTCGATAGAAAAGTGAGGTTGGGTTGAATGTGTTTTACTGGAAGCTGTTTTTTTTTAATTGGACAAGGAGTCTAGTAAAAAATCAGTTTCTCCTATTAACTGTGAACTACTGAGCGAACATTTCCATTTTACCATACAGAAAATAATCTCATAATTTGTATTATAATCATTATTTTGGGGTTTCTATTCGATAAGAGTTTGTTCTGTTATGGAAGCACAATCTTTCCGTCTGATATGTAAAGAATAATTGACAACATATTATTGAATTTATGGAAATTATCATTTCACTTATCAAGGTTATCACAAGCTGCATCCCAATTCAGATGCTGCGTCCTTCTAAGACTCCATTCAAAGCCCAGTTGCGTCACCGCGGTGCAATGAAGGCTGTCCTATTTCAAAAGGCTCCTTCAAATGTGGCCTCAAAATGAAGGATACAACTGATGGATCCTTTGCGGCCCAGGCTATCCCGAGATGCATTGCGTGCAGTTTTTAACAGAAAAGCCAGATTACACTTTTAAATCTAAGAATTAGGATTCAGTTTACTCGAATATCTAATGATACAAATGGATTCAAATCCAGTCAGGATTTAGACCTTATCATAGTACTGAGACTGCTCTCATAAGAGTTACAAATGACCTGCTCTTATCATCCGATCAGGGTTGTATCTCTTTGTTAGTGCTACTGGATCTTAGTGCTGCCTTTGACACTATTGACTACAACGTTCTTTTGAACAAACTAGAAAATGATGTTGGCATTAGTGAAATTGCATTGGCATTGTTCAAATCATACTTAGGAGTACCACAAGGCTCAGTACTAGGGCCATTGCTTTTCACGCTTTACATGTTACCCTTGGGAGACATCATCAGGAAACGTCTCGGTTACGTATGTAACCCTCGTTCCCTGAAGGAGGGAACGGAGACGTCACGTCGGATGACCGACGAAATTGGGATCTCGCTTAGAGGGACCAATCTACTTCGAGTGTAAACTAAACGAGCCAATGCACATTGGCATGCGATTATTGCATCCAGCTGCTGCTGATCACAGCGTGAGTATAAGTAGGCAGCAGATGCAGCGCATATTCAGGTTTTCGCTGAGGAGCCGAGCCGGTGACCTGGCCACTCAGCGGTGGTACAGGAGCTGTGGCGCCGGGACGTGACGTCTCCGTTCCCTCCTTCAGGGAAACGAGGGTACCATACGTAACCGAGACGTTCACTTTCAGTCGGTCACTCTCGACGTCCCGTCTGATGATCGACGAATTGGGATCCCTACCAAAAAGCCACAGATACTGCCACTTCCAGTGTCCTGTGGAAGCCACCTACGCCCCTATTTTTTGGCGTAGGCCAGGGCGTCTTCACAAGAGGACCAGCCTACTGCTGCTATGGCACTACCCAATAAGTAAGACTGGATAACACTGGGAAAACGTACGTTCTACTTGGAACCGGGACGTTACGGAGCTCCAACCTTCCCGAAGGAGGTTTCGGAAGCAATACACATATGAACATACCTTAGGTGCATATGGAAGAATGGAGGTGAGTGAACCCTCTTGGAATGGCAGAAGTCAGCCGGGGAAACACGGGCTCAAGGCTATACCGGGGACTTTACACATATGGGATCCACTTGGGTCTTACATATGGAAACCAGCCTTCTACCGGTTCTCGAGGATACAACGAGTGAAGGCCTGGCACCGGACACTCCACCACGTCTGGCTGCCGAGAGGACGGAGGAACTCAACAGGGTCTACTATATGGACTCTCTGGAGTGGTTTTGCAAGCCGACACGAAGCCGGGGGCCTCTCAGTGCTTCTACCCATTTTGAGGTGAGAACACAGGAGGATACCGGCTCCACACGAAGGCTATAGATTCTAGTGAATGTGTTAGGGGTCGCCCAGCCCGAAGCCCTACAGATATCTGTCAGTGAGGTGCCACGAGCCAGCGCCCAGGATGATGCAGCACTTCTAGTTGAGTGAGCTTGCAACTTGAACGGGCAGGGCACACCCTGTGCCTTGACAAGCCAGGGTGATGGCGTCCACTATCCAGTAGGCCATCCTCTGCTTAGAGACAGCATTACCCTTCTGCTGGGCTCCGTAACAGACAAAGAGCTGGGTCGAGGTCCTGAAGATTTGCGTCGGTCAACGTAGCCCTTACGTCGGAAGGCAGAGCAAAGCCACGGCGGGGGTCTGCATCCTCGGGGGCAGTGCTGGAGGTTCACCACCTGATCTCTGAAGGGAGTAGTGGGAACCTTGGGCATGTAGCCGGGCCGGGGCATCAGGTTTACCTGGGAATCAGCCGGCCCGAACTCGAGGCACGAATCGTTGACCGAAAATGCTTGCAGGTCCCCTACCCTCTTGATGGAGCACAATGCTTAGCAGGAGCAAAGTCTTAATTGAAAGGAATTTCAGCTCAACCGCCTGCAAAAAGGCTTAAATGGGCCCTGCTGTAGTGCCGTGAGCACTAGAGTCAGGTCCCAAGAGGGTATAGAGGGCGGCCGTGGAGGATTTAACCTTCTCGCCCCCTTAAGGAACCTGACGACCAGGTCATGCTTCCCCAGTGACCTCCCTTGTACGGGGTCGTGGTTAGCAGCGATTGCAGCGACATAAACTTTAAGGGTGGAAGGAGACAGCCTTCACTCCAACCCATCCTGCAGGAAAGAAAGCACAACTCCGATCGGGCATCTTCGGGGTTCTTCTCGGCGAGAAGAACACCACTCAAAGAACAGGTTACACTTCAAAGCGTAGGCGTGTCTCGTAAACGAAGCTCTCGCTGAAGTGATGGTGTCAACTACCTCTTGGGGTAGGCCACTCAGAACCTCCGCGTCCCGTCCAGGGACCGGACATGAAGTTTCCAGAGGTCTGGACGCGGGTGCCAAAGGGTGCCCCGTCTCTGAGTCAGTAAATCCTTCCTCAGAGGAATCGGCCAAGGAGGGGCTGTCGCGAGGAGCATTAGTTCCGGGAACCAGATCCGGGTAGGCCAATAGGGTGCCACCAGCAGGACCTGCTCCTCGTCCTCCTGACCTTGCACAGCAACTATGCCAGAAGGCCCACTGGGGGAAATGCATACTTGCGAAAGCCCCGCGGCCAGCTGTGTGCCAGTGCGTCCGTGCCGAGTGTTCCCTCGGTCAAGGAGAAGAACAACTGGTAGTGAGAGGTTTCTGGAGAGGCAAACAGGTCTACCTGAGCGGCTCCGAAACGTCCCCAAACCAGCTGGACCGTCTGGGGATGGAGTCGCTATTCTCCCAGGAGCGCAGCTCGGGACAGCTCGTCGGCTGCCCGGTTGAGCAGCCCAGGAATGTGAACAGCACGAAGCGACCTCAGATGCTTTTGACTCCAGAGGAGGAGGTGGCGGGCGAGTTGCGATAAGCGACGGGAGCGCAGACCACCCAGTAGGTTGATGTACGCAGCGGTCGCTGTGTTGTCCGTGAGGACTAGTACATGCTTGCCTCGTAAGCGCCTTTGAGACGGCACCGGGCAAGGTGCACTGCCAGCAACTCGAGGCAGCCAGTGCAGTTGGGGCCCCATCCAAACCCCTGACACTGCAAGCCCGTTGTACGTGGCCCCCCAGCCGGTGGTTGAGGCATCCGTGCAAGCCACAGAATGCCTGGAGACCTGCTCCAGGGCACTCCTGCCCGGAGTAACACAAGGTGTGACCACGGGGTGAAGGTTTGGCGGCAGGCCGGTGTAACTTGGACCCGGAAGGTGCCGCATTGCCACGATCACTCCGGGACTCGGCCATGGAGCCAGTGCTGCAGCAGGTCTCATATGGAGCAGCCCCAGTGGCATGACTGCCGCCGTAGCTGCCATATGCCCCAGGAGCCTCTAAAACTGTTTCAGTGGGACCGCCATCCTGCTCTTCCGAGTCCAACTCCATACCGAGAAAAGAGATCCCCTCCCAGTAGAGTTTGCTCTTTTCCCAGTTGACCAGAAGGCCCAACAGGCTGAGGTGTGAGAGCACCAAATCCCTGTGTTCGCACAACTGATCCTGAGACTGCTTCGTAGAGGTAGTTGAGAATGCGAATGCCCTCTTCTCTCATGGGAACAAGGGCTGCCTCCGCAACTTACGTGAAGACAAGGGGCAACAGGGACAGCCCGGAGGGCAGGACCTCGTCCTGATATGCTCGTCCTTCGGACGCGAACAACAGCAATGGTCTGTGGTGCAGAAGGATCAACACATGAAAGTACGCATACTTCAGGTCGATCGCTGCAAACCAATCACGGGGACGGACGCACCCGAAGATGCGTTCCTGAGTCAACATCTTGAACGGTAACCGGTGAAGGGCACGGTTCAAGACACGCAGGTCCAGATTGGTAGTAACCCATGCCGACTATCTTCGGTACAAAGAAAAGTAGGACTGTAAAACCCAGTCTTCATATCGGTCTGGAGGGACCGGCTCTATCGCATCCCTCGCCAGTAGGACTGCGACCTCCGCCCGCAAGACAGGACCATCGGCCGCCTTCACTGTTGTGAAGCGGATGCCACTGAACTGGGGGGGGACGCCGGGCGACTGAATCACATAGCCGAGCCTGACGGTTCAAAGGAGCCATCGAGACAGGCTGGGTAGCTCAAGCCAGGCTCCCAGACACAGCGCAAGTGCCATCAACGGAACTACAGGCGTACCCGCAGTTGGGCAGCGTGGAAAAATGCAGGGACCCAGCCCGGGCGTCTCATAGCCGGTCCGAGGCAGGGTCTGGTGTGTGCAACACTGACCTGCGTTCGAGCAGGGGGTGCGTGGGTAGTCCGTTGGTTCGTCCACCCCATTCCGCCCACTGCTGCTCACTGGCGAGAGAGGAGGGTGAGTGTGATACGCACTAGATTGTCCACAATCCCCCGTCCCCTCTGGGGACCCAGAAATAGAGGAATTGCTCTTTGTCAAACCGACCGAGAGGTCAGTGGTGGAAAAAGATGAAAAGATTTTCCACCCGGCCCTCCTCCGGGGGAAGAAGTGGTGCGGTCACCATCTCCTGAAGAGCACGTTCCATAAACCTCGTGGGTCGCCCGTTCTCCGGGCCCTCGTGCTCTCTCACATTGCCACCAGGTTTGGTGGGGGCCTGGACGGGTGGGGCGGCTGCCCTGTGACCGGTTCCACGGCACAGCTTTGCTGGAGGCCGAAGGAGCTCTGCTCTTGTTTTGGCGGTGGCAGGGGGGCCGCCCTCGGCGATGGCAGCAGCTGCATGCCAGGGCAGGATGTACCTGATGGCCTCAGTCTGCTTTGGTCAGCGGAGAACTGCTGGGCAAGTTCTCCACCGTGTCGCCGACAGGGCGGCCTGGGACACGGGGGCGTTCAAGAATCGTGTCTTGTCCGTCTCGGACATGTCAGCCAGCCAGAAATGGCGCTCCCAGATCGTATAGGCATCGCTGGCCAGCGACGTACCTACAGGACCCGGGAGGGTGGCACGGTTCTCCCTGCCGGTTGGAGGCGTTATTAGGACACAACTGCATCGCAACCGACCGTTCCACCGGGGGGACCCTTGTAACCCCTAGCTGCCCCACCATCGAGAGTGGTGAGGAAGGAGGAACTAGCAGATCGGTTTCCGGCAGTAAAAAAGTGCCGTCCACGACCTGTTGAGATCCTGTGCCCTGAGAACCAGGACGCCGGACCCACCCCGTGAGAAAAACCCAATCGTGCAACCTTGAGGGTTCGGGACACGGTGAAAGTCTTCACTCGCGCCCTACCCCTACGGCGGCCCGGGAAAGTATAGCCATTATTTCTGGATCCGATCCGGGCATTGTTACGGTCCCGGAGGAGAGCAGTGCAGACGAATCTTCCTCTCCAGAAAGCTCTGGCCCACCCCTCCGATGCGGCAACCGACATCTGATCGTCGGGGGGCGCCTCGAAGACGAAGAAAAGAAAAAAGGTCGCCGATTGTTTTAACCCCCGGGAGGTCCAGCCTGATCTTTTGACGAGCTCCGCTGGTTTTGAAGTGCGGCGGGCTTGGGCACCACGGAGGGGGAATTCCTCCGTGACCGGGTAAGACCACGTCCGCCCCACGCAAAAAAAAAGGAGCCCCCGGCATGCCACCAGAAGGGAACCCCAGATCTTGGACAGTGCACGGCACTCCGACCACACTTTCGAAGGTAAAGGAGTCCGAGTCCGCAACTCCCGCATATGGTCATAACCCCGCAATGGGACGCATAAGCCAATCAACGAAAGACCAAATCAGTGTGCTTCATGCAGGCGCGAAGCAGGCAGCGACCGTGACCATCACCCAGCGCCAGGTAACGACAGAATCCAAAAACACCCACGGGTGGAATAGGGTGGTCTATAGCAAGGACACACATCGTCTTTACAACAGACGTAACGTCAAGTTGCCACGCCAATGCTCGTCTTTAAAAGGACGCACCCGAAATTGCTCTTTTAGGAGAAAAAGCTCTTTTAGCGTGCTGAGGAGCACAGGGGAGATGATCATCTGCAACAAAAACAGGGGGTAGTGCAGCCTGATGTGTGCAACCCACTTGACACGGGAAACCACCACCGCTGAAGCGCCCTCCGCCAACACGAAGAGCTCTCCAAGAGCACGTTGAACTCGTTCGGTCTTCTTCTCTCAGTAGAGTAGTCAGGAGCTTATTGAATCCCCCCGATGTGACCTGTGATCGCCCGGCTCCGAAGCGAAAAGCTGAATATGCGCTGCACCGGCTGCCTACTTATTTTCACGCTGTGATCAGCAGCAGCTGGATTAAATAATCGCATGCCAATGTGCATTGGCTCGTTAGTTTACACTCGAAGTAGATTGGTACCTCTAAGAGAGAGAAGCAGAGCCAACAGCTTCGGCTCAGTCCGTAGGTCATCCACGTGACGTCGATGAGCGTGCGCGCACCGATGAGTTGAAAATGGGAGTTCGAGACATGGTGTTAGCTTTCACTGTTATGCTGATGATACTCAGCTCTATATTTATTTGTGGCCCAATAAAACATACCAATTCGTAAAATTAACTGAATTCATAATTGATATGAAAAACTGGATGACTAATAATTTCCTTCTGCTAAATTCTGGAGAAAGAAAGGTGATTTAAGTGACTTAAATCTTGACCTGAATGTGGCATGACATTCTTATGCCAGACAGGCTGGTCTAAGTATTTCAGAAACGGCTGATCTGCTGGGATTTTAATGTAGATACAGTCTCTAGGATTTATAGAGGATGATCTGAAAAAGAGAAAATATACAGTGAGTGGCACTTCTGTGGTTGATGCCAGAAGTCAGAGGAGAACATCCAGACTGGTTTGAGCTGATAGAAAGGCAACAGTAACTCAAATAACCACTCATTACTGAATGCACAACACATCAAACCTTGAAGCAGATAGGCTATAGCAAAAGAAACCAAACCGGGTGCCACTCGTGTCAGCTAAGAACAGCAAACTGAAGCTACAATTCACACAGGCATACCAAAACTGGACAACAGAAGATTAGAAAAAGGTTGCCTGGTCTGAGTCTCAATTTCTGCTGTGACATTTGGATGGTAGGGACAGAATTTGAGGTAAACAACATGAAAGCATTGATCCATCCTGCCTTGTATCAATGGTTCAGGCTGCTGCTGGTGGTGCAATGGTGTAGGGTATATTTTCCTTGGCACACTTTGGGCCCTATAGTACCAATTGAGCATTGGTTATACACCACAGCCTCCCTGAGTATTGCTGCTGACCATATCCATCCCTTTATGACAGTGTACCCATCTAGTGATGGCTACTTCCAGCAGGATAACACGGTGTGTCAAAAAACTCAAATAATCTCTGATTGGCTGTTTGAAGTTCAGATAATTTGGTGGAGAGAAATGAAACTGTAATGTAGTCCACAGACCTATTTCATAGCCTGTTCATTAGTATCAGTGTGATCATGAAGGACGTATGTGACGTCACTGAGTGCCCAAGGTTGATGCTCTCTAGGGAACTCCACCTGCCTGCTCTTCAGGTTCCACAGGTTTGCTGGGTCACTGCTTTCTGACAGAGGTTTAATTTGATCCTTTGCCTATAGTCTTACTCGATAACATCCACTGAAGCGATCCAGAATGTTCTCCTTTGTTGTGTGCACTGCCGAGTGGGAACTAAAGTTTCAGTCGCTGTGAAGGGTGGCATCTTATATCACCTGCTATTGTTCAGTCATTTTTTTCCTCTCTGTTTTGTTATGTTTTGTGTGAGTTCACACTGAAAATATGAAGATGGAAAAGAACGAGGCCTAAATCCAGGGCCATAGCAAGGGGGAAGGGAATTCTGGGCCCCCTGAAAAAAATATTGATGTGGGCCCCCACTGCCCTCTACTCAATTCATACAGTGTAAGATAAGGTCAATGAGACCCACATCTGGTGCCTTTTTTATTTTTATGAAATAACAGAATAACAGAAATTACATATATACATACATATAAACAAATAATGGTTCTCTGATAGCACACATACATCATGGAGATGTCAGTTTGATGTCGGCATTTACATCGGCATAATGTATTTTTTTATAGAGTTTGCTCATCTGCCAGTGCGCACCGGTATAGTGAAATGTACCATCATGAGTGCGCGGGCAACTGCTCTTAGGTGTCTTTCCCGCAAACAAAGTAAATCGGGAAGCAAAATGCCCAGGTGCACGGCCTCCCATCACAATGACATCCCTACAGTCAAGAACTTGTCTTGCAAAAGAACGTTTTGCAGTAGGACTGCGATCACGCAGTTCCCCGGGCCTCCCCCCTTCAGGAGTTGATTTGACCCGGATTTTAATGTTTATTTTTCCAGCATTTTCAGGACAGGTCTCAGTCCACTGTAACTTACTTCGAACTTCAAACTGTCTTAGACAACAGCTTCAAACTCTGATGGGTTATTTCACTAGCTGGGGTGGGACCTGGCGATTTTTATTGGGGTCCCTCTCCTTTGTGTTAGCTTACGAGATGAAATAATTAATAACCATCAAGACTAACCCATTTTTATGGAGGGGAGGAGGAGTTTATTTGAAACATTGTAACTAATTGCATGCATTGAGTGTTTTCATTAAACGCTCTGGCATCCCAAATCTGACCGTTTAATATACAGTGGGTACGGAAAGTATTCAGAACCACTTAAATTTTTCACTCTTGTGTAATGCCCAAGCATTTGCTAAAATCATTTAAGTTAATGTTTTTCCTCATTAATGTACACACAGCTCACCATATTGACAGAAAAACACAGAAGTGTTGACATTTTTGCAGATTTATTAAAAAGAAAAACTGAAATATCACATGGTATTCAGACCCTTTGCTCAGTATTTAGGAGAAGCACCCTTTGATGAATACAGCCATGAGTCTTTTTGGGAAAGATGCAACAAGTTTTTCACACATGGATTTGGGGATCCTCTGCCATTACTCCTTGCAGATCCTCTCCAGTTCTGTCAGGTTGGATGGGAAACATTGATGGACAGCCATTTTTAGGTCTCTACAGAGATGCTCAATCGGGTTTAAGTCAGGGCTCTGACTGGGCCATTCAAGAACAGTCACAGAGTTGTTGTGAAGCCACTCCTTCGTTATTTTAGCTGTGTGCTTAGGTCATTGTCTTGTTGGAAGGTTAACCTTCGGCCCAGTCTGAGGTCCTGACACTCTGGAGAAGGTTTTGTACTTGGCTGCATTCATCTTTCCCTCGATTGGAACCAGTCGTCCTGTCCCTGCAGCTGAAAAAAAAAACCCACAGCATGATGCTGCCACCACCATGCTTCACGGTTGGGACTGTATTAGACAGGTGATGAACAGTGCCTGGTTTTCTACACACATACCACTTAGAATTAAGGCCAAAAAAAGTTCTATCTTGGTCTCATCAAACCAGATAATCTTATTTCTCACCATCTAGGAGTCCTTCAGGTGTTTTTTAACAAACTACATGCAGGCTTTCATGTGTCTTGCACTGAGGAGAAGCTTCCGTCGGGCCACTCTGCCATAAAGCCACGACTTTTGGAGAGCTGCAGTGATGGTTGACTTTCTACAAATTTCTCCCATCTCCCGACTGCATCTCAGGAGCTCAGCCACAGTGATCTTTGGGTTCTTCTTTACCTCTCTCAACAAGGCTCTTCTCCCCCGATAGCTCAGTTTTGGCCGGACGGCCAGCTCTAGGAAGTGTTTTGGTCGTCCCAAACGTCTTCCATTTAGGATTATGGAGGCCACTGTGCTCTTAAAAACCTTAAGTGCAGCAGAAATTTTTTAGTAACCTTGGCCAGATCTGTGCCTTGCCACAAATCTGTCTCTGAGCTCTTCAGGCAGTTCCTTGACCTCATGATTCTCATTTGCTCTGAAATGCACTGTGAGCTGTAAGGTATTATATAGACAAGTGTGTGGCTTTCCTAATCAAGTCCAATCAGTATAATCAAACACATTTGGACTCAAATGAAGGTGTAGAACCATCTCAAGGATGTTCAGAAGAAATGGACAGCACCTGAGTAAAATATACGAGTGTCACAGCAAAGGGTCTGAATACTTAATACTTTCTTTTTTAATAAATCTGCAAAAAATGTCAACAATTCTGTGTTTTTCTGTCATATGGGGTGCTGTGTGTACATTAATAAGGAAAAAAAAATAACTTAAATGATTTAGCAAATGGCTGCAATTTAACAAAGAGTGAAAAATTAAGGGGGTCTGAATACTTTCCATACCCGTATGATATGTAATGTGGTGTTTTGTTTCATGTTCATGTTTTCCATGTCTTTTATTTTGTAATAGTTTCCTGGTCCATGTTAGTGTCATGCTTCCCTTGCCTCATGTCTCTCTGCCTTGTGTATGTGTCATGTTCTGATTGTTAGTCTTAGTCATGTGTCTTGTTCCCCATTGGTTTGTTCATGTCATGTGACCCTCCTTGTCTGCTATAAGTAGCCTTCATGTTCCCATTGTGCCCTCGTCATGTATTGAATGCATTTAACCCGCTGTTGGTGAGTCTAGTCCGTTTATGTCAAGTCTGCTCATGCTAAGTCTGTTCAAGTCAAGTCAAGTCTGTTCAAGTCAAGTCTGTGTCTTGGATTATTGTTTGGATGTTTGGATCATCTGTAAATAAACTGCACTTGGGTTCTCACTACACTCGCCTTCAGTGGATTGACTCGTTACAGAATACACGACCGCCGCAAAAATGAACCCAGCAGATCATCTTGTTCGCCTCCGTCAAGGTAATCGCTCCATTGAGGAATATGTTCAGGACTTTTGTGGACTCTATCACCAAGTGGATTTTAATGAAACATTCCTAAAAGACATTTTCCGCTATGGTTTAAGTAAGGACATGCCACGTTTAATGCCACATAATACCCCACACTGGTCATTAGAAAAATACATTGACTTTGCCTTGTTGCTGGCTGATTCACCCTTCACTGTGGGTGTCGTGGAGGAACCTGCCTGTTCACGTCATGCCTGCCAAGCCACAGCCGGCCCACGTCATGCCTGCCAAGCCACAGCCTTCTCACGTCATGCCTGCCAAGCCACAGCCTTCTCACGTAATGTCTGCTCACGTCATGCCTGCCAAGCCAAAGCCTGCTAACGTCACGCCTGCTACTCCAGGACCTTCTAACACCATGCCAGTTAAGTCCAAATTTACTCATGTCATGTCCACCATGTTAAAACCTGATCACGTCATGTCTGCCAAGACAGACGTTGATACGTCATGTTGCTTATCCCCAGGGCCCCAGCTCCGTCAACGTTCTGCAAGCCAGAGCTTCCTCAAAAGATGGCCGCCACGTCTGAGTCCCCGGCCAAGATGGCCACCACGGCTGAGTCCCCGGCCAAGATGGCCGCCACGGCTGAGTCCCCGGCCAAGATGGCCACCATGCCTGAGCCTCTCCACGTCACAACTATCTCCAAGATTTCCCCTAAGGATTTTTTGGGGGGGGGGCTATAGTATCCAAGCTCCCTGCGAGACGCCGGAGCTGAGGCCAAGAACTCAAAAGACCTAATTGCTAGTGTGGAGACCCACCCTGATGTCGGTGCGAAAGCTGCAGGCATCTCCCGGTTCGGGGACGTCAGGCCACTCTCAAAAGCAACGCTGGTCCTTCGACGGTCATGCCACCGCTCTGGTGCCCTTCCTGTAATGGAGGTAGCATTTGAGCGTGGGGGCTGCAACACTGCAATCCTGAGTCCTCTCATGTCACGAGTCCGCCTCCAGAGGCTTCCTGTCCCAACGGGAGGTCCGCTCCAGAGGACTCTCTCCTGTCGCACGACGTCCGCTCCAGAGCCCATCTCCTATCCAAGAAGTCCGCTCCACGGCCTCCTGTGCCTCAGAAGTGGTAGCATCCGTGCAGGAAACGACAGAGGTGGCGGCATCCGCTTGCAGAACCTCTAGAGGTTGGTGGCGTGTCCGCTACGATCACTGCCTGTCCCGTTACGGCCATGGAGGCTGTTCATGAACTCACTGTCTGCCCTGTCACGGCCACGGAAGCCGTTCATGAACTCACTATCTGCCCTGTCACGGCCACAGAGGCCATCCATGAATTCACCGCCTGTCCTGTTACGGCCAAGGAGGCCATCCATGAACTTCACAGCCCCTGTCCTGTTATGGCAACGGGAGGACGTCCATGAATTCAACGCCTGTACGTTATGGCCAGGAGGCCGCTCCTATGAATTCACGCCTGTCCGGTTATGGCCACGGAGGCGTCCATCGAATTCACCGCCTGTGTCGTTAGGCCCAAGGACGGCCGTCCAGGAATTCACCGCCTGTCCTGTTATGGCACATGAGGCCGTTCATGAACCTCACTGTCTGTCTCCATGGCCAAGGAGGACGTTCACTTGGAAACTCGCTGTCTGTCTGCCAAGGCCAGGTGGCCGTTCAGGAACTAAGTCAATGGTTCTGTCCATTCTCTGCCCTCCGCCTATGTGTTCTCCCCGATCTGCTGCTCGCCAGCACCAACGGCTCCCCGATCTGCCTGTCTGCCAGGCTCCCCGCTCTGCCAGGCTCCCCGACTGCCTGTTCTGCCATGGCTCCCCGATCTGCCTGCTCCACCATGGCCCCCCGATCTGCCTGCACCGCCATGGCTCCCCGTTCTGCCTGCTCCGCCATGGCTCCCTGTTCTCCCCGCTCTGCCATGGCTCCCCTCTCTGCATGTTCCTCTTCACGGGCCTGGCCCTCCATCCCGCCCCTGGACCACCTCCAGTCCTCCACCATCCTGGACGTTTGGGGGTTGGTGGGGTGGAATGTTACATGTAGGGCATAGGAGCCGCCCTTAGAGGGGGGGGGGATTGTAATGTGGTGTGGTTTCCATGTTCATGTTTACATTGTACTTTTATTTTGTAATTGTTTCAGGGCCATGTTCGTGTCTATGCTTCAATTGCTCATGCCTCTGGCCCTGTGTATACTCGTCCTCCATTTTTGTGTCCTGTTCTGCATTGGTTTAGTCTTAGTCCCTTATGCTGTATTGTTAACATTTGGTTGTTCTTTCATGTTCATGTGACCCTCACTTGTACTGCTAATCAAGTCAGATTCATGTTCACATTGGTGCCCTGTAGTCGTATTTCGAATTATTTAATCCCGTGTTGGTGAGTCTATCTGTTTGTGTAAAGTGCTGATGCGATGTCTGCGTCTTGGATTTGGATGTTTGGATCACTCTGTAAATACACTGCACTTGGGTTCTCACTACGCTCGCCTCGTGGGAGTCTTCGTTCTAAAAGGATCATATAAGCGTAGGGGGATATATAGCATAACCTCTGGATTTAGTGGGTCCCTTGGGCAGTGGGGGCCCCTATAATTGTCACCACCTTTCACCCCTACTAGCGACAGCCCTGGCTAAAACCATGTGCTAGCATGAGCGAAAGTTGGGGACACATGTAAAAAGAGGACAGTAGCTATGTTTACAACCAAATAATTTATACTTAAGATTGATACTTAATCAAACTGAAAAGCTTTCAAATAAACACCTCAATCGATCCGATTGAGCTTGATCTGAATACAATTTCGATAGGTTTGTAAGTGGGGGTGTAGATAAATTTGAAGACTCGTCTTCTGAATCATCAAAGTAAATTTTTAAATTTCTCACATATATTATATATATATTTTTTAGTCTCTGCCAAGCTACAATGGAGGTTTTCTGCTTTTACTTGAATCTTTATTGTTTTTCATGGCAAAATTACATGGAAACCACTGTGGGTCAAATTGACCTGCAACCAGTGTTGGGGAAAGCAACTTTTAAAAGTAATCCCTTACAATATTGCGTTACTCCATAAAAAAGTAACCAATTGCATTACTTAGTTACTTTTTATGGAAAGTAATGCATTATGTTACCTTTGCGTTACTTCTTTTCATCTGGGCTGGGCTTGCTTATTTGTTTTTTTGGTTTTGGCAACTGTAAAAGCCTTTTCACACCAAAATTGAAATGAATAAGCGTCAGACTGAAGGAAGTGCCTCTGCATCTCACTCTACATGGACAGAAAGGTTCAGTGAACAAAGTTTTAACACATTAGGAGGGTTAAATTCACAAATACAAATTCACAAAGAACTATTATAGGATTCAGGAAATATTAAGTAGCACAAACATTTTTGTGTGGTATTTTTATAGTACCTTTTTGAAGGTCAAGAACTGGTCACTGTCTGTTTTCACTGTTTGGAAAAGAACAGTGAACATTCTTCAGAACTTTTCTGTATTACTTTCAGATGGAAAAAAAGTAACACAGGTTAGGAATAACAGTAGATTGAGTAACTGGTGACAGTCTTCATTTTTGGGTGAACTTTTCCTTTAAGCTTACGGTCAAAATTGTTCTACTTGTGTGGAGAAAGTGGGTTCATTTAACAACGGAAAAAGTGAGCTGTAAGCAGACTGTGGTCTCCAGTAGTGGAAGGTTTTACACTCAAATGACTCACCATGAGACACATAAAGCTCCTTCTCTCCCACAAGCTCCAGAGAAGGTCCCCGTGCCCCGAGGGAAGGCCAGAGAGGGGGGTCGCCAGCAAATCTGCATAGAAAACCTCTGAATCAGCTTTGCGAGCAAGGTCGTTATATCTGTGGCAAGTTATGGTGGTGGTAAGAATGCGGTTTACCGCTGGTCAAAACATCACTTTTCATCCATCAGGGAACTGTTAGTAATTGTTTGCAGACATTTGACAATGTGTTATGATTTAGATATTAATTTCTGGCTCAATACATTTTTGTTTGTTGCTCAATACGGTTCCTAATGCTGAAACAGAAGCCTTGGTGTCTTTTTCACTAACATAGTGTTTGTGTTCAATTAAAGATCGCATGATTGAGCTTCATCTTGTATAATTGTGTAAACATTTACCAAGTCTTTAACGCTGTTAGCACTTTCAGTTTTAATTTTCAGGTTTATCTGCTTATTCCAAAACACAGTAAAGACATATTTCATATACATAGATTGCCATTTAGTTAAATTTTTATTTATATTAGTTGTGTGAATAATGTAAACTGATTGCCTATAGTGTTGTGCTGTTTTCTTGAGTAATTTTTATCTTTTGTGCTGTGCTGAAAATCCTTCTACCTAATTTGGTGTTCCTGGTCAAATGACCGGCCTTTTGAAAATTGCTTTAATTTTCTTGTTATGCTATATTATCACCAAAGCTTGGATTCAATCTTTTTGCCAATTTGTTTTATTTCAATTTTGCACAGATTTTCTATTTCTTTTTGGAACTGATTGATTGTAGGCCTTATCCACCTCAGTGATTTAGTGGATAATTTTGACAATATTCACTCAAAAAAATGACGTGCATGAGATCAGATCAATGAAGCATACGAACAATCAGTTCCAAAAAGAAATGCAAAACCTGTGCTCAGGCCCGTTTCTAGGCATAGACAAACTAGTCGGTCACCTAGGGCGGGACCATCATGTAGGTAGTTTTCAAGCCTCAGACGTCACGTCCACGGACTGTTGGCTGAACGTCTGATGCATATGACTCACAAAATTGGAAACACTTCAGGAGTTTCGAAGTTGTCATCGTATTGGTTGAATTATACAGGATTTCTGGGAGACGTGTGTGTCGTGTTCTCTAACGTTCAGCCTGGAAGTAAATATGCCCGAGACGTCAAACCCCCTCATGTTAGAAGAAAGCCTTCATGTTTACAACTGATAATGAGCTCTTATCAGGATCAACTAAGTGCTGGATTTTCAAAAGTATTTTAAATATGTAACTTTCACACGTATACCTCTTCAAATACATCCAAGATGACTCACCGTCTGTCTTGTTGGTACAGTCTTACACGCCCCTAAATATTGACGGCTCACAAAAAGAAACCATGGAATGGTTTCTTTTACCTGTCGTCATAGGGCCTCTTGGGTGGTCCTTGCCATTTCAAAAGCAGCAAAGTTCCCAGACCTTTCTGCCGTCTTGCTGAGGTTTTGTCTACGCAAGACTAAGGCGTTGAGGGGGCGCCAATTAAGCAGCACGTACTGCTAATATCTTTTTTCGGGTGTGAATAAAGAGGTCACGGCCAAACCTTAAATATATTGCCGCTACCACTGGGATCCCCACACAACATCATTGGGGCTGATACTGTCAATCTGGATGCCTTATGCCAATTGATCATAGGCGTCTGTCAATTAGCTAGTGTGCCTCAACGATGGTTGCATGCAAGTTTGGCATGTTGTGAGCGCTCTAACAACACCTGTTATGATCATTGTTTTCTTGTCAGCTGCTTTGGCAAGGTAATCTGTTATTATTGTATGCCATGGCAAATAAAGCATAAGATTCCCTAGCCAATTTAAATATAATTGTATACAAAAAAAAGGCACAAAATCAGACTTGCTTTAAGCATGTCTTTTGTGTCAGTCAAGATAATCATTCGCTGCAATTGGTTCCAAAAGATGTGCGTTTTTTTAACACATGCATTGCCAGAAGGATCAGTATTTAGTTACTTTTCCATATAGACACTTAACACCCCTTAAAAATATTTGTACTAGTAAAGTATATTTAATTCACAGTCATACACTCCTTTATTAAACCGTTTGTCAAATTGAAAGGAGGCAGCCTGACGCCGTGTCATATCAATTAACTCACTTCTAACAGTGCTTAATGGGAGCAGCGTCATACACAGAGGGCGGACGTCGTGTCATTTAAAATGGAAGTTCACGTGTCAATGAGTCACACAGAATTAAGTACTGCATTTATGATTACTTTTTTTAGGTGCCTATCCAGCTGTTATACTTCCGTTGGGGTAACAAGGGGTTTTTATATGTTTGACTGAAATAATAATGAAAAACTTACACTTAAAATCGATGTTTCTAACAACTAAACAAAAACAGATAAAGACAAGAAGTAGTCATTGATGATATCTAAAACAAGTATCCAAATCCAAACCCTGCCTGTGCTAATGGAGAGAAAAAAGAAATTTCCCCCCCCCCCGGAAAAAGAAATTTCTAAGCAATTTTTTGTAGGCTGGTCAGTTTTTTGACTGAAAACACCACAAACGTAACAAGGTGGGGGGAAAACTCCCAGAAAAGTACAAAAATTATCTCAAATTTTTTTTGGAAAGTTGTTCTACCCTGTGTGAGCAAAATCAGTAAGTTTTAGTCAAATGCAATCAAATTAAATAGCATTTTCAGGAAAAAAAAATAAAAATCCTACACAAGGGTTAATAACGGGTCTTGAGCTGCAAATCTGTGGATTTCTGGAATACATGATTAAGATTAGTCAGTTGAACCATTCTGCATTTTTTTTGTACCTCAAAACTAGATACTTCACTGCTGTCCATGGCAACATACCATCACTACTTTCCCGTCTCTTCAGTCATTTTGCTCTGGAAATGGTTACCATAGATTGAAAGTACATAGTAATCTATAAATCAAGCTCCCACAAAAGAAGACGACGCACCATAAACATATTATAAAAAATCATTATTTGACTTGTTCTTTTGGAGTAATGTTCTGATATTAAAGGGGTCATATGATGTTTTTTTAAAGACCATTGTTTTGTGTATTTGGTGTAACAGAATATGTTGACATGCTTTAATGTTCAAAAACACATTATTTTTTTCCATACTGTACATTATTGTTAGTCCTCTATGCCCCGCCTCTCTCAAACGCTTCGTTTTCTACAAAGTACCTCCTTTGACAAGTGCAGTCTGCTCTGATTTGCCAGCTGACCCTGTGCATTGTGATTGGCCGAACATCGCATGCACTCGTTGGAAATGTAACGCCCCTTTTCATAATCGCGAGCTTCATCTTTCAAAATAAATGTAAAGACAGTAAATAATATCATTAGTTTTACCATCAGTTCAAGCCCGAAAGGGGAACAGAGTCGCGTGACAGACACAGTGATGAAGCTGGTATGTGTTTGCAGTACACAAGCCACGGTTAAGACAGCTGACTCCACTGTGATGTGACCCTGTCTCTCATCTCTCTCTTCCCTCTCTCTCTCTCTCTCGCCCTCTCTCTCTCTCCTCCAACCTCCTCTCTCTCCTCCTTCTCTCTCTCTCTCTCGTCTCTCTCTCTCTCGCTCGCTCGCGCACTCAGAACACACACACCACACCACACACACACATGTCTCCTCTCTCTCTCACACGCACACACACACGATGTCTCTCTCTATCTCTCTCTATCTCTCTCTCGTGCTCTCTCTCTCTTGCTCGCTCGCTCGCATTGCATCACCCTCCGCTGACCCACACACACACACACACACACACGATGCGCAAAACTCCGCATTTGAACAGTCAATAGCTAATACTTAAACTAATAACAAAACAGTAGCTAATTCTGAATTACCTCCTCTCCTAGGTTCACGAAAACGGTCGTCCGTTAAATGCTTTGCTGTTCTGTTGTAAGTAATCTTAGATTCCTAAATGCATCTACTTTCGGATGGCCAAATAAAGTGCTTTTGCTTTCGCCTAGAAACACACAGCGTCTCCCTGACATGCTGCTTCAACACTAACTGCGGTTACTGAAACCACGCCTTCTTTCTTTGCGTGCACATTTGGGCAGCATTATGCAAATATTTCCACATAGTGAGATAGATATGTGGGGGCGTGTTAAACGAGCCGTTTTAGGGGGTCGTGGCAGAGTCCCTTAACTTTGATACAGAATATCTCTTTGGTTTTGAGACTTTAGTCTTTGCGACTTTATGGATCTTATCTATTCACGAACAGCTTTTAACACTCCAAAGAGAAAGGAAAACTTGAAATCGCATCATATGACCCCTTTAATGGAAAGAGTCTGTACAAAACTTTATGTACAGAGTTTTATACAGTACATATTAATTAATAGGAACAAATGTCAAATTATGTAATATAAACATTCTGGGTTGTTCAATTTATCACACAGCCCAACACAAGTCCTGCCTGCAACATTAACCAAGCTATTGCGGCATTGCTCTGATAGATGGAAGTAATAACCTCCAAAGCCCTGCTATGATTTAGGAATAAAAGCATGTTGTTGCCGTCCTCATGGTGTTTTGATGTGTGTTGGCAGGTAGAGATGATAAATGAGGAACTCAAAGCCGTGTAGCAGAGATTACAGGCCTTTAATGTGAAAGTGTCCCCCTGCAGGGGCGAGACCACCCTCGACAAACCACAGTCTCCATTTCAATTTCAGCACATTAATGAGATTTATGCCCGTGCTTATATTGTAATTACAAAACTCACTGCCAAGAGGCATTACACTGTCTAACCTAAGATTTCAACCTGTATTTTATGTTGTTATTTAAGTTATAGGCTCATCATTATTACCGGGGGCATTCCACCCGGGGGCATTCCCCCCCAAAAAAAGAAGAAAAAAATAAGTTTAGAGCGATTTTTATATAGGACTATAATAGGACTTAAGTACATCTTCATACTTAATTTCGTAATTACTTTTATTGTCTGAATGTATTGACAAGCATTTATGATAAACTAAAATAAACTCCAATGTAATTTCTATTGAAACTTGTATTCCATGTATTCAAATATATTTGCAATTACACATTTGCAATGATGAAGCTGCAATTTAGTACATCTAAAATATATTAACTTTAAATGTAATACTGAAGAACACCACAGTTAAAATTATAATCTAGTACTTTACATGTGCTTTATTCTGTTTGTCAACACATCAAAATAAGTTTACTTCCTTAAAGCTTCACAAAAGATTATTAAACAACATATTAAAACACATTATTAAAGCATAAAACATCAAGTAATTTAAAAAAAAAGTACCTAAGTGTGTTTAGAAATCGTCATGAAACTGCACTTTAAGTACACTTAGCTGTAATTTTATTATATTAATATTATCTGCAAGTACAGTTCATTTTTAAGAATACTTTTAAAATTAGAAGTACACTACAAGTGTACATTAACTACATTTAAGTGCGCTACTTGTTTTTTTTTACAAGTTGTTGCTTACTCTCATACTTTAGTTCACTTAGGTTTAGGGGTTTGTTGAAATCCTTGACCCTAAGTATGAGGAATCTTAATAGTGATGCTTGCCCTAGTGAATGCCACTAACCAGCTCCAAACAGTAGACTAGTCTCACATCGGTTCGGACCAGAGTCTTCATTCTGTGGAGAATCGCAAACTCTTGGTGCATAAATCAGCAAAGTCACTGATGTCATCAGATATGCTTTTAAAGATCATCCCAGATCAACTTTGAAGTGCAGGCGTATGCCAGCAATACGACGCACACACTTCTCGCCATTACTTCAAACACATGGGTCGTGATAAATTTATGTGGCCATAAAAGAGGATTTTGGGCTTCTTACAAACTGTTTGACATCTGTGCTCAATTTCTAGCATAACATATATAAGGGTGCAGCAGAACCTTTGTTCTCTCGAAGGGTGTCAGGCAGGGGTCTGTGCTGCGGTTAACGGTCCAGCAGAGGAAAAGGGGCCTGATCTGGAGGTGTAGCCCACAGCAACTTCCCCTTAAAACTCTCAATACAGTTTAACAGGATCTGCTTCTGTTTTGGACGCAAGTGGAGGTTTTTCTATCCCTAGTATAAAAGCTTTATAGTTTATATTCTGTATCTATAACATCTTAAAGAAACACCATACATCTTCATTATAACGTTTTGGTAGTTGTGCTGTAGGCAGCATGCAGTTGTGCGTTTAAGGCAAGCATCACTGCTACTTGGCTCACTGCTAGTTGGATCAGTTCTTAAAGAGATAGTTCACCCAAAATGAACTATCTGTATTTGAGAATAAAAAAGCATATCAAGAACACAAAATGAATACCAGTGGCTCTTGATGATATATTGAGGTCTTACGAAGCGAAACGATCGGTCTGTGCAAAAAACTGAACATTATTATCTGTAATCCAGGGCATCAGGCAAACGGTCCAGAGTGATGTCCAGTTTGCAAATTAATAATTTTTTTGAACCGGTTCTTTTTAGTGAACTAGTTGAGCCAAGTCACCAAACCACTGAACCATCTGAAACAGTTTGCGGCTCGAGCAGCACAGATCTACAAGTTACTCAGTCGAAACTCACTTTCAGATGCCTGACAGTCACTCAGTAACGTCACAAAATAGCGGCGTATATGTGATCCTTTGATGAATGAACTCATTCAGTGCTCCAGTTCCTTCATCAGTCACTGAACTGAGGAAACAGTTCTGACTCAGCCTGAAGACAGATGAGCTGCGGTTTCAGTATAAAACTTCTTTACTGTTTACTGAAGAAAAAAAGTCACCTACATCTTGGATGGCCTGAGGGTGAGAAAATTAACAGCAAAATTTCCTTTTATGGTGAACTGTCCCTTTAAGACACAGTCAACGATGGCTGTGTTTATGAAACTGGCAAACTTCATAGTGGCAAGTTTTATACAGGCAAGCGCTGCTGATACTTTCTTCAGGCAGTCTAGTTTTATAAAAACTTTTTCAGGTGCTTGTTGAGATATGCCTTAAATTTGCAAGGACATGTGTCCTCTAATATCATTGTAAATCCAGGTGTAAGCTTTGGTTTAGGTAGCATTGGTTACAGTCTGCCAAATAAACTCACTTTGAGTCAACTTGTAACTTTTAGGAGCAGATGTACTCAAAGCAAGGAAACAAGAATCCAGGTGTTCACATAAGCATGTAAATCTTTGGCAAGCTTTTTTCCATTCCAAATAGAGCTTCACCCATTTGTTCAAGGTTAGCATCTGAAATGGAAGTAACACTGTAACACTGAAGGTTTTTATCCAAATAAGAACGGTTTCATAATTGAGAGGTATATTGATTTGGGGCAGTGTGTTGAAATCATAGCAACTACGAAGCCATGACCAAGTGTAACTGGTATGGAAAGTATTATACATATTTCATATGTAGAATTACACAAACATGTTCAAAAGTATACCTGATGTGTCTGTACATGAGTGCATCTTCCCCTTTCTTTTTCTGACTGCATTGTTAAAGCCACCATGAAATCAAAATGGATAATTATGTTTTTACTGTGTTTATTATAAATTATTTATCCATGCATATCACTATTTTTTTTTAAATCATTTGCACTTGTAATATTTAATCAAAAACATTAGCCTCCCCTCCCCCTCTCAACAACATCTCTTCATGACGTCAAAGTCCCTCGGCAGCCATCTTTGAAACACCTCTCTGGCATGCAGGTGCAGCTCCTATCTCTATCTCGCCTATCAAAAACAGTTCGCCAAGCTTATGACTAAATTTCAGATTTGAAATCACCAATGAAATCTGACAACAACTGTCTCGTAAATGTTGTTTCTTTTGCTCAAATAGCGTCAAAAAAGCATATTTTTCAGGCTAGACCAACCAGTGCGCATGCACAGCCCTAAGCGCACGTCTCCAGGATGCTGACTGTTTCTATAGCAACCGGGACTTCTAACGGCAGCTGCAGTGACGCACTGACTTTCCGATTAACAATTGGCTCTTTTACTCAGAAGGCAGGGCTTCGTTCAATAGAGCGGCCATATTAAGTGTTGTATTTTTCCACCATTCAAAACTATACGAGTGACACGTCTTGGGTATTCTATAGTCTTTGATGACTCAGACATGTAAAAGGGGTTGGACTACACTGACTGTCCAATGACCAGGCTTGTAGCACCATTTGCCGGGAATCGATTGACCCGATCTGACCAATCTTAATGCTTAATCCCCCATTTTGTCCGACAAACAAACCAGACAGGAAAGTTAATAGATTAACGTCAACCTCATTCAGCATCAAGTGACTGATCAAGCTCTTCCCTCTTACGACAAGTTAAGAAGCAGAAGAAAACATGATGAACATTTGAGTTATGTTGTCTCAACCGTGGAAAGACGTCAATACACCATATTCCACTGACATTAATCAAACTCTCCTGTTTGAGTTGTTTGTCCGACAAAATGTCGGATTCGGCATTATGATTGGTCAGATCGCCTGTCAATCAAACTCCTGGTGAAGGGTGAAATCCCGCCCTACATACCAGAAGCCGTTTCACTTAGATATATATGTCACAATAGGGAAGAAAAGACTATCGCAACTTCCGTTTCATGCCGACTTTAATCTTAATTTCTTGTCTTTGCACCTCCACCTCCTCTTCCCTTTCTGCACAGAGGTAGGTTTCTATTAAGCTCTGATTAATCTAATTTAATCTTTGCTTTAAAACTCATCTTTATACTAAATTTTTCTTTTAAATCATATTTGTAACACTATTTTCCATATAAGTTTTATTATTTTCATGCTTTCACTTTGATTAATATTATGATTGGCTTTCTGTGTCATCCTTGAACTTGAAGCACATGCTAATTGCATTGCATATAATATTTACTTTATAGAAATATAAAAGGGTGAAACCACAGATTGTAAGATACTTTTTTTTTATCATGTCAGGTATTTTTTATTTATTTTTTGTAATTCGTGTTGTTAGTATTTAATTTTATTGCTACTGTTCTCTTCTCCGGCTTTTCTGTAAAATGTAAAATGACGAAAAACACACACTGTAAGGCTGTTTTATCTTTAAGATTAAATAAAGAGTTGATCCGTCAGTTGATGTCTGTCTATTTATTCCACTTGAAAAAATACAACACACAGTTACACTAGCAACCATCTATGACATCTAGGAACTACCTAGCAACCACTAAAACACTCCAGCAACTGTCTACTGACAAGTTTTTCCATCCATCCATCCAGAATGAATACATTAAGTATAAGGTTCTTCAGATGACAGCTTTCGCCAGACACACTGTAGATTGAGTTTTCTCCACAGGTGTACATGGGTTGGCATGCAGGGCAGAGCTGTTTTTACCTGCTCATCAGTTCTGCTGTCTTTGAACTTGTCTTACATGTGATATATGAATATTCATGACAGTGTTTTGTAAAAAAAAAAATATTATTACTCATTTGAGTTTGCTGCTTTTGTTTACTTGTCATTTTGAGAACTTGTTTTCACATCCAATCTAATTTAAATTCAATTATTTTTTTACTCTCGTCTTGTTTGAGCTTCAGCACCTTGTTTGTGGAAAGCAAACAAAGTACAGAACCTTCACTCTCATTGCACACTCATGTGTCCTGATCAGACACTTTCATTCACTCTGGCCTTCCTTGTCCAGGAATCAAACAAGGAATATGTCAAATGATTTATGTTTAGTTTGCTTGTACAACTTATAGTGTGACTATACTCTCTTTATACTTATTGTGTTTGGATATGGATGTTGTTAAGATACAGATTACTCAATTTATGATCTAAGACTAAGAATGAGCTGGACTGACACGTCATTCAGTGCAATCAATTTTATTACAGTGCACATAGATGGAAAAAGAAAGCCCAAGATTATGAAACTGGAAATGAACCAACAATCTTTGACAAAGGTGGTCAAGAACAATATTATTATTTAATATTTTTTTCAAAGCAGTTGTGCGACATACTGAGACGCTATTTTATACACTTCGTCACAGCAATGTAAACATGAGTATGTAATATTATATATATATATATATTATATATATATATATATTGTACCGAGTGTCCCCAAGGCTTCATCAGCGTCGCCCTGGAAACTAGCGAGGAGCACCTGGCCATCATCATCACAGGCTGATCGTCACAGCTGCACCTCATCAGGCGGCGGCTACATAAGCCACACAAGCCCTGCCATCTAGGAGATTCCTCCATGAGACTGAGCACTAACTCTCCATCTCATTTTTCCCACAGAAAGCAGCGTTTGACCGACCATCCCCACAGGAGCACTGCACGGACCCTGTGTATTGGGAAGACGGAAGAGAGCACTCACGGCAATGGAGCACCTACCTGGACCTTTCTCATGAGCACCCCTCACCACAATAAATCCATCCTCCGGGGTATTGATTGAGATTTATTGTTGTGTGATTCTTCACCCCGTTACTATATATATATATTATATATATATATATATATAGATCCATAATAGCTTAGAAAGCAATTTTGCTCTGAAAAAAAAAACTAAAAACATTTGTTTGATATTTTATTATCTAATGAAATGGCATGCAAACATTTTGAAGTTTGACTTAAGTCCAAATACTTTCTAGGACCACACTCCATGAGCTACTTTCCAACTGACAGGGTCAAGTGTTCACTGATCCCTATTCTGTGAGCATGTCAGTCCTGTGTCTTGTGTTTTCCTCCCCCACATGCTCCATTTATGCGCCATTATTCAGTTTATGCCCATGTTTGGTTTCCTTCCTGTTCCTGCCCTGATTGTGTTCTATTGTTCCCAGGTGTTTGTTATTGCTCCCAGGTGTTTCTCATCATCCCCTCGTCATGTCATGTGTATTTAAAGTGTTTCCTGTTTTGAGTTTGCTGTCCGGTATTGAATGTCGATCCCCGTGTCCTACGTGTGATTTCCCTGGTGTAAAGTAAAGTCTGTGTTTATTCTGGATTCTCCTTCGTCTCCTCATGTAAATGTAAATAATTATTCTGGATTCTCCTTCGTCTCCTCATGTAAATGTAAATATCTCCTCGCTCCTTCGTCTCCTTGCTCTGATGCAGTAGGCACAGCGTGACAGAATACTGGACCAACAACAGTAAGCAGCGTCCCTTCTCCTCGATTTTGTTTTCGTTTTATCCCCCGCAATTATAGAGATCGCGGCACGTTTCATTGCCCTAGCCCTTAGGGATCTCCCCTTCGGTCCAGTATGCCTGGGAGTTCTGCGGGCTTGCCGCGGCGATGGCATTGGATGATGCCACCATCAACTCTCTGTTCTGGCACAGGGCCAAATATCATCGCCCCGTGGACCTCCCGGACACCACGGTACTAAGCTGGCTCTACGGTGTCTGGAGAGCGTCCGGCTCTGAGCCAGAACCAGCCCACCGGCAAGTCTGTTGGCCATTCCTCAGGAAAGCCCGCCGGCCGCTCCGAAGTCTAGCCCACCAGCCGTTCCTCAGTCAAGCCTGCCGTCATTTCCTCTCAGCCTCACGAACAGCCTGCACAATCATTACCCCAAATCACGAAGGAATTAAGGAGTAAGCGACTGTGGGTTCGAGCCCCAGAGTCCGTTCCAGTGTCGGCTCCAGCCCCTGAGTATGCTCCAGTGTCGGCTCCAGTCCCTGAATCCACTCCAGTGTCGGCTCCAACCCCTGAGCCAGCTCCAGTGTCGGCTCCCGAGTCTCGGCCCCCGAGTTTAGCCCAGAGAGGGTTCTAGTTCCAGAGTTTAGCCCAGAGAGGGCTCCAGTCCCCGAGACAAACCCAGAGAGGGCTCCAGTCCCCGAGTCTAACCCAGAGAGGGCTCCAGTCCCCAAGTCTGACCCAGAGAGGGTTCCAGTTCCTGAGTTTAGCCCAGAGAGGGCTCCAGTCCCAGAGTCTAGCCCAGAGTGGGCTCCAGTTCCCACGTCCAATCCAAGGAGGGCCCCAGTTACCAAGTCAAGCCAAGGGAGGGCCACAGTACCCGAGTCAGGCCCACGGAGGTTGATATTTTCCCCAATTATTATTTTTTTTTGGGTTATTGGGCTCCGGCCGTAGAGGCCAGACCAAGTGCTGAGGCCAAGGCCACGGAGGCCACTCCTGAACTGTCTGATCCGCAATGGCCTCCTGAACTGTCTACTCCGCTATGGACTCCTGAGCTCCCTACACCACCATGGTCTCCTGTGCTCCCTACTCCACCATGCTCCCCGAGCTCTCTGCTCCGCCATGGCCTCTTGAACTGTCTGCTCCGCCATGGCCTCTTAGTCTGCCTCCTCCGCCATGGCCTCCTAGTCTGCCTTCTCCGCCATGGCTTCCTAGTCTGCCTTCTCCGCCGTGGCTTCCTAGTCTGCCTGCTCCGCCGTGGTTCCAGGTCTGCCTCTCGCTCTAGGGTCCCGGAACAGGTACCGCTGAGGCCCCTCATACAGACCTTGGCGCAGGCCTCCGAGTTCCCACCCCCCTCCTATTGATTGTTGTGTGGCGTGTGGAATCGCCTCCTGTAGGGGGATTAAGGTCAGTCCTGTTTCCTTTGTTTTCCTCCCCACGTGCTCCATATTTGTTATGGCCTTATTTGTGTTCATGTTCCTGCCCTGATTGGTTCTATTGTTCATGTCTTGTTAATTGCTGCCCATATAACAATAAATCAACATCGGGCGAACACTTATGCGATATACATTTATCCTGTTAGTTTATACTTTAATAGTACTTTATATTTAATAATGATAGTAACCTATGATTATAATGCAGTATTATACGTATAAATCGATATATATATTAAATATATATATAATATATATATATACACAACAGCACACACACACACACATGTCATGGTCATGTCAGTGTATTTAAAGTGTTTCTGTTTTTGAGTTTGCGGTCGCAGTATTAATGTTCTTCTATCCCCGTGTCCTATGTGTGCTTTCCTTGGTGTGGCTAAATAAAGTATTTTATTATTCTGGATTCTCCTTCGTCTCCTTCGCTCTGACGCAGTAGGCACAGCGTGACAGAGCATTGCATAATATACGTAAATAAATGTAATTTTGTTATATTACATGTGCTTTTTTATCAGATAAAGTAACACAACCAAATTGTGTTTATTTTCATATTAAACATTGCAATATACATTTATCATGTAAACCCGATTCCAAAAAAGTTGGGACACTGTACAAATTGTGAATAAAAAGAGAATGCAATGATGTGGAAGTTTCAAATTTCAATATTTTATTCAGAATACAACATAGATGACATATCAAATGTTTAAACTGAGAATTTATTTTAAGGGAAAAATAAGTTGATTTTAAATTTCATGGCATCAACACATCTCAAAAAAGTTGGGACAAGGCCATGTTTACCACTGTGTGGCATCCCCTCTTCTTTTTATAACAGTCTGCAAACGTCTGGGGACTGAGGAGACAAGTTGCTCAAGTTTAGGAATAGGAATGTTGTCCCATTCTTGTCTAATACAGGCTTCTAGTTGCTCAACTGTCTTAGGTCTTCTTTGTCGCATCTTCCTCTTTATGATGCGCCAAATGTTTTCTATGGGTGAAAGATCTGGACTGCAGGCTGGCCATTTCAGTACCCGGATCATTCTTCTATGCAGCCATGATGTTGTAATTGATGCAGTATGTGGTCTGGCATTGTCATGTTGGATAATGCAAGGTCTTCCCTGAAAGAGACACGTCTGGATGGGAGCATATGTTGTTCTAGAAATTGGATGTACCTTTCAGCATTGATGGTGCCTTTCCAGATGTGTAAGCTGCCCATGCCACACGCACTTATGCAACCCCATACCATCAGAGATGCAGGCTTCTGAACGGAGCGCTGATAACAACTTGAGTTATCCTTGTCCTCTTTAGTCCGGATGACATGTCCATTGTAAATGAGCCTTGGCCCAGAGAAAACGCCTGCGCTTCTGGATCATGTTTAGATATGGCTTCTTTTTTGACCTATAGAGTTTTAGCCAGCAACAGCGAATGGCACGGTGGATTGTGTTCACCGACAATGTTTTCTGGAAGTATTCCTGAGCCCATGTTGTGATTTCCATTACAGTAGCATTCCTGTATGTGATGCAGTGCCGTCTAAGGGCCCGAAGATCACGGGCATCCAGTATGGTTTTCCGGTCTTGACCCTTACGCACAGAGATTGTTCCAGATTCTCTGAATCTTTGGATGATATTATGCACTGTAGATGATGATAACTTCAAACTCTTTGCAATTTTTCTCTGAGAAACTCCTTTCTGATATTTCTCCACTATTTTTCGCCGCAGCATTGGGGGAATTGGTGATCCTCTGGCCATCTTGACTTCTGAGAGACACTGCGACTCTGAGATGCTCTTTTTATACCCAATCATGTTGCAAATTGACCTGATAAGTTGCAAATTGGTCCTCCCGCTGTTCCTTATATGTACATTTAACTTTCCGGCCTCTTATTGCTACCTGTCTCAACTTTTTTGGAATGTGTAGCTCTCGTGAAATCCAAAATGAGCAAATATTTGGCATGACATTTCAAAATGTCTCACTTTCAACATTTGATATGTTATCTATATTCTATTGTGAATAAAATATAAGTTTATGAGATTTGTAAATTATTCCATTCCTTTTTTACTCACAATATATACAGTGTCCCAACTTTTTTGGAATTGGGTTTGTAGTTTAACACTTTAATATGACAATTTATATTAATTAAATAAATAGTAACTTATTATAATAAATGCAGTATTATACTGTATAAATGTCATATATATATATATATACACACACCACACGAGACTGGAATTAAGAACCACTGCCGTGTATAGTGAAATAACATTGGGGCATGTTGTCCCAAAGGTTCAGTGTGTATTCAAAAGTTGATTTTTGTTTTCACCTATGCATAATAGTGGAAATGATCAATAGTTTTTTACTGTTACAGCACTTTTTTTATTCTTCTAGTTATTCACCTATAGAGGCTAATGAATCTGAAGTCCCACACATTCACATAAAAGAGCTTGTATCCACATTGCCAAATTAGATGGAAAGAGAAATTGACTTTTAAACTTAACCTGATGCTGAGAAATATTCAGTGGAGTAAAATGTGTGAAAACTATAGTCTTGGTCTACCAAACGCCAAAAACACAAGAGACAAAAATAACATATCAATTATCTGTTATATTGTGTGAATAAGGATAAATATACCTAAAAATTACAGTATTAGGAAATGTGGTGTGAAGTGAATACAGATGCATTGGCAGTGAAATGTAAAATGTAAATGTTTGTAATTTTCTCAGCAAAAAAAGACTCAAAAAGTTACCCTAATCTGTTAATTGGTTACCTGTAAGGTACTTTTCCTACTACACATGGTTTAGTATTATATGCAAATTAACTGTCAAATGTATGGTTCTTGAAAGTAAAAACTATAAATGACCATACAATTTACTGTTAAAAATAGTAAAAGGACATTCATAGAGGTACCTGCATGAATTTTGGTAAATGTGTCATTTGTAAAAGCCCCAAACACACATTTCACATGTGTCTCTGCTTCTTCTCTTTATCGTCTCCCATTCACTTCTTGCTTTCTTGCGTGTTTTTTTTCACCTGTGGAGCCAAATTTCAATTCCCAGATCAGACGGAATCCCAAACCTCGGCTAATCTTCCTACGCTACTGATATCCCACTTCACATTTTCACAGTAATGACATAAACAACCTTATTTTTCCATACCATGCACACACAGGCTGGCTGGCATGTCCATTTGTCATGTTGACGTGCGTAGGTGTGTACGGTCTTGTGTAAGAGTTGTAGCGAATGTAAATAGCAGATCGGAGGGCTGGGAAGCAGCTCATTCCAGGAACAACAGTATCGTAACTCTCCTGAGACTGACCTGAACGATTTAACAAAGTCTGACCGGTGCCTGTAAGAGAGCCCGCTGATAGGGGCCTGTTACTGTAAAGTATATTTTTCTAGGCAACATTTCCAACCCAATCTCATGGGAAAACCTAACTATTTTACAAAGTGGAGATTTCGTATGAATTCAAATGACGTGAATCTTACAAAAACATCCAACCTTTAGAACAAAGTAAGAATGAAGGCCCACCCCATCACTGGGGCATAAAATCATATGAAAACTTATCAATGAGATTGTAAAAATTCATACAAATTAGCCACCAATTTGCTAAAAATGCGAAAGAGTTAACAAAAATATGTACTACTAACATTTTGCTAATGCTCCCATTAAGTTTGTTATAAAAAAATATTTCTGAATGTTCCAGTTTTTTATTTATTTATTTACTTATTTACTTATTTAATTTTGATATGCAAATGTTAGAGAACGTTAAATTTTAACATTTTGCAAATGCTATGGAAAAGTTATTTTAAATGTTCACTGTACAAATATGATGTATTAATTATGATGTTTTTGTGCTAATGTTTTGAGAACATAATTAAAGACCATAACATTTTGAACAAACATTCTATTAATCTTAACTCTTTCCCCACCATTGACAGAATTTTCTGGCTTTCCGGGTTTTGCTGGCAGGGAAAGGGTTAATAGAATGTTCACGTAATACATTTAAGTGAACCTTGCCAAAATATTGGCCAAAGTTTTCCTGTTGGTGGCTAAGTATCTCCTAAAATACCTTTTAAATAAAAATACGCACAAGACACTTGCTGACTCGCAGAGGGAGTTCAGAGCTTTAAGAATGTGGCAAGCAGCTCAGATCAGTTGATAAGAAATGTTTGAGTTTATACTGAGATCTCCTGATGTTTGATACCAAAACCATTTGGTAGTGTCTTCATTTGATTTCATTTATATCTCGGAGAAACAACTGAAATGAAAGGGATTTTATTTGTCTTCTTTGCAACAGGAAATGTGAATGTGGCAAGGAAAAACCTCTTCAGATGTTGGGAGGATGATTGCCATAAAGACAATTTTGTGTTTTTCACTTTTATAGACTTTATGCGTCAGAAAAACAAGTATGCAGCCATCTTTCGAATTTGATGTTTGAACTTCCGTTATAGCAGTAGCTCGATAGCATCACTGTTGAAGAGTAATTTGGTGAAGTGGATTTACTTTATTGTAGAGTTATAGAAAGTTATCCTGTGCATTGCTATGTTTGAAGTGGATGTCAACAAATGTCATTAGACCGAAAAGATTTTAAAGGGGTCATATGATGTTGCTAAAAAGAACAGTATTTTGTGTAGTTGGTGTAATGAAATGTGTTTATGCGGTTTAAGGTAAAAAAAACACGTTATTTTCCACATTCTGTACATTATTGTATCTCCTCTATGCCCCACCTTTCTGAAAAACGATTTTTACAAAGCTCATCGGTCAGAAAAAGCGAGGTGCTTCTGGCTTGGCCGAATACCTCAAGCGGGTACGGAAATGTTACCCCCTCACCATACTGTGATTGGGGTGTCGCGTGTCCTCTTCCGAGCGATGATTGGGCATTACCATAACCCATGATAACCGAGGGCATTCTCTCAGTGGACCTAATTACGGATTGATAAGGACTGATTGGGGGGGTGGTGTACTGTCTGTTTTTTACTGTGTGCGGTCGTTGCATGCGCGCCGGGGGGGTGTGTCTTTGTAAAACCACGTCGTGCATTGGGATCGAGAAATGACAACAACCAGTCTACTCTCACTGCCCAAAATTGTCTTGAAAAATAAAAATGAAAATATAAAATTCTTTATATATAAAAAAACTTACTTCCAGTCTGTGAGTCAGAACAGACTACATTGTAGTCTACTCTACCAGGATCAAGAAACAGTCCTCCATACAATGCGCTGCACACATCTGAATATTTATTTAGAACTGTTCTGGAACAGTGTTGTAAATACAACTTCTAGTCGTGTCCATTTTTGGAAGACCAAACACAGTAGTTTTGCTTTCACAACGAAACACACAGCGCCTTCACGACATGGCGGCGGCTGCAACACAATGCTACAGCGAGAATAAAAGTTACGCCGCTTTTCTTTGCTTGAACATTTGGGCGGTTTTATGCAAATCTTCCCACATAGTGAGAGGTAGATATGTGGGTCGTGTTAGAACGAGTCGTTTTAGGTAGGAGTGGTTGACTCTAACTTTATAAAGAATATCTCTGTGTTTGAGACTTTAGTCTTTGCAATTTACAGATCTTCTTTATGGACCAAGAGCTTGTAACACTCCAAAGAAGAAGGAAAAATTGAAATCGCATCATATGACCCCTTTTAAACAAGCGGTTTTCATAAATTCGTACAACTTTACCTTCACGCTGTGCAAACCGGAAGACAGAAGACAACGAGTGCAGTGCTGAAAAGGGGCAGAGCTACATAAAGTCTATACCAGGGGTGTCCAAACTCGGTCCTGGAGCGCCGTGTCCTGCAGAGTTTAGCTCCAACTTGCCTCAACACTTCTGCCTGGAAGTTTCTAGTATACCTAGTAAGACCATGACTAGCTGGTTCATGTGTGTTTAATTGGGGTTGGAGCTAAACTCTGCAGGACACTGGCCCTCCAGGAGCAGGATTGGACACCCATTGTCTTTACCAAGATTATTTTCTTAAAATTAGACAGCTGCCTCATAAACCTGTCTGGGTCACATTCATAGTTTCTTTGTTTAGTAAACAGATCTGACATTGTGAACTTGTTGAATGTGTGCACTCATCACTAGAATGACACTCACAGAATGTGAGCACAAGAAGGAAGTGCAGAGGGGGAAATTAGCAATGTTTCGGAGTAAACTGTAAAAAAAAAAAAGAAAAAAAAAGGACCTTGACAGTTTCCTATTGTATAACACTTTGTATTTATATTTTATTTTCTAAACTCTGCTGTCAATTTTTCTTATTATATAGCCGACATACAATGGAATTTAAAATGACAGTGTGTGGTTTTTCCTTCAAAAAGTTCATAAAGACATGATAAAAGTAATCCATATGAATCAAGCAGTTTAATCGGTCTTCTGAAAAAACAGAATTAATTTTGTGATCAAATATGGTCAACCATGCTTTGTGTGACATGAGAGAACAAATGTCAGTGGTTTCTGTGCGTCAAGCAAGCATGTTTGAGCTTTCGTTTATCATATTTGATGTGCTCTATGTGTGTTGATCAATGTTTAGCTGTGAATAAAAGCCTAAATTGATTTTGTGAGTACATGATGACAGAATTTGTTTTGTTTGTTTTTGTTGGTGAACTAATCCTTTAACAGGTAACATACAGTGACCCCAAAATATCTGAACAGTAAAATCACGCAAATGTATACATACAGTGGGTATATATAGAAAATAATAATATTCAGCTATTTTCGTGTTGATCCTTTAACCAACTCAGCGATTCTGTTTTTTTAAATGTATTTATTTTTCTGACATGTCGGTGTTATATCTTTCACTTGGATGTCATAAGTTACACTTAAATACAAAATAGAGCTGGATAAAACAAAAACTGTGTCCGTCTTCATTTCAGGCTGAAAAGCAACTAAATTTGATTATTTTAAAGGGGGTGATGCTTTTCTATACCCACTGTATGATTGTATTTTACTTACAAAACATACAGTAAACCAACAAAAAACAGAAGTGACATGTTGATGCTAGGCCTTCTTTTAAGAACTAACTTCACTTTTTCTGGACTGGTGTCACAGTGGTTTTTAATGGAAGTATAAAACCGCAAGAAAAGTTCATCATATTAAATATGGACATTATCCAGTAATGTTTAACATCCACAAAGCATCACGATACGTTTGTTTAGTTTTGTTTTATAATTTCATGCCTAATTAACCTATTTCGAAATGTTGTTTGAAAAGTGTTCTTGATTTGACAGTTGGTTTTAATAATGCAGTGATATTTACTTTGCACTGTATTTGCTAAGGTTATGGAAAGGATGTTTTACTTCGGTAAACATAACTCTGTACATGCTTTGTTTAATTAAAAAAATTGGCAAATGTGTGTTTGTTTATGTGTGTGTGTGTGCTCCAGGATCATCTCTCAGATAGATTTATGAAGCAAACATCAAACGCAACCACACACTCTCAGAGAAAAAGGTACAAAAGCTGTAACTGGCGCAGTACCTTTTCAAAAGGTACACTTTTGTACCTTTTAGGTACTAATATGTACACTTTAGGTACTAATATGTACCTTAAAGGTACCAATACGGACTGTTTAGGTACAAAGGTGTCACCGCCCCAGTGACAGCTTTTGTACCTTTTTTTCTGAGAGTGCACAGACTCCTCTTTATCCAAACACATTTCTTAGTAACAATCTAAGAAAACATGAATCTTTGTAGGTTTACTTTACTTTCTAAGATATTTACAGTATTTGAGAGCTGTGTTAAAGCAGCACAAACTACAAGACAAATGTTTCAGCACTGAAAATACAGGAGGTTGGATAACTGTGATTCAGTACAGCACGAAAATACGACAAAAGATAGTGAATCAATCAATCAATCAATCATGTATATCTGAATGTGCTGTGACAGCCTGACTGGACTAGTGTTCTCCTTAACCTGTTCCTCATGAGCACACAGAGATCATCACACAGAGTTTCGTTTCTGCTCCTTCACATGATACTTTACACTTAACAGGGTGGACGGCTTGATGACGTCTTTTAAATGCCCAGCAGTTATAGATCACATTTCTATGATGGAATAGAAGCAGGATAAAAGTCATATACAAGCAGCGTTTTGAGTTGAGAACATTCTCTGTTTGCTATACGGCGCTAAAGGATGTTTGCAAAGGTAAGGGCCTTACTGTTTGATCAGGATATAAAAGGCCTAAACTTCCTGTGAGACTTATCAAATATATGCCAGATGCAGAGTTTAAGACGTACAGGAGCCAAATT
The DNA here is from genome assembly GCA_018155175.1 of Sinocyclocheilus anophthalmus. Taxonomy (NCBI): domain Eukaryota; kingdom Metazoa; phylum Chordata; class Actinopteri; order Cypriniformes; family Cyprinidae; genus Sinocyclocheilus; species Sinocyclocheilus anophthalmus. The sequence continues at coordinate 183,755 of JADLZN010010998.1, forward strand.
AATAAGGCAATAAATTGTTTTTATAAGAGGCATAATATTGTAAACATGTGCAGTTGTTTCTACCTGAGCTGACCCTTAAAATGACTTTCATTTGGCTGTTGATTCAGTCATAATAAATAAATATATTTTTAAATTTGTATAAAACCATTTAATTTGCGTATGACCACACTGAGCACTGTTTATGTTACCTAACAAAATACTTTAACAGAGCAGATCAAAAACTTTTTCAAGACAGCAGTAAAACAGTCTCATCATCTCCTGTTTAGTTCACGCAAGTGTCATATTTTTATGCTTTTTCACACTCTTCATTTTATTGCCCTGTTCAGCTTACGTCTATGTGTTTTTCTGTAAATTGCCTTCGTGTACTACATGCGTCATATTCATAGAATTATGCTCTGCGGTACTCGGTTGTAATAACTGTTTTGTTTATACAAATTATTATGGAGAATTTCCAGTTTAGACTGCTTGAAACCACCCAGAGCACTGCACCAACGTCACATAAAAACATATCCGATTTCCAGCATATGTGAACAAATATTGTCTTTCTTCAGTTTCACTTCCTTTTGAAGTAGCCGAGTTCCCATGCTATGCAAAACTAAACACTGCATATTCAATTATTGTCTGAAGAAACAGATAGCAGGTCACATAACCCGTTTAGAAAAGGTGCTGTGTTATAACACTATAACAACTGATAGATTGTGTCACGGTGGCACAGTAACCAGAGACAAGTGACATTTAACCAGTTTAAAAAGCAATGAAAGAAATACACTTTTGTACAACCCACACTCTCAGAAAAAAAAGTTACAAAACTGTCAGGCACACATATGTACCATTAAGGTGCTAATATGCACACTTTTAGGTCCTAATATGTACTTTAAGGCACTTATATGCACGCACCTTTTAGGGGTAATTAAGGTACAAAAGTGTACCTTTTGAAAGGGTACCGCCGCAGTGACAGCTTTTGTACCTATTTTTCATGAGAGTGTTTATAGGCTACTTAAGCAAAATCGATTGTAAATCAAACTTAAGGTTTTGTGTGACTCCTGATATAAAAAAAAACAAAAAAACAACGTGAATATATTATCACAGGGGTACTATTGGACATGCTATGTAATAAACACACTAGCTTTGAGAATCCAGGGGCAAGTTCAAGCTCAAACCGGTGTGCACCGTTTTGCTACGGTTTCCAGTTTGAACGACATGTTTCCTGGAAACGGTGTTTGCAACAGGGGTTTGAGATGCGTTTTCTCTTGTTTGGTGGGTGTGTCAAACATGTCAGCCCAATCAGCAGCAACATGTATATAAACCACGCGGTATTAAAGAGACAGCTGCACAATGTAATTAACATCCAAATAAATTCACAAGAGCAAGTATACTGTTTGCACATGCTTATTTACATTAAAGGCAAAATAACTGAAATAATAATACGAGCACAAGTATAGATCTGGAACTTCTTTAAGTCTGTCTAAATATCATTTAGTAATTGCAATGTCTTCTGGTCCATATCCTTTCCTTAGGAAGGTGTGCTAGACACTGATTAATGTAACATAAAAATACTATACATATTTATATATTTTGCTATTGTATTGTGGAGTGACACGTTAATAAACGTTTCTATATTCCTCTGATTATATAATGGTAAATATTACAATATCATAGCACAACAACAGTGATCAGCAATAATGATAAGCCGAATACTCACAATAAAAATAATAAGGTCGTATAGATCATAACACAGTCTCGGAGGAAAGAAGTGGATTATCCTTCACCTGAAATGTTTGTCTTTTCATCCTGAAATGCGAGGCAGATGTTGGATCACAATAATTAGGAACCACAGTTTGCAAAAACCCCTTCACTGGATTGGGATGTTCTCTTTTATTCTGGACGGCAGTGACTGTAACATCGAGTGTATTTTGCAGTATTAAACACGTATTTATACCGATTCCATAAGGCTCTGAAAATTCTTCAAACAGAGCACAAAGCATGGCCTTCTCAGCTGCCATAGCTGCACTCTTGCTTCATCAGAACAGCGTGTTCAACGCACCACCGTTTCCGTTTGAAACACGTTTTGCACCGTTTTGTCGGAGCTGAACGCAGCACTGGTCTGTGTTTACCATGAGCCGAACACATGCTCCCACACACCGCACGCTCCTCCTACAGCCAATGAGCGCAGCGGGATTTGCAGTTTTAATTATTCATAAAGCTGACCAATTGCGCGGCGTATGTAAATGTGTCAGGTTTAAATGTATCTGTAGGCTTCTCCCAGACTCCGCGAATGAAGGCTGGCCTGGAGTGAGGAGCGCGACTGTGGGGAACTGACGGTCGTTCAACTATCTGGATTCTCTTGCGTTGATAAAATAACTTGTAAAGTCCACGCTTTGATCCCGAATTGGCGTTCTGTATAGTCGGGGCATCCAGCTGCCATCCACCGAGCAGACGCGAGTCTCCACCGGGCTGATCTCGCCATGTCCTCCGCGGATGCGTCTGCGCAGAGCCGGCGCTGCTGTGTGCTGTCCTGGGAGCAGGTGCAGCGGCTGGACTCCATCCTGGGAGAGTGTGTCCCGATCCACGGCCGAGGAAACTTCCCCACACTCTCCGTTCAGCCGCGGCATATCGTGCAGGTACAGGATCTAACACGCACTTAAAACCCTATCAAACCTCGGCTGAACTCAGTTCTCAGTTCTAGATAAAAATGGAATGCTTTAAGAAATGTGGACAGAACTCCAATTCCAAATGTTACCATCATTTGGAACATTCATAAAGGATTCTAAAGAATTCTTACTGACACAAAACAACATATGCATTTAGGACATATAGGCTATTACGATTACAATTTATTTTCTTCTCAAATTTGTTTTATACAAAACAATGTCATTATTTTTATTATGGCACAATAAGTGGTGTTCTTAGGCACTATGGGAAGCAATATGATTAAAGACACTGTATTTGCATACTTAAACGTAGGACAATTATGCATAATAATCAGGAAAACTTTCCATCTTAATTCTTGATTTAAGATTTGAAAAAAATTCTGTTTCCTAATTTAAATGATCATGGTTACTAAACAAATAGGATTCTAATGATGCTTCTGTACAGCCCCAGAATGATACATTCTTCCAACAAGTAATATAGTTTAGTATCCGAACTGTAGGCTGTTTATGGTTGCCAAGCGATGTAAAAACCGAATGTGGTCATAGTTATGAATTTATTGGCTATTTACAATGACTTCAGCCAAGGAATTATTGGATAAGGATCGTTGTTCATGAGAAACAAATTGCTAACCCATGCTATTTCTCTTGTGTCATGAACACTTCACTGTCATTCAGGAAATTATTGGATTAATCTGGCATTATCATCAGGAGGGAAATGAAAGAATTCAGCTCATTGCTTCAATAAAAATGTATTTATGTAATATTTATTTAATAATGTCTATGCATTGACATCTTTGATGCACAGTTTGTTTATTAGATATATTGTTAAAAGTACTAGTATTAAAAGTTCTGTGGTAGTTTTTTTTCAAGTGTAAGTTTTTAAGCATCTCTACTTAAGCATTTTTAAGCATCTCATCTTCATCTAACATTTCAGTATAATGTATTTCAGTATTCGCAGTGAGGTGCCAAGAAGATGATCTTTCCTGATTATTCTACTGTAATAGATACATTCAGCTTTTGCAGTCAGTCATGTTTCAAACTCATAGGCCTACTTCTGTATACTTCACAATTTTAAGGGTGACTAATGAACTAAAAAGCTTCTGGATTTAGCTTGTTTTAATTGCAACCTCACTGTTGCAAGGAAGCCAGTTCACACAATTAACTGTGAAACGAGATATATGGTATTTTTTTACCCAGCCGTATTAAATGGGTTATTCAAAATTAGGCCACTCTCTGATGACCTTTCAAATGAAAGTGCTCATTACTCTACCATCTGGTCGTATCTAATGTGGGCGCCACAGAAAAGTCCAGACGGTTTTAGGTCTTTGGTATCTCACTTTTATTCATTTTTTGATTGTCTTTATGAAAGCTATTCACTTTTATTCTAAATGAGACCCTTAATAAGACACACTCAGTAAGACCAGTAGTTCATTTTCGCCTGGCCAACATTTTCACTGCTTCCACAACAAATGTGATAAATATCTATTTTGTTTTTATCTCGGCAGATGCATTTCAAATCAATGCACTACAAAGAACAGCCATTACGCTCTACACTTCATGGTTACAACCTACCATGAAGCATAAAATCTGGTTTACTTTGCAGTTTAGGCTGGTCAAAACTGCCCACTGAGACAGGAAGAGACTGAATATCCTGTTCTGAGAACACCTTCATTACTGTCCATCCAATTACATCCACAAAATCACTGTCCATCCAAACGTAATAAGTACAGATTATTTCCCAGACAGAAGACAAACAATATACAATTCTGCTCATGACTATGTAGTATTCTTTCTGCTAAGTGCATCAAAAACTCTTATCAATTATCTTTGTTACTCTTATTTCAGATATCTTTGATTCAAGTCCTGTGATTAGTTCATTCTAACAAGTGCTCACAGTACTAACACAGAATCCTGTACACTGAAAAAAGAAGTCCACCTGTTTCAGCTTAAAAACTGAAGTTCAGTTGCTGCCTTCGGTTTTTAAGTTTAATCAACTTGTTTGTAAGAATCATTTCAACTTAAATCACATTAAACCGACTTAATCACACACTTATCATGAAATTAAGCATTTACCATTTATCTCGTTTAACACGTTCATTTTGTCATTATTTACTAAATCCAGCAAAGTAAACCAAAAGGTTGAAGGGTATTTCTTACAAAACTCTATTTTATGCAAGCTTATTTCAAGAAAAATGTAGTTGTCTTTCCAAAAAAAGGACACTTGGAGATTCCAAAAGGACACCAAAGAACCAAATGATAAGAAGTTAATATAATTGTTACATTTGTGCACGCCAAAGCACACACACACATAAAAAAAACAACAAAAAAAACATATTATGACAAATCAAAACATTATCCTGAATGTGTGTGGGAACAAAGTGAATGCACGCTAATGTGTCTTTGCATAAATACAATGAATGATCTGTGCGTCAAGACCGCTCATCGATTTGTTTGTGCATCAATATATCAGACTGAAGCGTGCTTACTGTACGTACCGCAATTGTCTTTAACTTGATTGCAATCCTCAACCATCAAAACTTTATTAGAGAGAAGCTGGTTTGCTTTATCCAGCTGAAAATATGTAGTTTGCACATCATACAGCAGTGGGATGTTTTGACATTCTTTTCAGTTTGTATTAGGCATGGGCCGATTACCGGTTTCAAGGTATACCGCGATTTGAAAATGTCACGGTTTCAAAACCACTAATATTTTCCGTTATACCATTCCTCCGGTATGTGCTGTTTTTCATGTCTCCTCAAAGACTGAAAGTGTAGGAATCCCTCAGGTTGAGTGCAGTGTAGAGAGTAACACGACCCTCCTCCTCCTGTTGGTGCGAGCGAGCGGTCAGTCACGTGTGTGTAGGATGGCCGAAGGAGCTTCCTCTGGAACTTGCGCGATCGGCAACCGGCTGTTTTTTTTGTCTTATTGCAAGCAACTCGTCTCTGTTCTGGACTTGCACAAACTGCGTTTCAATGCAATCGTTCTCCAAAATGTCATTTATGTGAAAATATAAAGTCTGTAAATGCCTGTTAACACAGGCCAGAGACGTTGAAGACGGACGCACAGAGAAAAATACTGTAGCAGGCAGATCACTCACTGTTCATGATGCACGAACTATTGGAAGAAAAACCTCAATATTGATTTGGGGGTTTATATGAATGTGTTTCTGAAGGGAACCGAATGTCATAAAGAAAAACAGATCTTTTATCTCGTCTCTGTATAATTTCACATAAAGCAGTGTTCAGCGCAGTGCTGCTTTGGTTTTACGGCGGGGGTAACCAAGGAAAGACTGTATTGTTTTTTTCTGTTCCAGAGCGCCATCTGCTGTCAGAGAGTGAAACTGCGTCTGATTCAGAGCTTCTGCTGCTTGCTTCGTTCAGGCATGTAGTATAATTTCACAAAGCTAGTCAGAACATTCTGTTTTTGCTTCAAATTGGGTTATTATTAATCAAATTATGTATATGAAATTATATAAATAAATTATATGAAATGATATGTATATGAATTATATAACTAAAATTAAATAACTGTAAATTACAGATTTAGGTTAAATAAAGATGTCAGTCTTTATTTTTTTTCTTTTTAGGAAACAAATCAAAGAAAAAACTAATTCTACTGTTCCTAATATTCTTTATGCTGCTCAAAAACAAAATATATTGTGTTCAGCGGAAAAAAAGTTTTTTTTTTTACCAGCATTTAAACATCGCACATGTTAGAGCGTAATGCCATTTACCGGATACCGTGAAAACCGTGATATTTTTGCTTAAGGTTATCATTACAGCAAAATCTCATACCGGCCCTTGCCTCTAGTTTGTATTTCACAGCGCAGAGACAATCACAGAATATGACAGAGATCATGAATAATCATAGAAAAGCAACACAAAACCGTTTCAACATTTAACCATAAACATATTGACATAAACCTGTGCAACTCAAGACTTGGATATTAAGTAGCATTCTGGCAGTCTGTTTGGAACTTGCCCTATTTTTGTAGTTCTGTTGGTCTGTGCTCCCTACGACTTTTGCCTCGATAAACTTTTGTTTTGCAATTTGCTGCTTATCAATAATTAATAAGGTAGCTGTTAAGTTTAGGTATGGGGTGGATTAAGGGATCTAATATATGTTCATGCAGAATAACGCGTAAATATGTGCTTTAAGTACTAATAAAAAGCCAACATGCTAGTAATATCAAGTCAAGTCAAGTTGAGCTTTATGTCATCCGCATACGTTCCTCTAAGTGGAACGAAATGTCATGCCTCACAGGACCAAGATGCTACATAAATACAGACAATGAAGTAAAACAGTATAAACCGAAACACAACTAACCTACTATATACTATATATAAATAATGACCTATACATAAACTAGAGAATACAAACTATACAAATGCTTCACATAAATACTTTACATACTATTCCTTGGTTGCTTACTGGTCCTTACAGTGCAAGATGATTTGTAGTGCATGAGCATGTAAACATACATATGTTATTGAGTCTTTTGTGGGATTATGTACACAACAGTGTGTGTGTGTGTGTGTGTGTGTGTGTGTGAAAAGTGTCTAGTGCACATAGAGGAGAGTGTGTTACTACAGGTAATATGCATGTTAATATACAACTAATTAATAGTGATAACTGGTCCCTAAACTAAAGTTTACCATTTTGTCTACAATATAACACATCTACTACTACCAGGAAGCAAACTCTCAAATTTGTTGGTTATCAGCTCAACAGAAGTTTGTTTGTTACATGGTATCAGTATTTGGTGTTGCTGTAAAGAATTCACCATTCTTATAACCAAGTGCAGAAAGAGCTCTTTGACATAAATCACCACTATTTCATTTATTTTCTGATTAGTATCATTACTGCAGTGTTGCTTGGCTTACACTGGCCTGTTTAGCAGACAAAGTTGGCTTGTTTGTGGCACATAAGGTTAACAGTGGATTAATCCTGTTGGAAACAGTAGACTTGTGGGCCTGAGCTGACATGGCATCCGTTTGGTAAAGAGGAGCCTGGTAAGACTTTCTATTAAACTAACTCTTCAGGATTCATTTTTTATTTTTTTCCAAACTGAAAGGATACACAGACTCTACATCTAAGCCATTCCCATAGTTCCTGACTTAGAACAGCTGCTTTCTATGTGAATGGATGTCTTAAAGGAATTCATCCCTCCAGCATGTAACATAATCCTGGTTAAAACCAAGGACTGGAATCAGTGTGAGGTATAAATTACACCATACACTCTTACCTGCAGGGAGAGCTAATCAACAGAGCCTTTTTAGCCTTCTTTTTATGCAAAATGCATCTTTTTTTGGAAAATAGTTGTAATATCGACCTCCAGAGAAGTTGGTTTTGTGATATTTCAAGAAATTCAAGAATCTAAAAGGGATAGTTCAAGTTTTGCCATCATTTACTCATCCTCTTGTTGTTCCAAACCTGTAAGACTTTCTGTCAAGTATAGACCTTATGTAGCTCTGCCCCTTTTCAGTGCTGCGCTCATTGTCTTCTGCGTTCCAGATTATATTTCCACAGCGTGAAGGTAAGGTCGAATTCATGAATGAACCACTCGTTTTAACCATCATGTTACACAGCGCACACAACACCTCTGCTCTGCCTATGCACGATTTCTCTCAACACGGGACAGGAGAGCTGTCAGTCAGTAAATGGGAAAACAAAGTAACAGGCGTTACCTATTTGAAAAAGTAACTCCGATATTTAGATAATCTTGTAAATTAAAAAGTAATGCGTTACTTTACTACTTGAAAAAAAAATCTGATTACGTGACTCACGATGCTTGTAATGCATTACCCCCAACACTGATCATTTGGCTTTAGACGACTATAGTGCATGAGTCATATTATGGACCACTTTTATGGAGCTCAAATTCCCTAGTCTTCACTTTTGAAAAAGCATTTTGGACATGCTGTGATTTTCTTTTGCCGTCCACAGAAAAAAATGTCTTGGTTTGGAATAACACAAGGGTGAGCAAATGATGACACACTTTTGGGTTTTTGTTTGGAAAATCAGATGAATGATTCTTTGAACAAGGTCTTTACTTAGAACTGGTGTAATGGAAGTTACGTATGAGTAAGTGCTTAAAGCTTTATCCGAGCTTTATATAACACCTAGGATTATCCACATGGCAGTCCAATAGCTAGAATTTAAAAGATTCCATTAAGTGAATTTTTGGGAACGATTTAAAAGGTAAAATCTTCATAGTCTAGTCTAGTACAGTGGATTCACTGACTCATGTCCTGAGCCTGGGCCAGTGTCAGAGACTCCTAAGTGGTTCATTCATCCCTTCGCAGAGTGAGACCGACTGGCCAGAGTGGCTGTCGGTGTCCAGGGGGCAGTGATGCTGTTCTGTTGGCCTGTTCCCCAGCCTGAACCTGTAAAACGCGGTGTGGAAAATTGTCTTATAATCATCCCACAAATAAAACCGAGTATCTTTTTTAGCCAGGTTGGAAAACTAAACAAGACATGAGTTTAGGCGTTGTCAGTGGCAGTCAGACCAGTGTATTTGTGGCTTTTTTACAAGTCTTCAACACAGGGTCAAAGGAAGCAGCCTTGTGGTTTAACTTTTAAATCAAGATATCTTGTACCGAATACCAGAACAGATTTCAGCTGCGACACTGTGCATCAATCCCATCTCTAGGCATTTCTAGACAAGGCAAATATTGCGTGATCAAAACATGAGCAATGCTTTCTTTTCTCTAAGTCTCATCACCATGATGCTTGGGTGTTTTGGCGGAGTGGTTTTTAATGGTTTGTTGTGAGGTGGATAGGGTGTTCTGGTTGGTTGCTTATTGGTCCAATTCAAAAGAGCCCACCCCCAAGTCTCTATATGACATTCTGGGTCAGATAAATTTTAAGAACTTCCTAAGTGCAATTCTTGAACAATTCTTAAGAACGTCTTATTTTTGAAGACTGGCTGATCAACCCAATAGAGGTATGTCATATAATCATAATAAGCGTGTCATAATAATCATAATAATCAATGTGCCCTGTATTTTAAATTGTTACTGTTTTAAAGTTACTGCACCCTCTTTCTGCGTGTGAACATGTCCTGTGTATGAGCACTCCTCATATGTGCTGCATGCTGCCGAAAATGATTCTTTGTAATCATAAAATTAAAAGCAATGTCCCTATTTGAGTCTCAGATTTATGTGACGAACAAACCTCTAACATCTACTGACAGTCACCACTGATAAGCTACTACTAAATATTGTACAAACTTAATTTGCTGTAAAGTTGCTTTGCAACGATTTGTATCGTGAAAAGCGCTATACAAATCAATTTGAATTTAATTTAATTAACCTAAGTATAAGCAGTAGTAATTCATGTAGTTTTGTTAGCCATCTGTCTGAAAGTGTTTGGTTACCGATGTACAGTAACTAGTGTTTGGCTACTGAATGTAACTAGCTAGTTACTGTACATTGTTAACCAAACACTTTCAGACAGATGGCTAACAAAACTACAGTTGGTTCTCCATGCTAGAAAAAAAATGGTTTTCTGGCAGCTTTGTTTTATGGTCATTCAAATGTATAATTCCATTGTGGAAACAGATTCAAAAGTTTAATTTTATGTCCCTTTATGTACCTTTGCTATATCCCAGAAAAACAACATTTGTTCTGGAGCACTGTGGTGTTTTTCATCTTGAGTGCTTATCCAGTGTAGTTTGATTTTTTTAGACATTTTAGACAGGTTGTCAGAAGTGTTCAGACAGATATCTGGTGATGAAATATAAGATTGTCATTTAGTTCCTGAGAGGTACAGAGGCTGCTGGGATTATGTTACTCTGCAGATAAATAGGTCAACCAATATCATGTGGTGTGATGGGTAGACAATGCATAAGCCTAAATTCATAAATCAGAGACAAAGAGAAATTAGAGGTGGTATAAACAGTATATAGCACACACCTTAACACCTTAGTCACTGCATTTATAGCCATACTGGGCTGGGTAAACGTGTCACTCTCAATTTAATACAACACTCCATTTATTTTATAACTATTTCATAACTATTTCTGTCTAATCACTGAGAATGTCCGTTGTTTAAAGTTGTCTATTAGCTGATGTCAGCCGGCTTTGGAATCTACTTGGTGGCCTCCTACTCTCTGTGTGTTAGAAGGATGTAAAGGTAGAGTAATAGAAGGACAGAAAAGTAAGAATGCTGCCAAGAGCTTTTAAACAAAGACCAGCAGTCAAAGACTTGTCATTTGCCAGGGCTAATCAATTTCCCAGGGAAAACAAAATACATCTTGGTTCTCACCTGTTTCCAATCTAGTAGAGGTGTTTGTTCGTTTGTGTCTGAGAACTGTTACTGAGGTTGTGTGAAGAAGCTTACTAAGATTACAGTACTGCACTGCCTGAACCTCAGAAAGAAAGGTTGTCATTTCCTTCTATTGTAGCTGGTCTGTCAAAGTTGGCATTTCAAACCAACCTAATTCCTGTTCTTCTTGAATGTCTAGACTTGTAGTGCCTTAAAAGGTAAAATTGTTTGCTTGTGCATTGTGGATGCCCAGTTTTGATATGACAAAACATTTGAAATGGGATGTGACTAGGGTCACATTGATCCCCACAAGCCTCATTCACAAAGTTGCAAGCCCATCATTCACAGTTCACAGTTGAGTCCATTACTCAACCCTCTTCTGGTCTCCGTCTAGACTCAGACCAAGCTCCAAGACAAAGACCAGTGGAGGATCTGAATGATTCAGACAGTGTAAATATCCTTTCCCTTCTGGGGAAATGAAGCTTGGTTTTGTGCCAGTGTCATACGGACCTTTGCACACACGCAATAGCACAGAGTGAGTAGTCAAAGAGCACAGAACGTATCAGTGTTTTTTGAGTCAAGACTGAGTCTAAGTGCTCCTGAGTCTATGAAAATATGGTCGTGGACCCAGACAACACTGTCTTAAGCATTCCATCCCCTTTAATAAAGATATAGGAATCAGTGTCAAATTTGTAAAAAAAAAAATGTTTCTTGCATATCACGCTTAATAGTGTCTTTTTCTGTCTCCACCTGTAGGTGGTGCGGGCTCGTCTAGAGGAGCGAGGCGTAGTGGTGCGCGATGTGAAGCTGAACGGTTCAGCTGCCAGTTATGTGCTCCACCAGGACACTGGCCTGGGCTACAAAGACCTGGACCTGATCTTCGGCCTGAGTCTGACCGATGACAAGACCTTCCGTCTGGTAAAGGACGTGGTCCTGGACAGCCTCCTGGAGTTCCTGCCCACTGGCATGAGCCGGGACCGTATCACCGCCCTTACCCTGAAGGAAGTGTACGTGCAGAAGCTGGTGAAGGTTTGCAATGACACGGACCGCTGGAGCCTCATCTCACTTTCCAACAACACTGGCAAAAACGTGGAGCTGAAGTTTGTGGACTCCCTGCGGCGGCAGTTTGAGTTCAGCGTGGACTCTTTTCAGATCGGCTTGGACTCACTGCTGCTTTTTGACCGTTGCTCCGCAACGCCCATGTCTGAAAGTTTCCATCCCACTGTGCTCGGAGAGAGCATGTATGGAGACTTTGAAGAAGCGCTGGGACACCTACACGCCAAAATCATCGCTACGCACAGTCCAGAAGAGATCCGTGGAGGCGGGCTCTTAAAATACTGCCACCTGCTGGTAAGGGGTTTCCGTCCAGTGTCCGAGGCACAGATGAAGATGCTCCAGCGCTACATGTGCTCACGCTTCTTCATCGACTTCCCAGACATCAATGAGCAGCAGAGGAAGCTGGAGGCGTACCTTCAGAACCACTTTAACGGCATGGAGCACAAGCGGTACGATTGCCTCGTGACTCTCCATCGTGTGGTAGATGAAAGCACTGTATGTCTCATGGGCCACGAGCGGAGGCAGACGCTCACGCTCATCTCCTCTCTGGCACTACATGTGCTGGCCGAACAGACCGCGATTCCTGCACTGTCTAACGTTACGTGTTTCTACCAACCAGCGCCCTACGTCAGAGACGTCAACTTCAGCAACTACTATGTAGCACATGTGCATTCGCCAATTTCCACCTGTAACAACTCATATCAGACATGGCTGCCTTGTAGCTGAGCCATAAAAGGACAAAAACACTGCTGGGGAATATTTGCAGTTTTCAGATGTTGTTTGGTTAAACCCCCCAGACTTTCCATGGAGAATCTCATTAAAACATGTCCATGTCATAATGCACTTCAGAAAAAGAAAGTATATTTTTCATAAAGAAATGATCAATTCTCAATTGTACCAATCAATCGTATTCATCTTCTTTTTTAATTGAAATGAAAGTGTTTGTTTAATTAAATTGGCAAAAATTCAAGATGGTACAAAAAATACTACACATTTTAGAATTTGGGAAATGTACTTAATTTAATAATAATAATAATAATAATAATAAAGCCCCGTTCACACCAAGAATGATAACTATAAAGATAAAGATATTAGCGTCCACACCAGCGAACGATATCGTCTGTTTATTCTAAGCGCACATGCGTCTGCCGCTTTATATTCTTGAGCAGGATGGATTCTGATTGGCTGTCAGTGTTTTATCGTTCATCAGCTAGAATAAAATCAGTTTGAAAGTAATTCTACTTTTCACACTTCTCTACTCTTATGTATATGTAACCCATTCATGTTTAATATGTGAAATGTTTTTAAGTTATGAAACGGCTTTTGTTGAAGTTATGAAAAAACAAACAAATCAAGAAAACAGTAAAGCTGGGAGACTGTGTTCAGTTCTGACCTTGGTTTGCTACTTTCCTTATTTGAAAAAAACTGAGGACCAAAGACTTTAGATGTAGCAGTTTAAGTGGAATGTTACTTCTGTGACTTCAAGTGCCTGAAACCAACTACAAACTGACATGTATGTAAATTAAAAATGTTTATTGATTTGTTCTCCAGGCTACTGTATAGTACAGTATTTTTATTTTCAGGGTCAGGGCATTTCCTTTCCAAATCATTAAAAAAAGAAAAAGAAATATTGCCAAATTTGCTTCTAGTCTTTTTGCCTATATTTAGAAATGCAGTATCACAATACATATATCCAGATTTGGAAATACATACTGTATATCACAATAAAAAGAGTATAGGAAAACAATCATATTCATGATGTGTTACAAAATAATCATAACATTAATGATTCTAAAATACATTTTTAATGCAAAATATATTTTGCATTCACGGTGGACACTATTTGTATTTGGACACTTAAGTGCTACTGGACCCTTGCACTAGATAAGAAGATATCAAAAAGTGCCATTTATTTAAAAAATCTTAAGAAGTAATATAACACTAATGAAATAGTTCATAGCTAATGTGACAAACCTGTGGTTGCTCTGTAGGACACCTCTGTGAATGTACAGACAACTGCCTTCACACATCCACTAAAAATCTCCAGTTGATTGAAAGTCATTGCAAAAGGAAAAATAAAAAATATCTGGATGCCAAATGATTTAAAGTCCTTTCAAAAATGGCTCAGAAAAGTAGTGTTAGTTTTGAGAAAAGATCCAGAAGCATCTGAGAACAGATGCCACTTATTTTATCGAATACAGTGACATTCAGACATTTTTTAGTGCTTAAATGTCTAAATGCTTTTGATGGGGCCACAGTACTATAGGTCTGTGGGACGTTGAGGGTTTATATCTCTCATAGGGCAAGCTGTGCTTGTGTTGGCCGTGTTGTGCTCATTGTTGCTGAGGACACAGCTGATGAACAGCTGTTAGGAGAGCAGTGAATGTGCTTGCTGAATATGCAGTTTAGAAACAGCCGCTCCACATGTTGTTGTGCTCTGTGTATATGTTACAGGCCATCATTCAAGGACCGGCGTCATGGTACCTAATGTACCACTGACTAATAATATCATGTGGTGTGACAAACAGGACACTGTACCATGGATTGTTTTTAAACTGAGATTTCAGGTGTGTACAACACATTTTGTTCAGCTCAAAATGGATATTTGCGGCTTTTAACCCTTGTGAAAAAGAAGTGCGCTCATGTATTGAATGTGCACTTATAGTGTACTTGAAATCTTAAAAGGATATATATTTTTTTTAAACTGTATTTGCAGATAATATAATATTAATGAAATAAAAGGCCCTTTAAAGCATGCTTAATGAGAGTTCACATTCACAATTCTTAGCACAGTTAAGTACACTTTTAAATAGTGCACTTTTTAACTGTTGTTTTATTCAATATTTTAAAGCTAATGTATTTTAAACATACTTAATTGCAACTTCATGACAAATGTGTAATTTTAAATATATTTAAATACAAGTTTCAGTAGAAATAACTTTAAAGTATATTTTAGTTTGTCATAAAATGTACTTAAGTTCTACTTACGTGGGTCAAAAAAGCAATCTTTATTTCAACTTATTGCATTTAAAAAAATACATCTATAATACATTTTCATTTAATCATAAATAGCATGCAGTTAAGTGTCTGAAAACATTACAATCAGTTGGCGCTTAAGTATATTCTTTTAAAATATATTATATCTGTAATAAGTAATAGTTTTGAATGCTTTAAAAAAGTAAAGAGTGCTTGTTTTCAAGGGAAGGCAAACATTGCCTTTAACATTCTGCTTCATCAGCGTTTGATTCATTCAGTTCAATCCTCTTATTCTTTAGCTGGAATATATTTTTAGCATAATGTTTAGTAATTTACGGATTAAGGTTGAATGTCTACTTTTGGTCACGTAGAGAAAATCTAAGTAAGTAACAGATGATTAGTTCTAATTTGTAATATCTGCACATTGAAAAGCCTTTTTTCATTTTTTAGATTATTATTTCTAAAGCCATGCCATGTCAGAATTACCAAATTAATTAAAGATGAGCATGATTCGTTTAAGTCCTATATGGACTTAGTTATATGACACAAAAACATAATTATAAAAAATAAAATAAAAATATTTTTAAAAAGAAAGAACGTGCATCCTACACAAGCTAAAATACAATGATATATCAAATTAAATTATGTATAGAGGTTACTACCGGACTACTTGAAGCCATTTTGACTGTTTTTTTTTTGTTTGTTTTTTAATGTGACATCACAAGAGAGAAAAGTCAAAGCTTTCATAAAATCCAGAATTTCCAACTTGATTAACGGTTGAAAGACATGAATGGGCTTTTTTTTCTATTTTGAAACTCTTAATTATGGTAATTCTGAAATGATGCACACTGGACACTGCATTCATCTGTACTGCATAGTTAGGGTGAACAACGTTGTATCGAATTTTATTGAAAACTATTGTTTTGCTGCCTTGCACTTGTGTTCCCTTCAGGAAATCCAGTCTAATTGCTTGTGTATCTGAAATCATCTCACGCTCAGTAATACAGAAAAGAAAAAAAACGGTCAGGAACTCTGGCCTAGTTTCATCCATTACAGAAGTTGTGAATGTCATATAAAAATAAATAAAGGAAAGACAGACTGGTGTACTAGACAGAAAATATCTTATTTCTTAAACAAGTTAATGATTTCTGGGCAGCAAAGGCCATGTCCTCTTGACTCACTGTAATAGCACAGCATGAGTTATAGAATATGGAATTGCAATTAATAGAAGAACAGTAAAAACCACTTGTTGAAAAACTATGGCCAGCGGGGCGCCTCGACCATTCGAGTGTGACAGATCGTTCCCTGTGATATTAATTTAGAACTCTTATGGGAAGCATGAATACAGCTTGCTGTCAGATTCAGACAGCTGTGCATGTGTACCATGAAGCATGGCCTGCTGTGACAAACGCTTGATAACTGATTCTCAAAAGATTCGGATTGAAGCTTATTTTGATTACTCAGTCCAAATATTTCTGTTCAGAACTGTTCATAAGCAATGGAATCATGATGTAAATCATGAAACTGAATGTTTGTGGAAACAAAACGGGACCTCAAGGGAGCCGGGCTGAGATGGAGGACCATATGTTTTGCAATTCAGAATATTGTTTACATGCTCACTGCTGTTTTCTGCAAGTGGTGTAAATGGCAATTGATAAAGAAAGAGTTATACAGAGGCATCTGGTTAATATCTGTGCCTGAGATGAAAAAAACACCCCCACAACATTTACCACCAGAATTAGCCAGTGTAGGGTGACACCCATCGTCTATTCTCTTCATCTGTGTGTTTCTCTTTTCATCTTCCTCTTGCTCTGTCTGGTACTGGAGGCTAATTGGGTCAGAACATGATTCATAATTTCAGATTTGACAAGGAAACATGGGAAACCCTACTAAAGTGACAACGATGCTAAAAAGATCAGCTTATGCTGTGTTTTGAATGCTAAGTTTTGCCATTGTTTTACTGCTCCACTGACTAGACCAGCATAAAACAAAATTGGTCAAAGCTGGTCTCCAGCAAGAAAGTCCATATGCTTTCTTAGCTAGAAATACATTAGATCCATTTTGTGATTCTGTCTCCATTTATTTCCCCCCACTTATTTCCCTCTTCTCACATTACACCAATGAATGACAGAACAGGGCTTTTCTCTGATCTTCTGTTTGAAGAAACCTCTCCTAACTATCACATTGTTTAACGTTTCAATTAAAGAAGTAGCACACTCACACATTTGAATCAGACTCATTGTGGACAGTGGAATGACCCCCAGAACCACCCGACCACCTCATCTAGGGCCACCAGACTAGGGAGCGCAGGGACCAGAATGGCTATAACTGGTAAGGTCCGTAGTGGACCATGCCCCACAGCTATACGTTCTTGGGTTGTATAGTCCCACATCCGCAATTCCCAGAGTAAATAAGAAACCACTCAGCAGGAGAGCATAGTCAATATATTCCTCTAGAGTCCCCGAAACATCGCTATAAGGCATCAAGTAATTCAAGAACTCACTTAATCCATTCCGTAAAATGCTGTTTAGAGACACATCATTGAATCCCACCTGGTAGCATAGCCAACAAACTCCTCCACATAGTCCTCAATGGGATGATTTCCCTGGCGCAGACGTAGCAGAGCAACTTCTAATTCTAAGTAATCAAAAAGCAGTCTGATTATAATATCTAAAATGTGTAATGTAAAGGATTAAATTACTAACTAAAGTTTTTATCATGTAATCTGGAATCAGCAATGGACTACAAATTGTAAGTAATCTCCCCAGCAGTGATTATAAAGTTTTTTTTTTTTTTTTTTTGTAGTTTGTTTTGTGATGATAAGAGTTTTGGAGCGAAATAGAGAAATCTGATCATAGATCTGTACTATAGGGTGGAACCGGTGTCGACACGCAGCTGTTTCTGAAACCACTTGAGTGGGCGACTCCAGCCAGAGCATATCAGCAGTTATTTAATGCATTGTCACTTTTTGCAGTCGGTGACACTGTGCCTGAATAAAAGACGGCACATGCTTGTGTGTGCGTGTGTTTAATGGTGTAAATGTGTAGTTTAATGACTTTTCCACTCATTCTGTGAGGGAAGCCACCTAATGACATGCAGAGGAATTCCCAGATGTGTGTGTGCGTGTGTGTGTGGTGTGTGTGTGGTGGTGTGTGTGTGTGTGTGTGTGTGGGTGGAAGAGTGAATTTCTGTTCCCATGGCAACAAGAACCAAACTGTTTCAGTGCTCACCCCTTGTCCAACTGTAGAACACTTGAAGTGGTTGCCAGTGTAACCGAGGAAAACAAATAAAACAAAGTAACAAACACAGACTAAACAACACCAAATCTCAAGTCAAGTTTAAAAAAATACTATGGGTTGCTAGCACTTTCTTACCTGATGAGCACTATGCCTGTCATTATGATTTTTTTTTCTTTTTAAGGTCAAAGTTCACAGGTGTTTGTTGACGGTTAGCTCATTGGCGTTAACCGAGAGGGAAAATGTAAGGAAGTCCAAGTGCTGCAGTTTAAACTTTTGACCTCAGTACCTCTGACTTGTGTCTTAAAGTCTGGTTCACTTTGGAGCTTATTCTGGCCAAGAACCACCAAATTCAACAGGAAGAGATGAGGCCAAACACAGCTCCACAGATATGTTTTTATGTGCTGTTTAGGGATGTCTTTACTCGAGTTGTCTGTCACTACAGTGGTAACTATGTTTACTATAGTAAATCTTCATATAGACTACAGTACTTAATCCTATAAAGCCTACTGTGTCACGTTTGATATGCAAATTTCCTCTAAATGATCAACATGATCAAAAAAACTAAATCTACTACATGCCTTCTGTCGTCTGATTGATGGTTTGTGCTTTCAATATGTGAGCTTAATGAATTGCACGTTTTAGTATATTTAAACTTTTAAAGTACACTTTAAAAGTGGTACTTAAAAATATTATATATATAATACATATATTTAACATATATAGGTTAATTTAACCAACATTACTTTATATTTTAGTTTATTGCTGGCGTACACGCAGCGTACCATTTTAACTGTATTCGAAGACACTATAAGCAACTATTAAAAACTTATCAAGATGCATTAAAAAAGTCCTACATAAAGGGTTTATTTCCCCAAAAAGAAAAGTTGTCATTTAAATGACTCCCCTCCCTAGTCTTTCCAAACCCATAATACCTTTTTTCATCTTTGGAACACAAATTAAGATTTTTTTTTTGATGGAATCTGAGAGCTGTCTTAATCTGCATAGACAGCAAGGCAACTGAAATGTTCCCGAGTCCAGAGACGTAGCGAGGAGATCTGTAAAATAATCCATGTGACATCAGCGGTTCAACCGCAATTATACGAAGCTGCGAGAACACTTTTTATGCGCGAAAGAAAAAAAAACGAATTTATTCAAAAATTTGTCTCCTCCGCGTCACCCTAGAGCACTATTTTGGAGAGTATCACGTATGTAAACAGCGTATGCTGTTTTGTGTCATCTGCGTCACGCCGGATCTGTTTACTACGTGGTTGTGATTTGATCTGAACGGAAACAGCGTATCCGTGTGACACAGCTGACACAGAAAAGCATACGCTGTTTATGTTCAGTGGATACTCTCAAAAATGGCGCCAGGGTGACGCGGAGGAGACGAATTGTTGAATAAAGTCGTTATTTTTTTTTCTTTTGCGCACAAAAAGTATTCTCGTAGCTTCGTATAATTGCGGTTGAACCACTGATGTCACATGGATTATTTTACAGATCTCCTCGCTACTTTTATGGACTTATGTATTTGCTGTCTATGCAGGGTCAGACAGCTCTCAGATTCCATCAAAAATATCTTAATTTGTGTTCCGAAGATGAACGAATGTCTTACGGGTTTGAAACGACATGAGGGTGAGTAATTAATGACAGAATTTTAATTTTTGGGTGAAATACCCTTTAAGTGGGTCAAAAAATTGCTCTTTAGTTAAATTAATTGCATTTACAGTAAATCAATATTTCCTGAAATGGTTTGCTTACTAACATTTATTCAAAGTATTTTATTTTCTGTTCCGCAAGGAGGTTTGAAACAGCATAAGAGCGAGTAAATGATTTCTAGGTGAACTATCCCTTTAAGAAAGTCAGGACTGATTTCAAAGCAGGAATAATCACCATGCCCTAAAATGTTTTCTTTTTTTATTAAAAAAGTTATAAAATAAATAACTGATAGAAACATCTGCTTGCCAGATTTTATTTATTTATTTATTTTTAATTAGTGTCTTCATACTGTCGGTTGTGCATTGCGATATAAGTGATATTGCAAACCCTACCTTCAATGGCTCTGCATTTAAGAGCCCAGATTTATATAAATAAATAATTTACAGTATCATCACCCACAGAATATTTTTCATAGTACTGCAAATTATTCTTATGCATTGGCAGTTCTGATAAACTGAACTCTCTTCTGTCCCTGCTTGACAAAACAGCTTGATTTGTACCATTTATTAGACAATTATGAGTCTTTCAGTATTCAGTAGGTTGAGATAGGCTGTATGAATGTGGATTTATGTATACAGTTCACTCACATGCTTGTCATTTTGTTTCCTCTTGAATACAAGCAGTTCAGAAGCATGACAATCGGCCAACTGATTTCATGCTTATATGGAGTTACAACCACACAGACACTCAAAACATACTCATATGCTTACTTTATATTATTAAATAGAGCGTTTCTGTGCATTCTAACCAACACAATGTGCGGTCCAATATACAAAAAATGAAAATGAAATGAAAAACAGGCACAATTCAAATTACATTTGAAATACAAAATGCATGACAGAGAAAAAAAGCGGACAGAGAAAATCTTTCAGACACACAGAAAAGCACAAAATATACACGAGTCTGCTCACTCTCAGTTACATTTTCTGAGCGTTTCACAGCATATGTGAAACTGTGTACGTCTGAAGGACGGGGGACCCCTGTCTTTCCCAGCATCCTGTGTGCCGCTATCTAAACACAGTCTCTCTGAAAGCTCGTTCTGTGTGTCTCTCTTGGGCCCCATATGCAGCAAATGCCTTCTGAATATTAATAAGGCCTAATCTTACAGGGGCCCCTGAGCAGAAACTGAAGGAGTGAGAGACATGTGTGTCAGGATCGGCCACGGCTCACACTATCCAGTCAATCTAGAGCTGCTTAAGAACCATTTCTGATACTTTCCTTTACCTTTACATCTAGCACATTGTTTGAGCTCAAAATAATTGGGAGTGAAAACGACAATATTTGTAATCAAGTTCACCAAGATGTTTCTTCGTCCCTCCCACAAAAAATAAAAATAAAAATCTCTCATTTCATTAAGTTAATTACGCGTTTTTATATAATGGGCATTTTATAGTAATAATGGTCACATTCAAACCCTGTGGATCAGTGAATGTGTAGAGGTATTCAGTTAAAGTTGCAGTGTCTCAATTTCCATTCATTCATTGCCAAGTCAAGTCATGCTTATTTATGTAGTGCTTTTTACAATACAGATTGTTTCAAAGCAGCTGTACAGTAATAAAGAGGAAAAAAGAATTGGTCAGTGCTGCAATATTCTTCAGTTAGGAAACAATACATTTGGTTGTAATTACAAACACTTCTTTACACAAGGCTAAATTATGAAACTGTATTATTTCCTGTAAAGCTGCTTTATAGTCTGAATTATATATATTGTATTATATTATAATGTATACTGTAGTGTGTTATTAAATATTACATTTAAAGTTAATATATTTTACATTTACTAAATTGCTACTTATCAGTATTTTTTACATTTAAATACATGACATTCAGGTTTAAATAGAAATGACATATTTTAGTTTAGCATAAATACTTGTCAGTGCATTCAGCAGTAACTTTAACCATATTTCAAAGACAATAGAAGTAATTATGATATTATATATAAAGATTTACCTGAGTCCTATGAAGAAAATTTCAGATAGCTGCATTTAATATAAATGTAAACTATAACACATTTTTATTTAATTGCGATTAACATGCAATTTAGTGTCTGAAAACATTCAGTTTCCACTTAAGTATATTCTTTTAAAAATAAATTATTTCCGTAATCTTTTTATAAGTATGCTGAACTATATTTCTTTTCAAAGGGGTAGTTCAATTCAATTCGCTTACAGTATTCCATGTTCTAATTCAATACAGCTGAATCACAGATAAACCTGCACACAGCTCCATTGTTTTTCATGTCAGTAATTGCTATTATTGCTGCATTGCATCCTGGAGTTAATAAAGGAAGGACGGGGATATTAGTGCTTTAGGTTCCTGTGACCGTACGGCAACATATGACACTACAGAACTCAGCTTTTTTGGCACGCAGACCAACAGCAAATCTGGAACCCATTCAGTTTTATTGTCACAAACCCACAAGGCCTTATTGGAGCAGACATTCTGATGACAGCTGGCATTCAGGTGCACATATGTGATTGATTGACTGATGTGTCGTAAAAATTTATTTTGTCTGGAATACAAAACTCAGACCAACTTTCTGATGAAGCTTTCAACCCCAGCCATTCTGTAACCCCTCGAATCTGGAGTCTTATGCAACAGAATTATGTAATTGTGGTTTGCTGGTATAAAGGGCTCAGTCATGTGATATGCACCTCTCTTCTGGAAATCTTCAGCAATGTCCGGTGATTCCAGCCTTGCACCCACCAACCCATATTTAAACACAGAGAGAAGAGAATATACTTTTTTTTAGCGTACTGTTCTTTTTCATTTGAATATGTCATTTGCAGTGTTTCATGCACTGAGTACACTGGAAAAGTGAAACAGGCATGTCATTTATTTGCATTTTTATATTGGTCCAATGATCTCTAGGTTAAACCTGTTTTGTTCAGTTTTTTTAGTACATAGAAAATATCACATCACATTACAATAAATACTAATGAATTTGAAGTTGTCTTTACTTAGTAAGTACATTTAGTAAGTAAACAAAATGAATCATTGATTAAGAAATTGTTTTAGTTTTGTCACAAGAGAAAATTCTACTTGTTTATGGTGAAATTAAGTTGTAATAAGCCAAGACAAACTATAATATTGACCTATATAAGTAATATTTTGGCTTAAGCCTTGAAAACAAATGTATTAAGTACAGTATGGTCTTTAAGTATATATTAAAAATATCTGAATGTTTTTGTCTTGGGAAAATAAATATTCATATTTAATCTAAAATTTAGAGTTTGAACCAAACCATAAATGTAATCTGAGAGAGGAAAACAAACAAACAAAGAAACTAAGTCTGTAACAAATTACGATATTTTTTTCAGTGTAGTTTGTTCCCTGTTTTCTACTTTTTTTGACTTTAAGTCAGCGTTTATAAAGCTGATTCATTTCAGCTGGTTGGTTTGTTTCATAACTTAGAACTCTTTATTGAAGAATATTTTGAAATACATGTGGAAGAAATGCCTATGAATAGTTGGTTTGGGAAAAATACTTTCAGAACCATGAATATGAGAAAAACAAGTTTAAAATGCTGTAAAAAAATGCAGGCTATGGCAAATAGCCTGTTCGAGTTGTATGTTACCCTATCGTTGTGAAATTCAGTTGTAAATGGGTGCCTTTATTCTACTTGTCTTGCCACATCATATGTAAAGTATACTAGTAAATTAATCTGTAGATTATCTTGTGAGTGGCTAATATGTTGTCAATGTAAACAGGAACCCTGTTCACATGTTATTTTTGCATAAACTTGTCTGAGTTCAAGAACTGTGGCTCTCTTGAGTCCAGCAAGCCAATCAATTAGGGACGTCCAAAAGAAAATTGTGTTTGTCAACCATTTCATGGCTTCTTTGGATATGTTTACTTCACAACCACACTGTTTACCACACTGACTCATAATGATTGATGGTGATTATGCTTTTCCATCTGCCATCATTGATCACGGTAATAATCGAGATATCTGGACATCGCTCATGCACATACACAAACTCACATGGGACTGAAGTGTAATCAGTGCTGTTTTCTATCATGCTCAATCCTGCACTGACATGACAGGAAATTATAAAGTTACAATTGCTCTATAAAGCAATCTTGAAGACATTATTCAGGCATGGAGAGCGATAGATTGAGTTATGTCTGGGGATTTGGTGTAACTAACTTTATTTTTCTAATGCTGTTTCAGTAGATGAAGAAAATTATAATAATCAAATGATTCCCCTGACTGTAATTTTTGTACTTGGTTTTGAAATGTTGAAAGTTCAATTACCCTCATTTTCATTTACTTTAATACTACTTACAGAGCTTTGAATTTAATAAGCCCTGTCATGGATATCATAAGAGGCATTTCAGTTTTTGTTCAAAGCCAATTTCTTCCCTCTTTCTTCTCTCTTTTATGAAAAAAGTAGTCAATTGCGCTGAGGTTTAAAATGTTTGAGAAGAAATACAAATAGAAACAAATGAGACAGATAAAACAAATTGGCTTTTGAATGCAGACTTTGGTATCTTGGCAAATCTAAGCACATCTTGAGACATTGTCGAGATCTTTTCTGAAACTCTAGAGGAGACAGGTGTGATAAGGATTTATTTTTTCAGGAGAAAAAAAAAAAAGGAGAGGCAGACTTAAAGGAATAGTTCATCCAAAACTAAAATGACAGTGCAGTAGCTGCCATTCACACTTGAGCAACTTTAAATCTGCGTCATAGAACACCATTCGTTTTGTCTCAGACGGCAAGTTTGAATGTGTAAACCTGCAAATTTGATATAAGAGGTACAGAGGTCAGAATAACTACTTCAATTTCATGCAGTTTCTCACTTAAAGCTGTCACATGGCTTCTTGGAATTAAGCTTGCAAATCATATGATCTACTTTTAGGATACTTTTATTTTGTTTTTTAGAGCTTCTGGTAACTATACACCTGAGAAAGTGAAAGTGTGTTTAAATGTAATGAATGTGCACATTTAGTTTGACTTTAAAACACATTTTAATTCACTATGTCTCAATCTTTGGTTTTGCTTGAAAGAAGTAGACTTATTTTGTACAGCTGTGCTTCTCAACTGGTTTGGCCATGGGACCCACATTTTCCCATGGTCATCAAGCCGCGACCCACTTTATGATATATATATAAGGAAGGATGTGCATAAAGGTATGATAGGTTTTTTAACAATTATATATATATTAATATATCTACTATATAATATATATATATATATATATTATATATATATATAATTTGTTTAAAAAAATATCATACCTTCATGCAAATCCTTCCCAGCTAACACACGAAGTACCAGTTATGTGATTTATTGGTACTTTACTTTTATTTCACACGTTGCATGCTCGTAGTTTCTTTTGCGCTTTAGTGAAATGATATACAGCGCACCGCCGCATTTGCATGTGCAATTGAAGAGTGCGTGCTACAAGCACAGTGTAATGTCTGACAGGACAGGATAGTTCGTTTTTCTGAGGTGAGAGACTTTTTATTTCATAAGTTACAAAAATAAGGATAGAATAATGAGACTGACATTAAACCTGTCATCATCTCATCTGACCGTAGATACTGAATCGGGACAGCACGTTTTTCTCAGGCAGTCTTGCAAAAAGTGTCAACAGCGTTCATGCACATCTTTCAAAATAAAAGTCTCGCATCAGCAAAACATTTAGAATTACATTATTGTTGTTGATGTTGTTTGTTTCTTTGACTGTACACTCCATGATCCACTCAGAACAGTCTTGTGACCCACTTTTGGGTCGCACCCACCAGTTGAGAAACACTGTTGTACAGAATATAAAATGCGAAGTACTTGGTTCCTTTTCGAAGAGGAACTGCATCATGATTTTAATGCTGTGGGTGTTCCTGGTGTCTAAAGCACATGTGCAAAGTCACCAGACTGAGTAAGCAATTCCATAAAAGGGCACCTACGTCATGGAATCCCTTACTTCTTTGTCTTCAGGAAGCTGGTTTGTTTGATATACGTGTGTCTATTTTTTTCCATCGGAAAGCAGTGGGTTTAAAATGTGTGTGCCTCATGTACATGCTTTCTAACAGGGGGCGTTTATTTTTCTTATGATATGAATTTTTTAAATACCCCAATACCAGTGTATGTCGTTTTAAACAACGTTCGACGTGACACTGTTTGGGGGGGGGGGGGGGTTAAATAACTTTTGCACTGTGGTCACAGTGGAATGGTTTTACTAAGCGTGAACGTTCCGAAACTGAAGCTGTAGAACGTGATGACACAGAAGAACTCATCCATAATATCCACATTGACCGCCACAAATACCCACTGCCCCCTGCCATCAGCTCCTGCGTCTCACACACACGAGCGCAAATTTAGCACTAGATTTAGCAACTTTTAGACCCTTTTAGCGGCTTTTTTCCATAGAATATATATACTGACAAACCTAGCGACTTTACTGGAGCTTTTCTGGACCTTAGCTATGGATCAGTTGGAAGATGTCGCCAGGACTGCCCCGCGACCTGCAGCGAGCGGCAGAGAAGCAGCGCATTCAGCTGGCTGTAACACAGCAGACTCGTAAGTAATGAGTACAAAACAGCGTTTCCAAGAACCTGTCGCTTACTGATAGTTTGGGATTATAAATATGAGTGTAGTTCATCTGTTAATATCACATGCACTTCTTTGTTTGTTTTAGTTTGTTACTCAGACACAGGCAGTGCGCTGCATGAGGCAACAAAGTAATGTAGCCAAAACCACTGCATTCTTTGGCGATTATAAATGAGAGTGACTCATGGTTATTAATGGGTCGTATTTAGTTACTATTAATGGGGAGTTTTTCTACAATATTCACTTATCATGACAGTAAAATAGGGCATTCTAAGTCAATCTACTGCAGTATTTCCTCTCTCAATCATTAGAAAATGTGCTTAACACCCGGTCATGCATGAAAAAAAAATAACAAGGGAAGGAACGGAAAGGATGTGACATGTGGCATCCCATACTTGGAATTTGTGCTCTGCATTTAACCCATCCAAGTGCACACACACAGTAGTGTACACACACACACCGTGAACACCCACCCTTAGCAGTGGCAGCCGTGCTGCGGGCGCCAGTAGCAGTGGTGGTCGGTTCTGCTCAAGTGGTCTCCTCCTCATCGTGTATCGAAGGTGAAGAGAGAGCTGGGTATTCACTCCCCCCACCGACAATTCCTGCCGAACCTGAGACTCGAATCCATGACCTTTGATTTACAAGTCCGACTCTCTATCCATTAGCGCGCATGACTGCCCCGAAAATCAAAAATACCGTCATTTACCATGAAACCGGTATAATTTTGAAAAATACCGTGATATAAATTTTTGGTAATACCACTCAGCACTACCCTTCAGCATGAGCTGAAGGTGAAAGTATGTAAACTTTCCTGTAAACAGGAATGACAGTAGAGTTGAGTTGTTGCACTCTGTTTAGTGGGATGATAGAAATACAGTAACCTGCCCTCTTCCATTTGAAGTTCCCACTTACTTTGTTGCCCCCTTCAGCGTTGTAAGCTGAAGGTGGAAGTATGAAAGTAGAAGCATCCATCTATCCCTTGCTCAGAGTTTGCAAGGTTGGAGTGCAATAAGTATATAATCCACCTATCTGTCACTGTGATGGCTAAGGCCACACTTAGTAATTGGGCTAGTCCATTTCAATCGTTCTAGTTTTCTTTTTAATTAATTTCATTTCTTTGTAGGAGACATTAGCTGCGTCCGAAATCGCATACTTCCATACTATATTGTAGGTGAAAAACAGTATGCGAGGCGAGTAGTATGTCCGAATTCATAGTATTCGAAAAACAGTAGGCGAGAAGTACCCGGATGACCTACTACTTCCGCCCGAATTCTGTAGCATGCATACGATGGACACTTTACTATCCCATAAGGCCACGGGAGAGGAGGCGTCATATTCGAAAATGGCGGAAGGCGGCGACGCGGCTCTTTTCAAGTGTAATTACCTCAGGGAAAAACGTTGTTCATTGTGGTTAAATTGCACTTGTTTAACATGATCTAAGTGAACGTCTGACTTATTGAAAGTTTAAACATTGTAAATCGATGAGATGATTTTGTGAATCGGCCGTAAAAATATGTTTAATCATTGTTATTACTGAGCACATCAAGTTAACGAACAGATCGAGCTAGTGTCAATGCTGTTGTACAACAGCTTGTTAACTGCTTTTTTAACGGAGACATTCGTTGTTAAGCAGTTTAATGAGATTAGAAAATTCCACGGACTTTATAAACATTTTTCCCCCTCTTTTACTAATATTTAGTTGATATTTTGTTAGCAATCAGCCTCCTCAAAATTCTGATGACTGCCCTGCTGATTCTGTGCACAATGTCATGCACCGAGGACTTTGGGATGTCAAAGCCCAGTGACACCAGCCTGTACGATGCTGCGTGGGCCAGCCAGTAGAGAAACACCAGCACCTCAACATCTTTTTCCCAGCCATGGTCAGAATCTGACTTCAAAGCAGCGATGAGGGACATGATGGACTGTCGTGAAAGCCGGAGGTTTGGACGGAGGTCAGATCCATCTTCGAAATACAATCGAAGAATTGGCACAGCAGCATTCAGGCGGCAGTAGGTTGTAGCAGCTGACCGACGCGGCCTCTGAGCTGTTGATCCAATCAACGTTAAAACGCCGATGAAAGCGGTAAGAAGAAACATTTCTGATGTTCGCGCAGTAGTGAGGGCTCTTTAAATTTTGGCGCTGTTGTGAAGACGCATGTCACGTGACAACATCAATATGGCGGATGTAGTACGTCCGAATTCCATTCATACTACTCTCATTCATACTATATAGAACGTACTTTTTTAACGGTCGAGTAGTACGTTCAAATTCAAAATGTAGTACCTACTAAGCAGTATGCGATTTCGGACGCACCCATTGATTTTGGTTTGTTTAAGGGATTAATTGTTTGTTTGCTTGTTTATAAATTTATATGTAGTTATGTTGTCTCTTTAACATGATTTACCCAAAACATTGTGTTAGTGGTGCATGTTGTCTCTTATGCGCGCATTAAAGATCAAAGAGCGAGACAACAATTCATTACTAGAGTGCACGCTAGTTAATTGAATAAAACCACAGCTAGACAAGATTTGGGTTAATATTTTCTTTATTTAATTGTTTGAATGATTGTGTATCTTACCCGTGGTTCTGCCAGGATCCATGACTGCAGCATGGAAGGCGTGTTATTAAAAGGGCGCGGCATTTCCTGATGTCTTTTATATCCTTTGCTAGGAATTATGGGAAATGTAGTTTGGGTACCATATGGGTTTGGATTGTTTGTTCATTTGAATGTGTTATTATAAAGGGCATTCTTTCCAGTTTATTTTATTATTGCTTTATGGGGAATGGAATTTCATATGTTTATAGAGTTTATTTGTATATATTATATATTTATTTTTTGATATACGGTTTGATGTATTGAATTGGGACCCCTTGTAATTATAAAATGGTTTGATCTGTTTGTTAAAAGGGTGTGATTTTCCTATGGCTGAGGTTAGTTCTGGTGAGGGATCCCTGGAGAAACATCTGAGGCCCAGAACTTAGTAATGTGCTGATATTGCATGTATCAGTTAGTTTTTCTTTCTTTTCTTTTGGTTTTTCACATTTTTTATTGCACCTTTGTGATCAGTACATGAGTGTGGCAGGTAATAAAATGGAAATTTGAAGACTCTATGAATGCCTCCTGAAAATTTTATGGAAGAACCCTTACAGTCACCCTCCCTCAGGATTGGCTGGGGTCGCTTTGAGTGACTAGTGGAGAGGTAGAAAGCCAAGTTGGTGGCCCACTTTCTCAGTTGTTCCCTCCAGTCTTCTTCTGGAGGTAGTAGCCTGTCAATTTGGCTTACTTCCCTAAGGGCAGTGTCAATGTTTGGGTGGTATTGGCAGTTATATGCCCTCGGGTATCCTGCCCCCTGCCCCTCTAAGTTAGAGACTGGCCCCCTGGGGATCAGTGGCAAGAGCTTTAAGATGAAATCAGGGTATGGGTGACAGATAAAGTAAGGAACGTCTTGATCGCTACTCTCCCTGTTGCCCCCCTTGGCATGCTTCCCTGATGTGTTCCATAAAGACAAATTCATACGACTTTAGAATGACATTAATATTGAATGAATGATGACAGGAATGTCGTTTTTGGGTAAACTAACCCACAAATAACTAAAGCAGGAGTCTCCATTTGCTCACCCTTTAATCTCCTGCTGTCTAAGAGAAACAATTAAGACTTTAAAGTGATCTTTTTCTCCTCC
This sequence comes from Sinocyclocheilus anophthalmus, assembly GCA_018155175.1. Lineage (NCBI taxonomy): Eukaryota > Metazoa > Chordata > Actinopteri > Cypriniformes > Cyprinidae > Sinocyclocheilus > Sinocyclocheilus anophthalmus. The sequence goes on from JADLZN010010998.1 coordinate 213,895, forward strand.
ACTCACAAACTCAATCAAATATTTTCTCTTCCTGCTGAAGGCCTCCTGTTTATTTTACAGAGTGTATATTTGGTCGTGGTGGACTTGTGCTTTGACACCACACCGGCTCTTGAGACGTCCTTGTGTTTGGATTAATGGTGAGGGAGCAGAGAGTAGGACTGGAGTGCACCGGACTATAGGCTGCATGGGCTACAGATACTGCATCCATTCAGGCCTGGTTACACACATAGGATAGAGTCGGGATTGTTTTCCAGCTCATGTGGCAATGCCAGGAATGCTGAGCACTGGTTCCTCTCTGGGAAAAAATAAATTTTGATCCCTTACCCACTCCAGCCCATTCCTTTCTCTCCCAAGATCCTCTTTCACTTGTGAGGGAACTATTACTGGCATCAGTAGGTGCTCCAGCATACCTCAGTATTTTCTCCTACTGAATTTTAGCTAACGGGCCACACAGACCTCCAGTATGTCCCGCTCCTGACACAGCATGCCTGGCTGAAGCCCGCACTTAGGAATGTTCCGTTGAAACAGCTTCGGCTCTGGGATCACAACGGAGTCTCCCACAACCCAAACGAATCGCTTGCCAGTGTTTACTTTCCTTTCCTAGAAGATACATTGGGAGCAAAATATGTGTTCCCAGCTCTGCTGCTTGAAGAAACAAGAAGATTGCATGAATTCAGGAATGAAACTGCTTCACATCGGCACTTTGTACTGTCAAATTAAAAGTTTTACTTTAAAGCACATTTTAAATCATTATGTTTTAATAAACTTTTGTCATCTTTTAAAGAAGTATACTTATTTTGATGTGCTGACTAACATACTAAAGTACTTGATTATAAAATTAACTGTAGTGAACTGTAGGTGAACTGTAGTTTAACTGTTTTTTTATTTTTCTTCTTCTCGATATTACATTTAAAATTCATATATTTCCCAGCTCTGCTGCTTGAAGAAACAAGAAGATTGAATGAATTCAGGTATGAAACTGCTTCACATTTGAACTTATTTCTCATCTAAACTATTGTTCCCCTTCAGGAACTCAAGCTGCGTCGAAACACTACAGGAACGCCTTCAGCGTGACCACGCTCTGAATCACATGTGTAATCAGTCCAATGGTTGGTCGAGACATCGCGGGCAGGCTGATGTAATGACCAGGAAGCTTAAAAGCACGTGCGGTGGAACCGGCGTCAACTTTCTGTCATTCAGCAAGCGCTCTGTGTGTGTGTCAGTCGCTATTTGTTGTGAGTCTTATTTTGTGTTGTTTGTCCACTTATAAGCTCCATTATGTCAAAACTTCAGTCAAAAGAAGCATTTGGGTGAGTAGGCAGCGTTCAGGCAGTGTGTTCCTCCCTGCCCGTGCTATATTTCCGTGGGGAGACACACAGTTTTTGTGTTGTCTGTTTGGGAGCGAAGCACGCAGAGTCAGCTCTCGATGGAGAGAGCTTTGCGAGCATTTTGTTACTGCCTTGCTTTGCTCTCAGAGGCTCTCTTTGAGGAGGGAGCGTGGGTTGCTCGTGGGTTTCACATATGGATCCGGTGGAGGGAATGTAGACGGGTGAGTCCCTATCTTCTTCCTTAACCACCAGATCCGGCACCCGTTCTCGTGGTTTCGGAAGCCCGCGCTGCGGTCCTTCCCCCCGGGGAGAGGGCACTACGCTCCGCCTGTCTTTCTCCGAGGAGATTGATGCGGAGGGCGTCGATTAGCTCACCAGTTGAATAAGCATCAGTTACACAAGCATATTATGCCTAATATTATAATGAGCAGTAATAATGGGGAGTGGAGCTCGCCCAGTCGGCTCTCGGGGGGCGGATTGTGCTTTTTTTCCGCTCCTCCCTTCTCCTTCCCCCGCTGTTAAGCCCTCACCACAGCCGGCATGGGCTCCCGATGAGTGGTGTTCCCGTTCCTGTGATCTTGCATGTTCGGTCCCCCGCTGCTGCTGAGGCACGGCAGCGACTGAGTTCATGGGATTCGCATATGATCTGGTGGACGGGTTGGGGACGGCTCGTCCTATCTCCACCCGTGGTCCCTAGATCTAGAGCTCGTTCTCGAGGCTCGGAAGCCCGTGCTGCGGTTTCTTCCCCCTCTGAGTGAGAGCTCGCTGCTGCAGCTATTTTTCTCAGAGATGATTGATATTGTTTGTGTGACCAAGCAGCTTGCGCGCTGCCTAGGCAACGCGTGTATTACATCATTTTCAGTTTTTGATGTGTGTACACCGCATCACACGGTGCCCGTCTCTCCTCAGTGCCCTCAGGAGATCAGTCTGCCAACCCTGCCAGTATTCCAGGGCGCAGTGGTCTCCGGCGAGTGCTGCTCTCAGTTACCGCCCGGAAACGTAGCGGTGCTAAGAGGCTTACGACCTCCACGGAGCAGCTAGAGCAGCTAGTACGGCCATCCTCTGCCGGTTCGCGACTTCAGGGCACAGAGCTAGCTGCTCTGATTACACCAGAGGTCAGTCTCAAGAGACTGATTTCCTTAGTAGACTAACGTGTCTTGGTGGGTCCTGCACACTGTAGAGTGAGGCTATAGAATCCAGTTCTCCTCCGCCTCAGTTTAAACGGGGTCATCCCCACTATGGCTCTGGTCATGGAACAGAAATAGTTACTCTTTTGAGGAAGGAGGTCATCGAGGTGGTCCCTCCTCACGTAGCAGAGTCCGGGTTCTACAGTCGGTACTTGACCGTTCCGAGGAAGGATGGAGGGTGGCATCCTATTTTTAGATCACCACGCATGTTAATTTCAACAACGCCTCGCACTCAAACAAGTCGGGTCTCAGATCAAGTCCGAGGACTGGTTTGTCACGATCAATCTGAAAGACGCATATTTCCATATCTCCGTCCTTCCTCATCACAGGAAGTTCCTGAGGTTTGCTTTTGGGGGCAAAAGCATACCAACACAGAGTTCTTCCTTTGGCCTTGCACTAACATCCCACACTTTCAAGAAGTGTGTGGATGCTGCTCTGGCTCCTCCGCGATTCCAGGGCATCCACATACTCAACTACATCGATGATTGGTTGATATTAGCTCATTCAGAGCAGGTAGCGGTTCGGCATCGAGATGTCGTTCTCGCTCACATGAAAAAAAACACAAAAATAGTTTGGGTTAAGACTAAACCACCAGAAAGTGTGCTTTCTCCAGCACAGAGGTCCACTTATCTGGGCTTGGTGTGGGATTCGACCACAATGTAGGCACGTATGTCTCCTGCTCGGATCGAGTTGATCCTCACCGCAGTCGCGAGAGTGAGAGAAGGCTCACTGTCAAGCAGTTCCAGATTGCTTGGGCTGATGACAGCTGCATCCAGCGTGTTAACTTTTGGCCTGCTGTACATGAGACCCTTACAGTGGTGGCTCAAGACCAAGGGGTTCTCCCCGAGGGGAAACCCGCTTTGCATGCTCAAGTTCATGCGGCGCTGCCTACGTGCCTTAGACATGTGTATGAAACCTTGGTTCTTGTCTCAGGGCCAGGGTGTTGGGAGCTCCTTGTCTCCGTGTAACACTAGCGACGGATGCGTCCCTTGGAGTGCGGTCATGAGTGGCCACCCTGCCTGGGGTCTGTGTAGCGGTCACCATCTCACTTGGCACATCAACTGCCTGGAGATGCTGGCCGTGTTTCGAGCACTGAAACACTTTCTCCCAGACCTAATAGATCGTCACGTGTTGGTGCGCAGCCATTTTTTAGGGGTGTTGGGGTGAATTAGGGGTGCTGGGAGTGCTGCAGCACCCCCTGGCTCGGAGCTAAAGAAAAAATGGGGGTCCTGGGGGTGCAGTGTTAAAAAAATAAATAAATTAAAATTTTGTGACAAAAAATTAATTAAACTAATTTTATTAATTGGAATATTCATTAAAATCATAGGGGAAAAAGCTTAATGACAATAAGCAACAATTGTCGCGTGACGTCACCACGTCCACATTCGGTCATTGAAGATTTAAAAATACACCAGTCAACCTGGCGCAAAAACGCATTTCTGAATTTCATTTTCGCGAAGCCCAAACAAAATAAAAAGAGACCGAGCCTTGAGCTGGCGGATCAGTCGGATGAGGAAGCAGACCTGGAGACTATGCCTAGTGGGCAGCAGCAGCAACAGCTCCTCCAAAGTGACCACCACATCAGCCCCGGATCTGGGCCCAGGAGCCGCGCTAATTCAAGGTAGCATGAACGTCACAGCCACGGCAGTACCAGCACAAAATACTAGCGTTATTGATTTGGTGGAGGCAAGTTAGGGTTAGGGCTAATCACTCCACACCAACCAGTCAACTTCAGTTTTTCTGGAAGGCAGTTCGGAAAAGAGACATTTTCTCGTTCATTCAATACAAACTGGTTCGACAAATGGAGGTGGCTGCATTACATTACAAAATGAGGAAAGTATTACAATCAGGAAAAATGTCTCATCTTTACAAAATTCATTTTACACTACAGAGGTGAAACAGAAAAACACAAAAGCAGCATTTCCACATGTTTACAGACTATTTAATGAGGCTGGGAGGTGGCATGAATGCATTTAAAATCATAATAACAATATTATGAAATCAATTATTTAAATATAAAGTTTTGAATAAAGAAATACTAAATGATTTAAATAACTGAAATTATACTTTAAAACTGAACTAAAAACTGTCAGTAGGTGGCAGCAATCTCTGTCTTTGTTCCACTGGCAACATCGTTCAACTGATTCATTCAAAATGCTGATTCATTCAGAAACAAATCAAGTGACTGTTTTATGAATGGGTAACTGAATCATTGACTCACTAGATTCATTAAAAAACGTACAAAGAAACAGAGAAAGAGCGAGAGAGTCCATTTACCTCAGCAGCAACTATGTCGCATTCTCGCATCTTGATCTTTAACGTTATCTTTTCGTGGATCAAAACTAATGCTTAAGGTTGATTCAATATATAATTTAAAAAAACTTTACATCAACAATAAAATAGTACAATGATGAAGTCACTTTGCTTATATTAAACATAAAAATAAAAAAAAACGAATAAACTGATGACTTGGTGTAACCGCATTGTAACATAAAAATAAAAAAGTATTTGTATTTTCCCCTTTGTGGCTCATTATTATTATTATTAATAATAAAAAAACTAAAACATAGGCCCACAATAAAGTAGTATCATTAAGAAATTCACATATTAAACGGAAGTTTTATTAACAAAATGCCAATTTTCCCCTTTTAAAACGATCATAGTTTGTGGTTCATTGTTATTAAAACAGATCAGTCATAAAGTAGTACAATGGCAAATTCGCATTTATTAAACCTCTAACTCGTATTAACAAATTGAAGAAGACGGAGCTATACATGCGTTGTAGCCCAAATAAATAAGCTTTCCCTTATTTAAAATGAATGCTTAGTTTGTGGTTTATCATTATTTTTTAATGAAAACACAGCAACAATAAAGACAAAATCACTTGTATTAAACATAGAAATGAAACTTTTATTACCAAAATTTCTCTTGCGCTTTGGTATCCGCACAGTCATTTCGCTTCACTCTCGCCCGGGACTCCTGCGACTCCGAGCTGCTTGGAATAGACGCGCGGCGCCTCAGAACTGTAGCGTCCCATGTCCAGCTGAACTAAATTGATTTTATTTTTTTATTTTTTGTAATACCGCCTATAGGACAAAGCCTGTGTATTGCACACTTATAACTTCGCTCCTGGGACAACTCGACCCCCACCCGCTCTAGTGCTCCCGACAAACGCGTGGTCTCTTATATCAACCCCCAAGGAACGGTCTGCCGTTCGCCACGCCCCTTGTACAAGCTGAACACTAGAAATCTTGTTGGGCCCAAGGGAACTCCTTTCTCAAGAGTGTTTAAATCTGGGCATCTCAATATAGGACGAATCCTGTCATCAGGGAATGAGGCTCAACCCCAAGTGGGTGAAGCATGATCTGGAGATTTTTGGCCAGGCTCGGTGACCCTGTTTTGCGACTCGATGACATGCCACTGCCCCTCTGGTTCTCTCTGACTCATCACTCCTCTCGGACTGGACGCTATGTCAGACTGGCCAAGCCTTCTCTCTGTACTCTTTCCCCCGATCGGCTCTGCTCCCGGGAGTGCTGGAGAGCGGCGGCCGGAACGGGGCCCGTCTGTTGGTTAGTAGCCCTCATTCTGGCCGGGCGTTATGGTTTCTTCGACCTGATTCCTTTCACGAGTTCCTGCAGGCCTTTCTATCCGCATGTTTGACCCACTCCACCCTAGAGGTCTTCTTGGCGGCCATTGCGGCCTACCACACCCCTATTTGTGGGCACTCAGTGGGCAGACACCCTCTGGTGACATGTTTCCTCCATGGTGCGCTGAGGCTGAGGCCTCCGGCCAGAGAAGCTTATGCTAAGCGTGGATCAGGATGTTATTCCATAGCCTTGAGTTCTCTGATCTCCCCTCTCCATTTGGGGTCAAGACTCACTCCTTCTGAAATTGGCCTTCGGGACACTGCGGTATGTCCCCGCCTACTTTGTCAGGTGCCCACCTGCATTCTGCGCCACTCCTGGCTACTTTCTCTCGCTTTTTTCTTGAGCGAGCTCTTCCACACTATGCAGTGTGGGATTTTAAGTTCTGAGGCGGCGTGGGCATTCTGTTCCGCCGTTTCGACGCAGATCAAGTGCCTGAAGGTGAATGTCTCCAGTACGCATGTAACCAGGTTCCCCGAAGGGAATGAGACGCTGCGTCTCAGTGTCATATTTCCAGCATCCCTGTCAGCGCTTGCTTCATTCCTAGAAGCTGACGCCGGTTCCACCGCACGTGCTTTTAAGCTTCCTGGTCATTACGTCACCCCGCCCGTGAGGTCTCGCAGATCCATTGGACTGATTACACATGTGATTCAGAGCGTTGTCACGCTGAAGGCGTTCCCGTAGCGTTTCGACGCAGCGTCTCGTTCCCTTCGGGGAACCATGGTTACATGCGTAACATGGAGGCGATATTCATTACTTATTAGCAGCAATACATTTCAATGAACCAAACATTATGATTATTGTCTCAAGCTCAAATAATTCATAATGTTAATACCATCCATTTAAATTCATAACCACGTATTGGATTTAGCACCGAAGAATGGGCCACATGAACCCTCAGGTAAAAGTGTGCTGGAATAGTAACAATTTTGATGAAATTTCACTGAACGCCCCTTGTCAGTAGTGTAGCACTGCTTGTACAAAAGTTACTTTCAAACCAAATAGTTTTCTCTTAGGTCAATGCAGAAAGTTTGCATGACCAACTGAAACAAGCAAAATCTGTATGGATGATTTTTTTTTTTGTCCTCTCTTGAAATTCCCAATCGCACAAATTGCTGTATTAAAATGACTGAATATTGCCCATGAAAATGTTAAAACAATGATAAATATTACCGCACCTTAAAGGTTTTAAAATGTGAAAAGGAAGGGTTTCTTCATTAAACCTTCTGAGATCTTTGACAGCACTATTTGTGGTCTCAGCTTCAATGGGTCAATACACACCAACACTGTTTCCCGTACAATCATCACACGTGTGAAATATTCTGCATGCAGTAAAAATGTACAGACCTGCTTTTTTGGCATGACAGATCTTCTCTACCTTCTTACCCCCTTTGGAACTTAGCCATGATACGGCAAATTTCCATGGGTATATTCGAAAGCGTTTCCAACCATAGCAAGTGTCTGATCTTTGCGTCTGGTTGGGTTGTACAATTTGAATAAATGACTCAATGTAGAAGGCAGATCCTAAGAGATACTAGAAACCTGTGTACAGACCAGAATAGTGCTGTAAGATGGGTTAAACTCTGGAGGTTTAAATCACTCAGGCTAATGGATGCTTTGGTTATGGCAAGAAAAGCTGTTTTGGTAGAGTGACTTGATTTGATCCCTCATTCACAGTTGTCAGCAGGTCATTACTGGCAAGAACATTTGATGTCTGGTTAAATACATTTTGTTCTAGAGATTAAGCCACAGACGGAGGAAGATGACAAGCCAGGAGATTCTGACCTCAGAATGAGGTTCTGCAGGCATCTGACGGCACACCAGTAGATACATGTAAAATGGGGATAAGAACATAATGGATTAAGGTTGTGTGTTCCAAGCAGACCATCAGTGATGGTGTGGATGGCAAAGAAGGTGAAGAAGATTTTAAATGGATAATTAGTAGACACTTCATCCAATGCAACTTATAATACATTTATTTTAGAGACATTAACCTTCAAGCGAATGGGTGAAAAGGTCTTTGTTCACTTCTTGTGAGGCTTGAATCAGCAGCCTTTGGCTTACCAGCCATTAGCTCTAGCCACACTGACTGTACTCCTTTTTTCTTTCAGAATAACAACTGTCATAGCAAAGCAATGGTTTGCAAAGAATTTTGCGAGCTGGAATAAGTTGGTCAAGCGTTCGAGTCTGTGTTTGTGCTTCTGACTCAAAGTACATTTGGACATTGTTTCAGCCTAGAAACTTTTCAATAGATTATCAAGTACCAGATTCTCCTGTGAAAAGGAAGTTCACTTTCAGGACTATGCTTCTTAACACACTTGACTACACTTTTTAAGTGCCTGGTCACACTTTATTTTAAGGTCCAATACTCCCTAATAATTAATTATTAACTATGACTTTTGCCTTTATAAACGCCTGATTACTGCTTAGTAAGGTAGTTGTTAAGTTTAGGTATTGGGTAGGATTAGAGATGTAGAATATGGTCATGCAGAATATGTGCTTTATAAGTACTAATAAACAGCCAATATGATAGTAATATGCATGCTAATAATAAGCAACTAGTTACTAGTGAGAATTGGTCCGTAAACTAAAGTGTTGCCAAGTGCCCTTTGTAATATTGTCAAATTAAAAGTTTTACTTCACTTTTACTGTTTTTCAATAATGTACTGAATTGCAGCTTCATCATTACAAATGTAATAATGTACACACACCACACAACACACACACACACACACATATATATATATATATATATATATAGATAGCCTAGTATATATGAACATGCAGTATTTTTAATATCATGACATTAAGATATTTTAGTTTAACAAAAATGTTTGTCAGTACATACATCAGTACATTTTTAACCATATTTCAAAGGCAATAAAAGTAACAATGAAATTACCTATAAAGATATAACTAAATCCTGTTTAAGTAGATCAAAAAGCACTCTAATGTTTAGCAAATTGCATTTAATATAAATTTAAACTAATAATGCTTAGCAAATTGCATTTAATATAAATTTAAATGAATACATTTTCATTTAATAGAAATGGACACACAATTATGTCAAAAACGTTACAAATAGCTTGCACTTAAACATTTTCATATATAATTTTTTTGCAATAAGCACTATTTTTTACCTCTTTTTCCACAAGGTTTTTTTTATTTTTTATAACTTACATTTTTTTCCAATTTTTTCTACATTAAAGTATGAGAGTCATCCTTTTGGTACCCTAAATGAATGTAGTAAAAACATCCTGAACGCTGTGTATTCTGCTGGGTTAGAATATAATATAATAGCACATTTTAATTTGAAAAATTTTGAACAAAGTCCAAAATTTTACTGACATGTCAACATTTCAACAGTATGGAAGAACACGAAGACACACAGAGGCTGTCTGGAGTCCACATTTAAACCCTGAGATGTGCACCATAATATCAAAGTGTGCTTTGAGAACACTCTTATTACAGATGAGATCAAAACCAACATTTAACTTCACTTTATGATGCGTCTGTGTGCCAGCAGGGTAAAAGAGAGGAAGAGAGAGAAAAAAGAGATATGTGGCTTCAAACTGGCCAAAAGAATAACACTGAACTGGCAGCAAAGTCTCGATGTGGGCCGCACGCCATGCTCTGATTACTGTGATCTTTTATGAAAATAGATCTTTGTTCTGCTGTCTCTCTTCATACAGTATGTGTGTGTTATGAGGGCTTCTCTAATCTATGTTCCACCTCATCAAAACCCTGCAGAATGAATCACAACCTGCCGGCCACAAAAATGACTCAAACAGCTGTTTATTTTCACTGCTGTTTATTCTGGATGAAGTGCATATTTTAAACTGTTTTGCTTTACCCATTATAACATTTCCATTGGTAGGATATGAATGATTTCCTAGTTTGTGCAGATGAGTTTCTATGAATACAGTCGTTGATTTACAGTCCTAAGTATAAAGGTGCTTTTTGGCAGACATTAAGGAACTGCATCTCTGTACAGTGCATGGAGAATTCTGGGAGATGTAAGCAAATTGTCAATTTGTACAGTTAAAAAGGATTGGGGGTCACCAAATTATAAAAAAAATTCCACTGCACAATTAAACAATCTATTACTGCTGTTGCAAATATGAAAAGTGTCGACTGTGGCATTCAATTTAGATCTGCTCATGTCATATTTTTTACGCGTTTCTACAATGTTGCACATTATAACCAATTACCCATGATTCTGTTGAGCTTATGAATGCAATGGCCAATCAGAGGCATTCAGATGAGTCACTCTGCACTCTCGCTGTTGTGAATCCGGTCCCTGTCATTCCTTCCGCTCACCACCAGAGGTCTCCATCTCCTCCTGGACTCCATTTTCCACAATCCCCGTTCTTGGAACTAATTACGAACACACCTGTTTCCCATTAGTGGACTATAAAAGCTGCACACAAACACACTCTCATGGTGAAGTTCCCCTGTTTACCTTGCCTTGTTTTGTTCCTTGCCAGGAATTTTTTGAGTGGGGGCCAACACTGTCAAGATCCGACGGTTGCGGAGCTTGTCCCATCTCAGATTACTAGTCTGGTAATCTCAAACCCGATACTCCCAGTACACTCCCAAGACCAGTGGCTGCCACACCAGAGCCTCTTCACGTCACAGCTGCCACTCCAGAGACTCGTCCCGTCATGACCGCCATTCCAGAGTCTTGTCATGAAACGTTCGCCACTCCAGAGCCTTGTCATGACATGGCCGCCACTCAAGAGTCTCGTTCCGCCATGGCTGCCAGCCCAGAGTCTCTCCACAAGATGGCCGCCAGTCCAGAGCACCTTCACAAGATGACCACCAGTCCAGAGCCTCTTCACAAGATGGCTGCCAGTTCAGAGCCTCCAGTCATCATGGCCACCATGCCAGAGCCTCCAGCCATCATGGATGTCACATCACAGTTTTCAGCCGTCATGAATGTCACATCACGGATGCCACTCCTGTGTTCCCAGTCATCGTGAACATTGCATTTGTAGACATGCTGGCGTTTCAAAGGCCTTTGGGGCTGATCTCCTGTTTGATCCAACTATGGTTTCAGCCAGAGCAGTTGGCATCCCAAGGGCCTCAGCACTGGCTGTCACAGAGACTATTCCCCTATCCTCAGTGCTCCCTGTAATGGCGTTAGCCATCTTGTGTGTTTGGGCTACAGACTGCTCTGTTACTCCTCCTGAGTCGGCTCCAGTCCATGAATCCACTCCAGAGCCTGCTCCAGTCTGTGGGTCTGGTCCGGAGCCCGCTCCAGTCTATGAGTCTGCTCCAGAGCCCTCTCCAGTCCATGAGTCCACTCCAGAGCCTGCTCCAGTCCATGAATCCACTCCAGAGCCTGCTCCAGTCCATGAGTCCACAACGGAGCCCGTATCAGTCCATGAGTCTGCTCCAGTCCATGACTCCGCTCCAGAGCCTGCTCCGTTTCATGAGTCCAATCCAGAGCCCGCTCCCGTCCATGAGTCCACTCCAGAGCCCGCTCCAGTCCATTAATCTGTGGTTCACAGCTCCTCCAATTCTGAACTATCTGTCTGTCCTGTAACGATTAAGGAGGACGTCCTTGACCTCTCTGCCTGTCTAGCCACAGCCAAGGAAGCCGTTCATGAACTCTGTGTTTCCTGCTCAAGAGGCTGACCCCGAACTCTCTAAGTTCCCTGCCACGGCCAACATTAATGTCTCTGTGCATTGTGCTACAGTCTTGCCTGATCAGCCGTGTTGGTGTTTAGTTCTGTCAGATGTGCTCTGGGGGCCTTTGGCTCCGCCGTGGTTGACATCAGCTCCACCTGTTCCACCTTGGTGGTCCTGGACTATGCCCTGGTGGCCTTCAACTCTGCCTGCTCTGCCCTGGCAGTCCTCTGCTCCGTCAGCCCTGCTGTGGAGGTCTTCATCTCCGCCCTGGTGACCTTTTGCTTCGTCTGCATCACCCTAGTGGTCTTCTGCTACACCTGCTCAACCCTGGTTGTCTTCTCTTCCGCCCTGGAGGTCTTCTGCTTTGCCCTGGCTCTCTGCTCAGCCGCAGTCTCCAGGTCCTCCACCGCCACAAGGACCTGGCCCTCCGTCCCTCCCCGTTACGCCTCTGCTCCACCACCCTAGAGTAGCAAATCCACCCTGTTTTACGTTATTATTGTAATATTATGTGCTTTCTACTGTAATGTTTTCTCACCGTTGAATGAGGCATGAAAAAATCTGACAGTGCTGCATTCAACCCTCCACCAACGCCATCTTTCATCATGTCGGTGGTTAGCCTCTGGTCTGCCTGTGTGCGTGATTATGCAGGGAGCGTGGGTTCTTCTGCTTTCAAAGCTAGCTTGCTATTGCTAGCCTCTTTGAAATCGCTACCCTACATTTAACTAATTATTAACTGTGACTTTTTGACTCAATAACTCCTAATTTGCTGCTAATTAATAGTTAGTAAGGTAGTTGTTAACTTTAGCTATGGGGTAGGACTAATAAAAAGCCAATATGCTTGTAATATGCATGTTAATAAGAAACTAGTTAATAGGGAGAATTGGTCTCTACATTAAAGTGTTACCAAACTATTTTATGACATGACACCCAGATCTGGTACTTGCCTAAAAAGACGAGTTTATGATGTGCGTAGTATAGACTATACTAACATTAGGCTACTTTTAGCCTTACCCTGCAGATGATTTGCCCTCTGCCTATGCCCCACTCTTTAAAATAAAGGTTATTTTTTGGCAATGATGATTCTATGAAGAACCTTTAACATCCATTGAACATTTCCATTGCACAAAATGTTCTTTATAGTGAATAGAGCTATTTTGAGTCAGAGAAACAAGTGTGCAGTCATCTTTATAATTTTGTGTTTGAGCTTCCGTTTTTGCAGTAGCTCTGTAGCATCACTGTTGAAGAGCAATTAGCTGGTGACATCTATTTACTTTATTGTAGCGTTATAGTTGTAAAAGTTATCACGTGCATTGTAATGTTCAAAGTGGATGTCAACAAATGTCAGTAGACCTGGAAGATTTTCATAAGACATTCATAATTCATAAATACAACCTTACCTTCACACTGTGGATATATATATATATATATATAATAATATGTATTAGGGCTGTCATCGATTAAAATTTGTAATCTGATTAATCACATCTTTTTTCCGTGATTAATCGGACACTTCATGAAATTAAGCATAGACCATTTATCTTGTTTCAAATGTTTATTTTGTCATCATTTGCTATATTCAACAAAGTAAACCAAAAGATTGAAGGGTGATTCTCAAAAATCTATATTTTCTGCAAGCTTTTTAAAAGATAAATTTAGATGTCTTTCCAAGAAAGGACACTTAGAAACTCCAAAAGGACACCAAAGAACCAAATGATATAAGGAGCCCATATAAGCACATATGAAAGAATCAGAATTTTATAGTATGTGTGCAGTGCAACCGCAAAGAGCTTTTTTACATTTTAGAGACAAGTTGCGATACCAAACAGGACCACATGGAGACGCCAAAAAAAACCTAAACCAACTGCCTGTTGACTGCATATATCTACTACAGTACATGGAAACATTCAGAATAACTAAACACAGCAACATAAACATGACAAATCAAAACATTATCGTGAATGTGTGTGGAAACAATGTGAATGTACGGAAATGTGCCCGAGCATAAATACTGTGCGATCAGTGCTTCAAGAGCACTCATACATGCATTATTATAACGGACTCACTCCAGCTTTGTTACAGGTTGGTGAGGGACACACACACACGAGGACAAGGGAAATAAACAAAAGGTATTTTAATAAATCCAGGAGACAGGCAAGTACACCAACATTACATAAACGAGAACGGACTCTGACTAAAGGAAAACTGAGAGTATTTGTAGGGGAGCAAATGAAAGAACTATTGAGTTAATTAATGTAACACAGGTGAACGAAATGACAATTAGGAGCCAAGGTAAAACTAGGTCACAGGGGAACAGATAAACTGAAAATACAATGAAAACAGAACTAAACATAACCCTAACATTACTCCCCCGTAACAGTACTACTTGGGAGGGGGGGGGGCGGGCGGATCAGGGAGCGTCGGAGCACGGCAGATCAGTGGCCCTTGCAAAGGCCATGTGAGCAGGGGACTCGGGAGGCCATGGTGGATCCTCCGGGGCCTTGGCTGGCTCGGCCACGGGTATATGCCCCCCCCCAAAAAAAAATTTTCTTGGGGAAATCTAGGAATCTTGGGGGTCGCTCAGGCAGAGCGGGCTCTGGTTGGAGTTCAGAGAGCGGCTCTTGAGGCGCTCTGGCGGATCGGCCCTTGAGGGCCGCTCTTCTGGCGGAGTGGGTACCTTTAGGGGCTCTGCGGAGCGGGCCACTTATGGCGCTCTGGCGGAGCGTGGGCACTCTGGGGCGCTCTGGCGAGCGGGCACTTATGGCGCTCTGGCGGAGCGGTCACTTGAGGCGCTCTGGTGGAGCGGCACTTGAGGGAGCTCTGGAGGAGTGGGCACTTGAGGGCTGGACAGGACCAGCGGAGGCAAAGGAGACGAAAGAGAGCTGGACGGGACCAGCGGAGGCGAAGGAGACGAAGGAGGCTCAGAGAAGCATGTTAGCGTGGTTTCTGGGTGAGGACGGGTGCCGAGAACCCTGGGGGAAGTGCCATGTCCATTATCGCCGCTGGACATGCTGGAGCGAACTCTGGGGCTGGAGCAGACACTGGAGCCGACACTGGACCGAGCTCTGGGGCTGGAGCCGACACTGGAGCGAGCTCTGGGGCTGGAGCCGACACTGGAGCGAGCTCTGGGGCTGGAGTCCGACACTGGCAGCCAAAAAAAAAAAAAAAAAAAAGGAAAAAGCTCTGGGGCTGGAGCGCCGACACGGGAGGCGAGCTCTGGGGCTGGAGCCGACACTGGAGCGAGCTCTGGGGCTGGAGCCGACACTGGAGCGAGCTCTGGGGCTGGAGCCGACACTGGAGCGAGCTCTGGGGCTGGAGCCGACACTGGAGCGAGCTCGGGGCTGGAGCCGCACTGGGAGCGAGCTCTTGGGCTCGAGCTGACACTGGATCGAGCTCTGGGGCTGGAGCCGACACTGGATCGAGCTCTGGGGCTAGGAGCCCTTCCTGGGCTGGACTGGGGATCAGGAGCCCTTCCTGGGCTTAACTGGGGATCAGGAGCCCTTCCTGGGCTTAAAATCGGGAACCGGAGCCCTTCCTGGGCAGAAGGCTCCGGTGGAGCTTCGGAGGACCACGGGGGATTTGGGGTTAGGCAGGTGGTAAGAGCCGTTGGAGTGGTATGTGGAGGTTCTCGGCTTGGGGTGAGCTGGGGAGATGCGGCGCATACCTGCGGGAGTTGGATGATGAGACTTGGGAATATTCATTACTTCCTCAACTTCCATATCAGAGCTATTTAGGAATAGTACGAGATTAATCAGCTCGATCAAAGGAAAATCACCCGTAGGGAGATCGCAGCGGATTGTTCGTCATTCCAAAACCCCCCCCCCCCCAGCAGGAAACACGCACCTAGAGTGGCGTCGTGCCAACTCACCCGGTTGGTGAGCTCGAGGAAACCCTCCACATATCGCTCCAACCTCTGACAAGCCTTGCCGCAAACCCCACAGCACGTCCTCTGCTGCAGTAATCGTTGGGTCCGTTCTTCTGTTACGGGTTGGTGAGGGACACACACGAGGACGAAGGAAATAAACAAAAGGTATTTAATAAACAAATCCAGGAGACAGGCAAGTACACCAACATTACATAAACGAGAATGGACACCGACTAAAGGAAAACTGAGAGTATTTGTAGGGGAGCAAACGTAAGAACTAATGAGTTAATTAATGTAACACAGGTGAACGAAATGACAATTAGGGGGCCAAGTAAAACTAGGTCACAGGGGATAGATCACGAAAACAGAACAAAACTAAACTAACCCTACATGCTTATTGTACTGTACGACTCCTGTACGCCACCTCAATCGTCTTTATCTTGATTGCAGTCTTCATCCATCAAAACTTTACTAGCGAGACTGGTTATCCAGTGGAGAAAACGTAGTTTTCAGAGTAACAAGAATGTGATATATATATATAATATATAAATATAATATATATATATATATATAAAAATGATATCTATAGATATATATTATTATATATCTATATATATATAAAACACTTCTTGTACTCTGAATGTAAATATTGGCGTACCACAGGGATCAGTCCTTGGGCCATTATTATTTATTTTATATATTAATAATATTGGGAATAATCTCGCACATTTTTTTCCGGCTACAAAAATCTATCTCGGGAATATTCCAACTTGAAGAGGCAACCTTCATACCATCAAACCCTCTGATACTGATCTCTGTATATTTTATGAGTAATGTTTAAAAGGGCATATTTGTAAACTTCTTGAGGTAATAGGAGTTTTCAGATATAAAATTAGGCAACGTAATCAACTCATGGGCTACCGATCAATTCCAATTTGAAGCTTGTGACATATAAACTCGGACATCAACCCGATCACTTTATTTAGCGTTCATGTCAACACTCCATTCAGATTCATCAATCGGAATGAATTAGGGTCCGATGAACCAAACTTGGTGTGTGCCTCGTAAAACATAGCAATGTAGTTGTCGGTCTGGTATCCCCCCAACCACGAGTTCTCGAGTGTTAGTAATTGCAGTTTTCTCTAAATGTCAAAAGAAACATTCCTGCTTTTTTCCCCCTGTGTTTCACTTTGGTATGAATGATTAATTAATTTTTTAATGTTGAAAAGTATTAGATTCTAAAAAGAATGTCTCACCATTGAGTAAAAACCACCCATACACACACCCCTGCTAAATAAACTCTTTTAACCAGTCAATCTTTTGAAAACATTGACCCAAGTCCTTACAATTGTATGCAATAATGCTGTCTTCTGTTTAGTGAACAACAATAGAATGAAAAGTCCCTAATATTTAATTAAAGATTTATTATGCACTAACTCTGATTTTGCCCCTTCTGGTTACTTAACTGAAAATCAGTGCAGAATCCAAATTTTGGTTCAGCGCATCCTTCCTTCGTCCACTTTTAGCCCAAAGAAAGTGGCTTACACTGTTCTCTCTAATGAAGGCAGAAATGATTCAGCATGTTTTAATTTAAAGCAGTGACCCCTAGATTAACTTGGTTTATTACTTGCGGAAAGCATCTCATTTTCCTTTTTAAACCATTTTCATAGACCTTCATCTGTCTTCTCATGTTCAAAGGGGTAATAATCTGCACTTATGGCCCAACAATAAATTTAACAAGAGCTTATTACCCCGGAGCAACTTACTGACACCCTTCATCTTCAGTTTCACACTGCAGCCCATTGAAACAGTTTAACCCAATAAAGAAGTGAAAGCAACTCTGCTGTTAGCACTGTAAATCACTCCTTAAATCTCTGTACAACTTCATAATTCATGAAGAATTATTAATCAGCTGCTGTCAAAACAAAACTGTTGCAGTGCTTATCATATATGATAAAGATATTGTATACATTTTTGCACTTAATTCAACATTTTTGACAGATGTCTGTGATGTGATTGCTGTACTCCATTTAAAACTTTTTTAAACTCTATCTGCTACTTTTTATCATGTCAGATAATTATTGCTATTATTGAATGCAGCTGACATGGAATTTTTATGACTACATGGAATTTCTTAACATTTTAAATGAATTTGTCACGTCTGTTTATGTTGTTGTTTTATGTTCTTAGTTCATGGTAATTATGTCATGTCTTTTATTTTGAAACTTGTCATGGTCATGCGATTCCCTTTTCCCCTCTTGCGACCCAGCCACATGTGTGTTATGTCATGTCAAGCGGAGTTCATAGTTCATGTTTTTGCTTCATGTCAGACTCAAGTTTGTAGTTCATCTATCAAGTTTTGGATTATCACTATTGCAATAAACTGCATTTGGGTTCTCTACACCATCATCCTAATCTGCTCCTTTGTCGGCAATGTTAATGTTAAATTAACTGCAGAAATAAAAAAACTGATTAAATTTGGTTAAAAAAAGGCAACAATAGCTATAATATTCTGAATATTTCTCCTACACAGCTTAAATCTGCCCTAGATATTTAGAAAATATCACAACAAAACGTAACTACTTTACAAGACTGAGAAAAGTATGAATTGTATGAATTTGTACGTGAGATCCTAAGAAACATAAGGATTTTTTTTTTTTAAGAATAAGCATAAAGGTCCACCCCTTGCACAAACAGATTGGATGAAAATGTACTAATGGGATCATGCAAATGCATTAAAATTAGCCATTTGTAATGCCAAAATATATAAATAGTTAAAATTGAGATTGTGGTGCTCAAATTGTGATGAGATTTACTATGAAACCAAAGCTGATTCTTAAAATATGACTGAGAACGTCCTTATAGTATTTTGCAGAACACCATCTGAGCAATATAATAGGTCACACTTTAGTTTGGGGACTAATTATCATTATAACCTAATTATTAATTATGAATTTGCCTCAATAAATTAGCTGCTTATTAATAGTAGTTTAAGGTGGTAATAGGATTAAGGGATCAAAAATATGGCTATGCAGAATAAGGCATCAAGGCTTTATATGTACTAATAAACAGCCAATATGCTAATAATATACATGCTTATAATTAGCAAGTTAAGAATAAGAGTTGGTCCCTAAACAAAAGTGTTACCATGCATTTTTTTCTGTGTAAGTAGTATTACAGAAAAAAATGTAGACATATATAGTCATTCAAATAATTTGTTTTTAAATAAAATGTAATTAAATGAAAGAAAACTGAAGGAATGCCTAAGAAAAGTGCAGCAGAAGGAGAGTTAAACCAGGGTGGTGGCTCAGTGCTCTTTGTTTTCATGGTTCTTTTGGAGCAAAACGTGTCCTAGCTGTTTTTAACGCAGTGGCCGGGTGGGGTCAACGGGTTTGTGTAGCCTAAAAGAGAAAGAGAGAGTAAAATATCGGACATTAAGCTCACAGAAAGAATGTTTGCTGTTTTATTCTCACAATCCCTGCTCAATTCCTTTCATTTCACACACTATACCACAGTGTGTGTGTGATGTCTGTCCAGATGTTGTGGACTCTCTCACTGTTTGTTAGAGACCACACACTGAGACGACATGAGAAAGGAAGGAGAACTAAACAGACTAAATGGCAAGATGACTGTGAACATCACATTAAACAGCTTGCTGTGCTCCAGTAGCTTTGAACTTCTGCTCGTTGATCGCTCAAACATCCTGTGGTGCGTTAAAACCGACGAAGAGTAGATTAACTGAACTCCCAGCAAGCGACTGAGGATTTGTTTGCACCATAAATCAGAAGAACAGGCTAAAGAAATAAATCTGTCCAAAAGATAAGAGCTTTACCTCCCAAAATGAAGGCTTGTACTGGAAGAGAACGAGAACTTTAGAAGATGAGTAGTTTTGCATAGCCAGATTTTTGACTAATTGCAAACACAACTCTTGTGTCCATACCTAATAAGATGCTTAGGTAATAGGGAGTCCATTCACTGCTTAGCTACAGGCAATGCAGAAAATATTGTTAAACTCCTGCTGACCGTTTTATATTTCCAAAAACCCTCATTATCTTTCAAAACATATGTCTGTCTTACTTTTGGGGAGCTTTGTAGATGGTGCTGGTGATCTGAGGCTTTTGATGTTCAAAAAGGGCACAATATATGAGAGAAATTCTGAACACAAATCATTCAAGAGTTAATTCTTTCCATCCAGATACATTTATGAACCGGAATGATCCAGTTATCGAGTTCACCTACTCACTACCGGTGAATAACAGCAAAAAGGTCTGTTTGTCACACAAAGCTATATATGGTATGACTTCAGAAGATGTAGAATTAGGGTTGCCAAGTCTGTGGTTTTCCTTTTACATTCAAACACTTTTTTAACTGTTGTCACAGGTTGATATTTTTGCATGCAGTTTAAAGGTTTGACATATTACACAAATTAGACTTGAATTTAAGGGTTTCTGACCAACTAACAGGCATAGGTGCAGCATGGGAAAGCTTATTCTCCTAGTCATGGGCATGATTTGAGTATACTGTATATAGACACACTGGTAACTGCTGGTCTGGGTCAGTTTAGCCTTCCCAAAAACCAAAACGTATTATTTGTGAAAAAGGAAAAGCTGACTTTCTGACTAAATCAGTCACTACATGCTACTTCCCAAATTCTTTGTTTATTTATTTATTGCATGCATGTTTAGATAAAATGGCTTAATAAAACCACACATTAAACTTAACTTGATTTCAATAAAAGAGGTTTATTGAACTATGTAAAAATATTTTTACTTGACATGCATATCTACCGTTGAAAGCAATGCAATCACATTCACAATCAGCTCAGAGCTATCCTGATGTTTGATGCATTTAGATGCCCTTGTGAAAAATAAGTGCGATTAACTGTATTGAATGTGCTCTTGTAGTATACTTTTAATTGCCCCTATTATGGATTTTTGAAAATTACCTTTCGTGCAGTGTGTAACGTAGCTGTATGTGAATGTAAACTGTCTGCAAAGTTGTAAAGCTGAAAGTGCATCATAAATAAAGTTGTTGTCTCTCAAAAGAAAGAGTTGACTCTGAATCACTTAAATAAGTAATTTAAAATTTGAATCCCATTTCTGTGAAGTTCAGATGTTACAAGTTACCACATTTGCATAATGCCCTCCTATATGTTCTGCGTGGACATCCCGTGAAGACAGCTTGCTCCTCTGAATCACAGCCTGTAAGTATGATTAATAATTGTTGCTTTAATGTTCTGTTGAGCATGAAAAATATGTAGTTTTGTGTGTTGTGTTATGTATACACTCAGTGCAGCTGTAAGTCTCCGGCTAACTCACGTTATAGTTCTGCTAATCAGCAGTGGGCCTGCTATTGTCTAGTAATGTGTTGATTTATATAGAATGTCTGTCTTTCTTATTACTTGGAGTCATGATAAAGGATGGAGCAAGATGTTGATTTATTAAATGCAGTGATTTATCAGTACTCCATGTCTGTATTCAGCTAATGCATATACCATCAATGCTTGGGTCTTTACTATGTTCCGTTTCCGACATACGCTGTACGCAGTACACCAATCACAACAGACTGGGTCATTGGACCAATCAGAGCAGAGTGTAGCCTCGTGCAAAGGAGGGGTTTGGAAAGATGAATCTAATAAGGAATCGTTTGAGAGTCGTTGAGAAATAAGGTACATTTAAATGCATATTATAAGAAAATGAAAGTGTTTTTTTGATCTTGCAATTATATAAACCTGTTGCTGGGGACTCCCCATTATGAACCTTTCAAATAGCATAATAAGGGCATTTAAAAAAAATTTGTAATAATGTTAAAATAAACATTTTACATAAGTAAATATATATTAAGATACAATATTAATAAGTCAGTAATTCATGATTATGGGCTTAGATATAAATTATATATATTAGATATATATATAGCACTTAACTTTTTTTGAACTTTCATTACCAAATGTGTCATTTCATTATATAATAATATTTTTAAATAAATACATGATATACAAGTTTCAGTAGAAATTACATTAAAGTATATTTTATTTTACAAGAAATGTTTGTCAGTACATCCAGCAATATAGTTTATATTTCAAAGATAATTGAAGTAATAATTCTGACATTGCATATAAAGATGTACTTAAGTTCTACTTAAGTTGTTCAAAAAAGCACTCTAAATATCAGATCATTGCGTTTAAGAAAAAAATGAAATAACATTTTAATTTAGTGAAGTGTTATTATGAATTATGGACTCATATTTTGGCCAGAAGCAATGGTTTGAGTTTAAAATATGGATTTGTTAATTACAAAACAAACCAGCTTTTGGCTTCTCAAAATTAAGTTGCTGGACTGATGGTGAGATTACATGGATTATTGTGATGTTTTTATCAGCCGTTTGGACTCTCATTCTGATGGTACCCATTCACTGCAGAGGATCCACTGGTGAGCAAGTGATGCAATGCTACATTTCTCAAAATTTGTTTTGATGAAGAAACAAACTCATCTGCATTTCAGATGGCCTGAGCGTGAGAAAATTTTCCACAAATTTTCTTTTTTGTGCGAACTATTCTTTTAAGTGTTAGAAAACATTAGTTCACACTTATGAATATGCTTTTATAGTACACTTTCAGAAAAAGGTACAAAAGCTGTCACTTGGAATGGTACCCTTTCTAAAGGTACACTTTTATACCTTATTTGGTCATAATTATACACTTCGGTACTTATATGTATCTTTAAGGTACCAATATGGACTGTTTTGGTACAAAGCCTTTTGAAAAGGTACCGCCCCAGTGATAGCCTCTGTACCTTTTTTCTGAGAGTGTATATTATTTTTGTAACAAGTTCTCTTTTCTAAAAGTATGTTCAAGTGCATTTCTTGTTTTTACAAGTGGAAACAAGTGAAGAAGGTAATTTCCTCTGGATTTCCATATAAAATTTTGGCATTGGGCTGGTTTTGAGTTAGATTTGATTGGTTATTGTGCTGTTCTTTGTAACATAGATCTGATAACCCTGCTTAAATTATAGCTACATTTTTTAATGGGAACCCTGGGTATTAAGACTTGTATGGCTTAAGAACATAACTTAAATGATGTCTCTTACTGAAATATGTAGTAGAAAACCCATGAAAGATTTATGTTATTTAAAAAAAACCACATCATTTTATACATGTTTTGGACTGTGGGGAGCACTATTATTTAGATGGCATCAGATGGTTGCACTTTGTTAGCTACTGGAAATACCTGTTGCTATTTTTACCGCAGCACAACTCAGGTTGACAGGCGTCACTTCCTGTTTGTTGCTGCTGTGTTTTTTCGAGTTTGAGCTCCGTCAAGTTCATTCTTTGTCGTCTAATTTTTTATCTTAAAATCAATTTTATACACCATAATTTTCGTTTCTATAACGTGTGAATATATCCCCTATCGTATTCCACAACAAAAACAATCAGAGCGCCTTGTTAGCACTAGTTCTATTTTTGACTTCCCGAGTCCGCTATTAGCATATAGCCTGCTAGCATCGCCAGCGTGGTTGCCGCTAATCTCGCTTACATTACCATTGTTTTACTCACTGTTACTTGCTTTAATGGAGGATGTGTGTCTACCTTTGAGTGCAGATGAGGACACGTTCGAGCTGCATTCGGACACAAGTCCGAGGTAAGTATACAGCGCTCTGCTAATTCTCCCACCACCTCTACTCCGTGTGTTTCTCTGCACAGGCCCGGTGCAACCAGGACGCGATCTTCCCAGATGTCCATCACTCCGGCGCCGGGACACAACGGACCCTGGGTGCACCTGCAGCGGAATACGCGAGCCAGGCCCCGTGCGACAACCTCTCCCCCTCCGCTACCTCCGGTCTTCGAGATCTCCAAACGGAAAACGCTTGCTCCCTACACCTCCGAGAGACGTAACGCGACGACTGTGAGCATCGGAGAATACATCGTCCGGGACGCCGTGCTAGTTAGATGAAGGTAAAGTGAACACTCACGTTTCCCTGGTGATTGTGTTCTGATGTTTTGAGCAGTACCTGCGATCCTGATGGGGCGAGAGAAGACGGAGCCGGTCGTGCTTATGCGGGGCTAACGACACCAGCGGCGAGAGACGGAGGCACTGAGAGGGACTTCAGGAGCCTGACGAGCCGGCACGAACATCGCCTGCGACGACGATCATCGTGTCAGGACTGCTTCCCACGTATCGACGAGGACACGAGAGTTTCAGTAGACTTTTTGCTTTAAATGAGTGGTTATTGTTATGGTGTAAAGAACAGAAACTGCTTTTTGTTAATAATTGTAATCTTTTCTGGGAGTGTCCTAGGCTGTTTCGCGCTGATGGTTTGCATCCCAGCAGAGTCGGAGCGGAACTCTTGTCGGATAACATCTCCAGGACGCTACGCACCATGACTAGTAAGTCAAATCAATGCCCTGATGACTTTTGTTTTACCCGCTTAAATGATAGAAGTATTTGGGCTGTCCAATCTATAAAGACTGTGTCTGTTCCCGGAATAGTGAGGTCAAAATATAAATTTAAAGCAGGATCTAGAAAAAATCTGATCGTAATTAAACAAGAAAAATGTAAAATAAATGAACAAAAAATATTTTTAAAGTTTGGGCTCCTAAACATTAGATCACTCTCAACCAAAGCAGTTATTGTAAATGAAATGATCACAGATAACTGTTTTGATGTACTCTGCTTGACTGAAAACTGGCTAAAACCTAATGATTATATTGATCTAAATGAGTCTACTCAACCCAAGCTACTGTTATAAGCATGAACCCCGTCAGACTGGCCGTGGCGGCGGTATTGCAACAATATATAGTGATATTCTCAATGTTAATCAGAAGACAGGATACAGGTTTAACTCATTCGAAATAATAATGCTTAATGTTACACTGTCAGATATGCAAATTAAATCTATCGTATCTCTTGCTCTGGCAACTGTGTATAGACCACCAGGGCCGTAAACAGATTTCCTAAAATAATTTGCAGATCCCCTCTCAGACCTATTGGTTACTGTTGAAAAAGCGCTAATTGTCGGAGATTTTAACATTCACGTCGATAATACAAATTATGCATTAGGACTTGCGTTCACTGACCTAATAAACTCTTTTGGAGTAAAGAAAAACGTCACCGAGCCCACTCATCATTTTAATCATACGCTAGATTTAATTATATGCATGAAATTGATCTTACTGATATAGATATCGTAACTCAAAGCGATGATGTACGGACCAGTTCCTTGTATAGTGCATGTGTAACAAATTCCACTGGAGGCGAGTGTAGTGAGAACCCAAGTGCAGTTTATTTACAGGTGATATCCAAACATCCAAACAAGAAACACAGACTGTTTTCAAACAAAATAAAAAGGACATGGAAAACATGGAACATGAAACAAAAAAACACCAAAGTACAAGCATGCTGCGTATTACTAATAGTAACTATATGGCTCCGCGTTATCGTCAGGGCAGAACTATTGTTCCAGCCACCAAAGACAGATTCACAAATAACCTGCCTGATTTATCTCAACTGCTCTGTGTACCAATAAATACACATGAACTAGATGAAATGACTAGCAACATGGGCACTATCTTCTATAATACATTAGAAGCTGTTTTCCCCATCAAATTGAAAAAGGTTAGAGAAAAAAACATACTGCGCCTTGGTACAACAGTAATACCCATTCTCTCAAAAAAAAAAAACTCGTAGTCTTGAGCGCAAATAGAGAAAAACTAACTTGGAAGTTTTTAGAATTGTGTGGAAAAACAGTATGTCCAGCTATAGACATGCTCTAAAAACTGCTAGGGCCGAGCATATCCACAAACTCATAGAAAATAACCAAAACAATTCAAGGTTTTTATTTAGCACAGTGGCTAGATTAACAAATAACCAGACGCCACCCGATCTAAATATTCCCTCACAGTTTAATAGTAATGAATATGAATTTCTTCACTGATAAAATAGAAAACATCAGAAATACAATAACAAATTTAAATTCTACAGCGTCTAGTACTTCAGCTTCATTCATCGCACCAAAAAATAAACTGCAGTGCTTTACAACTATAGGACAGGAAGAGCTAAATAAACTTATCACTGCATCTAAACCAACAACATGCCTGTTAGATCCTGTACCCACTGAATTACTGAAAGACTTGTTACCTGTAGCAAAAGAACCACTTCTCAATATTATTAACTAATCGTTATCTTTAGGTCACATCCCAAAACAATTCAAGCTGGCGGTTATTAAGCCTCATATTAAGAAACCACACTAGATCCTAGTGAACTGGCAAATTACAGACCATCTCAAATCTTCCTTTTATGTCTAAAAATTTAGAAAAAGTTGTGTCTGCTCAATTGTGATCCTTCCTGCAAAAAAATGATCTCTAAGAAGAATTTCAGTCAGGTTTCAGGCCCAACCATAACACAGAAAAACTGCACTTGTTAAAATTACAAATGGCATACTTCTTGCGTCAGACCAAGGCTGCATATCATTGCTAGTTTTACATTGTCTTTCGTGCTGCGGTCGACACTATAGTCATGACATACTCATAGATGACAGATTACAACAATATACAGGTTATTCAAGGGACAGGCTTTAAGATGGTTTAGATAATACCTGTGCGATCGAGACCAACCCCCGTGTCAGTTAAATGGGAGTATCTCAATTATCCAAGTAAATATTGCACCAGGATCTGTCTAGGGTCCTCTGCTATTTCGATTCCATGTTGAACCTTGGTAATATATAAAAAAACTCTGGATTTAGTGTCCACGGTTATGACGTGATACTCAAATATAGTTCTCAACAGGACAGAGGAAACTTCTAATATCTAAGTAACAGGGGGTTAAAATTTCAAAAGATGGATGACCAATAATTCCCATACTATAAATGGGATAAGACCGGATAGTATTATGGACCAAAGAACGTACACCCAAACGCGGATTACATTTGAAACTAGAAGGTGAGGTACGGTACTTCTCTACAGCAAAACTGGGTGTATCTTAGATAGCAATTGTCTTTTGAAAAAATCAATTCCTGTTACAAAAACGGCATTCTCCGCTTAGGTAGAAACATTGACAAGCTACGAAACATGTTATCTCTTTCTGATGCAGAAAAGCTAGTTCATGCATTCATGACCTCTGGACTACTGTAATGCACTGCTAGCTAGTTGTCCTGCATCTTCAATAAACAAGAAAACAGGTAGTCCAAAATGCAGCGGCTAAAGTCCTTACCAGGTCAAGAAAATATGATCATATTACCCAATTTCAGTCTCTGCACTGGCTACCTATTAAGTTTTGTATCAGTTACAAAATATTATTACTTTCCTATAAGGCCCTTAATGGGTTAGCTACTGCGTACCTAACTAGTTTTCTACCATGCTACAATCCATCACGCTCACTAAGGTCGCAAAACTCTGGACTTTTAGTAGTAGGCCTAGGCTAGGATAGCAAAGTCCACTAAAGGACGTAGAGCTTTTTCACATTTGGCTCCCAAACACTGGAATAGACTTCCTGATAACGTTCGGGGTTCAGAAAACACTCTCTCTGTTTAAGTCTAGATTAAAAACTCATCTCTTTGGCCAGGCATTCAAATAATGCATCTCATAATCTTACAGAAGTTTATATGATCAAAATGAATATAATTCTTTGTTTGGTTTTAAGCAATCAATTTGCTGTTGGAAAAAAGAAGCTACGCTAATTATTGTCTATTTATTTGTTTCTCTGTTTGTTGCCTAGGATGTCATCCGTGGTAAATAGGATTTACACAAGCATCAGTCTGGATCCAGAACACCTGAGAAGAGATGATGCAACCACTCAGAGGACCTCAGATGATGCCAACCGTGAAACAACATACAGAACTACCAAATTTTGCTATACGTTTGATTGCATCATATCATAATTGCTGTTAATATTATTCATCGAATGTTTTATTACGTCTTAAATTGATTTCCATTTGTACATAAATTGACAGTCACCACTGATAAGCTACCACTAAATATTGTAGGGGGGAAAAAAAAACTTAATTGGTGTAAATTGCTTTGCAATGATTGGTGAATGGTGAAAAAGCCTGTACAAAATAAATTGACTGACCCTATTAGTGCCCAAACTCTGGAACAATCTACCTAGCTTTGTTTGGGAGGCAGACACACTCTGTCAGTTTTATATCTAGATTAAAGACCCATCTATTTATCCTGGCTTACACATAACACACTAATATGTTTCTAATATTCAAATCCGTTTAAAGGATTTTTAGGCTGCATTAACTAGATCAACCGGAACCGGGAACACTTCTCATAACACCGAGGCGAATTCCTACATCGTTAGAAGAATGGCATCTATGCTAGTATTAGTCTGTTTTCTCTTATTCCGAGGTCACCGTAGCACCAGATCCAGTCTGTACCAGATCAGATGGTCCACTGCAGTCACCGGATCCAAGTACGTATTCAGATAGAGGTGGCTCAGCCAACTAGAAAGGACCTCCACAGACCTGAATGTCAGCGGAGACCAGGACATCTAGATGAGCCCCAGATACAGATCCCTGTAAAGACCTTGTCTCAGACGGCCACTGGGACAAGACCACAGGGAACCAGTTGAGTCTTCTGCACAATGTGACTTTGCTGCAGCTTGAAATTGAATTGCTGGTTGTCTGGTCAGAGGAGAACCGGCCCCCCAGTTGAGCCTGGTTTCTTCCAAGGTTTTTCTCCATTCTGTCACCAATGGAATTTTGGTTCCTTGCCGCTGTCACCTCTGGCTTGCTTAGTTGGGGAAACTTCATTTCCAGCGATATCGTCGACATGATTGCAAAAATTGATTGCACAAGCTACTAGTTAAACTGAAAGGAGCTGGTGATGAAGGCACTGAAATGAATGATGTGAACTGTCTTTAACTGAATAATTTGGGTTTCATTGTAATTTGCTACTTGACACACTATTTCCGAAATTAGGCTGTTCAGTTACTTTGACACAATCTGTATTGTTAAAAGCGCTATATAAATAAAGGTGGCTTGACTTGACAACTCGGAAAAAATTAAATACTGCTACGATGGCATATTTGTGCTGGAAGGTGGTCCTGTTATTCAGTGTAACAGAATGCTTTGTAAAAAGACAGAATAAATATGTTTATCATCTAAATGTTTGACTTAATTTTCTTTAATTGTATTTTTTTAATCTTATTGGAATCGAAACTAGGAATCGATAAGATCCGGAATTGATAAGCAGGATTGGAATCGGAATTTATAAAATTCAAATGATACCCAACCCTAGTCATGACAAGCGTCAGAATGTTTACATCCTGCCAGGATGGTATCTAAAGTGTCTTGTCTTGTAGACTTATATTACTTATCTTGTTGCCCTTCGACTGAAAATTACAACCAAAAGCCGAACAATGTGGCATCGCATCAGTATTCTGAGTTGTGTTGTGGTAAAAATAGAAACAGAGAGTGCCAGTAGCTCACCGAGTGCAACCATTTGACGTCATCGAAATAATGGCACTCCCCATAGTCTGTGACCAGCACAATTCTCAAAATTTTTCTTTTTGTGGTTTTTGGAATGACATAAATGTGAATAAGTGATGAAAGTATTTTAATTTTTGAGTGAAGACTTATTTTAACAAGAAAAGTACAGAGAGTATGATGTAGAATACAATGCAGTGGGTAAAAGTTTCAAAGGAGTTTTAATGACAGAACAGAAGTCAGAGTGCAGAAAGCTGAAGAAAAAAGCTCATGCAGTGATCGAGGAAGGTTTAAGACAAATTTCTGAGAAACTGATTGATGACAGATTTTGGTCCATTTGTTTTATTCTACATTAAAGAGCACAGAAAAGCCTGATGCCATAAAACCTATCATCATCTGTAAACTCAACTTAATTTCTCTGCACGTGGCAATTGGGCTTACAGAAATGGCAGCGGTAAACCAAGCTTGTATAAAACAGTAAATTTTGCTGTTCTCATAGCCATTCACCTCAGAAGTGTGTGTGTGTATTGAATATACTGGGTGGATCCAGAGATTAGGAAATGCAACAATGAAGACTGCTACTTGAGTAGGGGGTGTGACTTTCTGTGACCTCAGTTCAGAGTCTTTAATTTTCTTTTTGATTATCGGCTGCATTCCACTCCACTTTTAGACACGCACTCGCGAACTTCCCTAAGCACTTCCCCTCAGGGGAATCCCCGCTGCCATTTTGAAGTGCGTTCCACTTTGTGAAGTGGACAAGGGAAGTTTATATGGACAGACCCTCGACCCCTCGATTTTGACAGAGGGAGCAAGTCTGCTTTATATGCACACTTCAGGCCGCTCCACAGACCACAATGCAACACGACTATGACGTCATCGCAGATCGCGTTTAATTTATCCCCACCCCAAACAACTCTATAATATATCAATATTTTTTAAAAACATTTATAACAGCCCAAGCATACCTATATACACATAGAATGCTGCACCAAACAAATTCGTAAGGGGAAACATGTAAACAATAAACCAACTCCATAGCGGATTCTAAGTGATCAAGGGCATAGGACGTTCCAGTTCAGCCCATTCCAAGGGTTCTGCCAGTAGTGGGCACTCGTGCAACGTAATCAATGGTGTACATCTGAGTGAACGAGACGGAGGGAAGTTTGCGAGTGAAGGGCATAAAAAAACAGACTGGAATGCAGCCATAGTCTCTTTCTGAGTGTACATGTAGGCCTATATGCATAATGAATGGGTATTAATTTACTCTCGCTTGCCTCATCGCAAGTGAAATTGCATTTTTATGTGTTCATGTATAGCATTTATGTGATTTAGCAGTAAACAATAGAGTTCCATAAGCATCTTTGACTCAACAAAGTGCCTAGATAACAGCTCTGTTCCAAAACCTAATGAACTGTGTTGCTATCTGCTGCCCACAGGCAACTATCTCATAAGTGACTAATTTTAAAGGCTCTATGCAGGCAGAAAGTCTGCATACAGGTCACTTAGTTCACATTTGATTTACAGTAAAGATGGACATTAGCATGTTGCTAAGCTAACATGCATAGTCCCTTACGAAAATTAACCATGGTTTTACTACAAAAAAAAAAAAAAAAAAAACAACAAAAACAAAACAAGGTTACTTAGGTTAAAACCATGGTAACCACAAATTAACCATGATTTTGCTACACTAACCATAGTTTAACCATGGTATTTGTAGTAAAACTGTGGTTAAACAAATGGTAATCAATACGCCAAAAACCATGGTTACTACACTTCTACTGTAGTAAAACCATGGTTAATTTTTGTAAGGGGTAGAAACAATATTGATTAACATAGTAAAATAAATATACATTTTCTTGGTTAAAATAATCTATTAAAATATTCTATTATAGTGTAGTGATATATTTTGTATCTCTGCTGTTCTGTTAAGTTCTGTTCTGTTTCCATTAGATTAGAAATAAAGTAATATAATTAAGCACATATATTTTCACAAGGGTTTAAGTGTATGTATCATGTTTGCATATGGAATATCTTTACCAGCAGATGTATTTTTACTACTGGTTAAGAGGGCTCATTAGTCATTTCAGGCCAACATCAAAGGATCAATTTGTTGAATTTGGCAACTCACTCCAAGATGCTTAGTAGAACTTAGTAGAACAATCAAGTGCAGTGTTATCAACCATGCATATGGTAATTCTGTCTGAATTGATCATTTTGATGTTGTATGATGTTTTTTAGGGACCAGGTTTAAGTGTTTGTGGAGAAAAAAAAAATCCCAGTTAAATCTGTTTTTCACTCTCTGCGTCTTGCATGTAACCTGCCAAAACTCAACTTAACTCCTTTTGCATTTGAATTTCCGATGTCTACATGGAAAGCTGTCAATCAATGTGAGGGGCGGGGCTATACTAGGGGCGTGTTTGTATCGGGAGGTGACATCACTCACAGATGACAGTGCTGAATGCTTTGATCAATGGAGGTAATCGGTAAAGGTTCCGCTAAAGGCAGCTGCCAATCAGTTAGTGCCTGATCAGACAACCTTCTTGGCACAATACATAATTCTGTCTTTTTTACCCCAAATGCAGTGATTATCCCCTGGCTAACAGTTGGGAGCAACAACGGGTTAACACGAATAGTGTCCTATTCATAGTACCCAAAACTTTCACTTGTCTCAACATCTCTCACTGTTTCTCCCACTCCGATTGATGCAAGTGAGTAAACAGACTTTTACAATTCTACACTTATTACAGTACATTTTATTCCTTTCTTTTAATCAGTAATAGTTTACAGAAAGTTCATAAAACGGCATGCATTATTATAATTTTTGCTTCTGTTTTCATTGATCACGACATACTCAAAAGTGGTTTTCTCGTTATCGAGGGTGACAATAGTCAAAATTGTCCCCCGGGCTAGTCATCTTCTTGGAACGTAGGGGAAACTTTGTCCTGTCGTCGAAGCAGAAACCAGGAGCCGTGGGATATCTTCATACAGGAAGTCACTCGGTTATGAGACTACGTGTTGCGTCGTGCGTCATCAAAGTGACTATAGCTCGGACACAGTAGAGTTTATAGACATTTTAAGGGGGCGCGATTCATCAGGAGGTGGAGCATCTAAACAAAGCATGCAAGCAATACAGGAATCAGCCGTTAGGAATTTCTCCAGCCCTGATCTCTCAGCATAACCAGTGTATTCAAATGCATGGTGCTAATAATCGGCTGACAGTCCTAATCAATAAGCCTAATACTCAAAGACTGGGGCAGAGGCACAAGAGCCATTACAACAAAAGGTGATCGTCTCGTGAATATGGGTTCATTTTACTAACAAAAGCGAAACAGGAACAGCAGGAACCGCTTCCACACCTTGTTAAGACAATCATGTCCGATGCATGCTTAAATTTGTAATCCCACAATTCCCCTTTGAGAGTTCTAATAACTCTCAAAAAATACAAATTTAGACACTTAAAAGTCATTCTTGTAACTTGTGATCGTTACAGGCACATAGCACTTGCTCTATGTTGATTGTCTCTAGTGACGAACGGCATGTTGACACAGAAAAAAACATGCAGCTAGGGTCCGTGAAGTTCTTACGGGTAATAATCTTTTCTGGTTGGAACTGTAATTTCCCCATGATGGGCATGGGTCAGTTGTTGAATTAAACACTTGATACTGTGGACGCATAGATAGTACACCAGTAGAAAAAACAACAGCAGAATTGCTATTTCCTTGATCCACAGAGCCAGGGTTTACCTAACAGGTTTCCGAACCATGAAGAATTGTCATCAGTCATCTGGTGTAATTTTTCTGAAAGATCAAGAATGTCTTGTTGGATTTTGTTCAAGTTCTCTGTTGGATCCACTAACCCGGTGCAGCACTCAGGTCCGATAATGGTGCATGCTCCCCCTTGCATTGCAAGAATGTAATCCAAGGCCACTCTGTTCTCTAAGATCATTAGCTTGTGTGAAGCGAGAGTGTTCGTGATGTTACACAGGGCCAAGACCGTATCATTGGCCAGTTTCTGTACAGAATTCGATAAGACTCTAACTTGATCAAGGGCCTGCATGACACCATAAAACGGGATTAATGTTCCAAGAGTTCTTGACCAACATGTTTGTGCACAAGTGAGTCATGGAATGCAGCCATCTTCTTTGTTTGTGGTAGGAGCTGAATTAAAGTAATGAAGGGTTTCAAGTTATTCGCTGACTGCGGTAGGGAATAGGACTAAGGTGAACCTGCATTAATATTGGGCGGTAGTAAACTACAGCTGAGGTTCCGCATAGCCAAAACATGACTGTTGGAGGGGGAATCCTGCACCATTGGTTCACACTAAATAGCTTGGGTAATGATCGTGTTTGCCTAATACATACTTCCACATCCTCATTCTTTTGTCGTGTGGATGATGAGATTTCTGTCTTCAGTGACATTCCCATTTTAATTATGACACCACATGCAGCACTGGGAATTTTTCCCAAGTCATTAGAGTCTGAGGATAGATTTTCAACACACCAACTAAATGTCATTGGTAAGAGTAAGTCTGTCATAACCGGTGTGCCTGTCGTCAAATTGCAGGACCTTAATCCTGGAGTGCAACATGGTGAGGCTGGAGGAGCAGTCATGACATGTGCTTTTGTTAAAAATTCCATTAGTGACCACACCAAATAGAGTGCAAGTATCACAGTCAGAAATGGGGTGTGCTACCCATGGGATTCCTACTCCTACCGAAAGTGGATGTGGCATGCAAACGTTCTTTCCAGCAAACAAGGCATTTCTTGACATATTCATCAGCTCTAAGAATATGTTGTTTCTGGAGTCTATACTTTGTGCGATGTCCATGATGATTACTAGTATGGCAATCTTGATCATATTGATGGATGACTGAAGTTCCCGTATATGATTCTCTGCGTTGTGTATTTAATTTATCTTCCGTGACAGTTGGCTTGGTAGGGGTCTAGTTGTCTTTCAGAGGTGGTGACTTCATACACAGGTGATGAGGTCGGTGCGTATGGGTCTCGGGACAGCCATCAAGTGGTATCTGCACAGAGTAAGAAAGAAAACAAAAGACGACAGAGCAGTATTTGTTGTAAAAGACTGCAAACACTAGGGTTGTACCCTTTGTTCGATCTGAGTCTGCTATTGTTGTTCCTTCTTTCCCTATTTCTTAATTCCTGTGACACCTAAAGAACAGTGAGGTAAGGATGAACTAGTGGATGGGGAAGGCCTATGAGGGATTATTCACCCAGGATTGGCCCCCAAAGCCTGTTGCATTCGGTTCTTTCCTGGACTCCTCACTGGTCCTTGTGTCCTATCCTATCCCTGTAGGTGGAGAAACAACTTTACAATGTGAAACATGAGTCCAGGTTTTCCTTCCCTGACACAACACTGCAGCTGCTGTAATCAACATCACTTGATGTGGTCCGTGCCACTTAGGCTCTAACGGCTTGTTTCTGAATGACTTTATCATGCAACAAACAACTCCAATTCTGCATTCTCTACGGGAGTTTGTTACTTCACTCGTAGGTGCGTATGTAAGCGTAACACAATCATGAGTCATTTCTCCTTCATCCTCTAACACAACTTCAGTCACTGCAGACATCATACATGAGGATGGGTTCGTGACTGACGCACGCTGTAAAACAATGTTCAGGGCTGCGAGGGTTGTTAACCAATTTCCCCAATGAGAGAAGGTGACAGAAGTGACTTTTGCTTGATTCATTAGTGCGGACACTGCATGAGGGCATATTACGTTTACAGTCTGTCTGTTAGCCAATTTTGTAGGAATTACTGTAATTACTGCACCTGTATCAAGCAAAAAAATCAATCTCTCTTGTATGCTACCTTTCACAAAAATTATTTTGTCATAGTGATGGATTACAGGGGACATTAAGCCCCCAATCCAGCTAACAGTTAAAACCTGAGCAAGCTGCTCCAACAGTTCGGTGAAGTGGGGAGGGGCTGCTTCAGAGTAGTAAGTAGATTGAGTAGGAGCTGAGTAAAGCTGTTAATTTCTCGTAATGTCTTCTTGCTTTTCCTACACTCTTTCATCCAGTGTCCAGGTTTACCACAGTAATGACAACTGCCCTCCCTCTTAGGACTTTTACGTTTCTGTCGGTTCTCTGTGTTGACCTGAAAGGATACTGCTGCAATCTTTACTCTGGCTTTAACATCAGAGTCTCTTTCCCAAGTATCCAACCTGTCCAAGTTGTTTTGCAGGCTTCCAGTGGACCATGTAAGATCTAAGAATGGCATGGCAGATCTGTACTCCGATAAAAGGCCATCAAACCATGCTCGAACTAGTGGTCCTTTATGATACAGTACCTTCTCTGGAGTGTCAGCTACTCCACTGTATGCTGCAGCTGACTGACAAAACCTTTCAGTGAATTCACTCACAGTTTCTTCTTTCCTTTTTACACAGTTAGTGATTCTGGACCAGTCTATTTTGGGTCCCATGATATTCTTTAAAATTTTCAAAACACCTTCTCTCAAATCGCCTTTACTGGCATGTTGTAGTTCAGAAGTAACAGCAGACTAAAAACTGTTGAATTCAGATTCAGTTAGAATTTGTGACATCAGTTGTGTGACTTCTGCTAACGACATGTCGTAGGGACGCATTTTGCTGATCAATGGTCTTCTAAATTCAGAAATATTTGTGCGTGCTGAGGGTAAGCTCTGGGATAGTCTCTATATATCTTTAGGTTCTAGTGCTTTGGCAACAGTTTGTACTTGGAAAACAGAAGAGTTGGGAGGAACACTTTAAATTCCCTCAAATCCCTGAGATCTTCTCGTAGCGCTACATACCTTCACTGAATCTACAGGCACGTCAGTTACTGATTGGATGGCTACATTTGTTTCAAAGAAAGCTTGTAAGTCAGGATAATTGTTATCAGGCTGACTAACTTCTTCCACATCAGTTTTTGCTGCAGCTTTGTTGCGGTTCAATTTCTTAGTCAAAGAGGATACTCTAGCACAGAGCTCTTTGTTCTGTTCCTCTAGCTTTAAGTTACGCTGAGACTGTTGTGTAGCTAGCGCTAAACCAAATTATCTGTGGCAGCAGATAACGCCTTTCACATTGTTCTTGCGAATACATGCTCCTACCTTTTTACACTCATCTACAGACCAAGTCTTATCAGGATGGATCTCATATTTCTGAGTTAGTTCTTGTCTAACTTTCTCAGTGACTATTAGGCTCATTTGCACTCCTAACAGTGATTTGAATTCACTATCTGACCACAAAGGAGTCGCGAGACCATCTTTTTCAGTTGTGGGGATCAGTCTAGCATTCTTTCTAAACATTTTGTGAGTTTCTTTGTTACCACAAAATAAAAACACTAAAAATTCTCTGATCAACAGAGGGTACACTTGTTAACAAAGATCAACTATTGTTAACCTTCCTTGGCAAAGCAAAGCAAATAACAAATTTACTAGCACTTTACTCTAAACTTCTGCTTAAACAGAGGGTAACAAATTATTCTCTGCCGAAACAGAGGGTAACAAATACTAGCACGTAATGCTAATCTTCCCTGCCTGAACAGAGGATAACCAATTCTTCCCTGCCGAAACAGAGGATAAACTTCATCTCTAA
This sequence comes from Sinocyclocheilus anophthalmus, assembly GCA_018155175.1. Classification (NCBI taxonomy): domain Eukaryota; kingdom Metazoa; phylum Chordata; class Actinopteri; order Cypriniformes; family Cyprinidae; genus Sinocyclocheilus; species Sinocyclocheilus anophthalmus. Next base: position 250,546 of record JADLZN010010998.1, read on the forward strand.
AATAATATATTTTAGAGGATAACTTAGTTAACCAAACCCTACAGCTGTCTGTTAACTCTTCTCGGACGGCGAAGAGGATAACACATTTGTATGGCTAAGGTTCTTTGGATAGAGTGGAACGCAACAACCCGTGGTTGTTCAGAAAGATTCATCGTGGACTTCTGGAACAGATCTTGTTGAGCTTGAATTCAATCTGGATTCAGGGGAGGAGTCTATCCGGTACCACGGCACCAAAACTTTAGGAAACTTTTTCCTCTTCGAAGCAGAAACCAGGAGACGTTGGGGTATCTTTCATACAGAAGTCACTCTTTGAGGACTCGCTGTGCGTCGCTGCAGTTATCCAAGTCTGACTATAGCTCAGCACAGTAGCGTTTATATACATTTTAAGGGGGCGGGATTCATTCAGTGGAGGTGGAGACAATCTAAACAAAGCATGCAAATGCAATACAGGAATCAGCCCGTTACCGGAAATTCTCCAGCCCTGATCTCATCAGCAAAACAGTGTCATTCAAATGCATAGGTGCAAATTCAATCAGTATGACAGTCCTAATAACTCAGGTAATAATCAAGACTGGGGCAGAGGAACCGAGAGAATTACAAAAACGGTGAGCGTCGCGAATCTGGTCATTGTACTAACAAATAAGAGAACAGGAACAGACAGGACCTCTTGCACACGCTTGCTTAAGATAAGCAGTTTGTCGATGCACATTCTTAATTTGTAATCCCACAGAACCTAAAAATGCGTCCGGCCGGGATTTCTATATCGCCCTAAATATCCTGGATTCAGCTTTTGCTTTCTACAGTCATCATTCATTGTGTGCGTGTTTGTATTAACACCCATTTAATCCCACAATAGTGACTGTAAAAAGTTTTAATTTATAAAACTCTATAAACCTTACTGACTTATGTTTTACTGCACTTCCTGCAAATATGGAAAAAATAAAGGGTCTCAATGAAATATGTGCAGTTTCACATGATTAGTACACACTGTAACATGACCAGAGCAGTTTACTTCCTGTCTGCACCATGAGATGATGATAGCTGCATCAAAGCTCCAAAACAAAAGGCAAGTAAAGTATGTCATCATAGAGATATGACCAGTGACCATGAACAGTGATGATGTTGTTTGTGAAATGGTTTCCTGCTAGGGTTGATGATGGCACACTCCTTGATCTCCACCCCACACGACTTGCAGACTCAGACGAACGTCCAGACATCGTTGCGGACTGTAGGCCACCAGGTGGCTTCCAGAATCTGCAGGAGGGTCTTTAGACATCCATGATATTTCGGCTTGATCTTTACATGGAAGTGCTGTATCGTCTGCTGGACCAGGGTCTTAGGGAGGATAAGCGGGATCTTGCAGTTGTTGTCCCCCTTTTGGATCTCCAGATACAGCAAGTCATGGTGTTCCTGCACTTTGAACCTCTCGGTTGGTGGAGGTGGAAAGTCCCTGGAGAGTGTTGTTATCACCCAGTGCGCTGATGAGTTGCGATTTGGAGAAGGGGAGGATGGAGAATATGGTGTCGAAGTCTGGCCCAGCTGGTACGGTGGCACATAATTCTCCATCTGTTGCTCTGTTGACTGTCGGTGAATTGATTGAGGCAGTGGGACTGTTGGTCAGAGGAAAGCCAGGGGTCGATGTGGAAGTCACTGGGCTGGTCGTCACAGAGAGAAGAGAGATAGCAGCTTCTCGATCCTTTGGTTGCTCCAGTTGCTTTGCCCGCTTCTTGTCTCACCTCTTAAAACACTTGAAGACCTCTCTCTCTAGTGTCGCCACAGCATCCTCAATAGATTCCTCCATTTGGCCAAATTTAAAAACTTCAGCCTCTCTAAAATACACTTCATGGTGAAGATTACTTTCAATAGTGTCTTTAAAATCCTTCTCCATTTTTAAAACAATGGTTTTAAGAGCAACCACCTCAGACGAAGCATGTCATCCCATTGATGGTAAAACCTTATTATCATAAACAGCGATGTATTAAAAGAAGCAGCACTAACTTGGTTTGTCATCGTCTTAAAAAAACACTCTTCTCAACATAGCATTTCAAATCTTTTCACGTTCCCTGTACAGGCCACCATATGTAACGCTCATCCTTATTGGTAGATGTTAAAATTGCTAAAATGGTGTCATATTATACTGTGTGAGAACTTGGAGTGTTTAAAAAGATGAGACAGACAACAGACATACTATAGAATGAATAAATAAAGTGTATTTACAATATCCACAGGGAACTTAAAACAACACAATAAAACTAGAATAACATTGGCTGTTAAAAGCGTGGAATCAATTTGTACCATACCACAAAAACAGTCTTAAGACAAAATTATTTGTAGCTGTTGCCAGTCCAAAGTAAATGTCCCAGAAGTGTCACCAGTTAATACAAAAGTCACAGTAGTGATATCAATTGCTTGAAAGGAATTTCAACAAAGCTAAACTCCGCTAACCGTTTGCAGGGGGATCACCACAGGCATAGTGTAGCAATGACCATGCTTGCTTGACATGCTGCCTCCTTTATACTGTCAATTTCCTGTTTCCTGTCATGTGATAAGTCACATGAAAGGCAGACCCAGAGTCACTTAAATACATGCACACATTTAAATAGATAAAGGTAATAAAATGGCTAAGACAACATGAAAACATTTTAAAACTCAAATATACATAAAGGGTAGTGGCCAGGCACTCTCAGGAACGAAGATCATGCTTGGGGTGTTGTGCTATGGCAGGGAAATCATTGAAGGGTTCTCCCAGATAGCTGGGCCGTTGCATGATGTAGTGAAAGTGTGCCTTAGAGAGACAAGTCTCGTCAAGGCAACTCAGGTGTATAAGAGCTCTTGGACTTAGTAGTGTCAGATGGCATTTGAATATCTCAAAGACAAACTTACCAGTGCACCAACACTGGGGTATGCTGATTTCACGCTTCCCTTTGTGATTGAGATTGATGTGAGCAACCTTGGCTTGGGAGCAGTCTTGTACCAGCATTAAAAGGGTAAGAAGATGGGGATGCCAGTAGGAGGTTGAGAGGGGCTGAGAAAAAGGATAAAAACTACAGCAGCATGAAGCTGGAACTGTTAGCGCCTAAGTGGGTGGTCAGTGAAAAGTTCTGAAGTTATCTGCTGGGGTCCAAATTGACCATAATAAATGGACAACAACCCCCTCTGCCACCTCACGACTGCCAAATTAGGAGCCATTGAACAGCGTTGGGCTGCCCAGCTAGCTGTTTTTGATTTTGAAATCAAATTCCATCCTGCATGATGCAACACTGTCGCTGATGCACTTTCCAGGAGACCAGGATCCAATGAATCAGCATCTGAAAGTGAAAACGCAGATTATGACGGCTGTGTGGCGATCTGTAACTCGCCCAGGACAGGAACAGCTCTGGGAACAGACTTGTTAGCGGCAGGAGTTGAGTGCAGCAGAGTCAGGCAGTTGTCAGGCAGAAGATGATTTTGTTGTGAGAATACTCCCATTTTGCCAGGGTATTCAAAGGCAGAAATTAATCAGTTTCAGGAGTCTGATCCAGTGCTCAGTGTGTTCAAGAAATTCTGCAGCTGGCAAAAGAAACCTACCAAGTTTGTAGGTTAGGTTTGTCCAGATCCGTGCATTTCCTGTTGAAACAGTGGCTAAAGATCAGAGAAAAGGATGGTCTCTTATACCATGTAATTGACAATGTCCATACTGGAGAATGTCACCAGTTGTTGTTACCCACCTGCCTGACAGATCAAGTCCTGAAAAATGTCCACGATCAGATGGGTCATCAGGGTATAGAGAGGACCTTAGACCTGTTGAGACAGAGATGTTTCTGGGGAAGAATGTATGAGGATGTGGAAGAGTGGGTGATGTGATGTCAGTGTGTTGCGTGTTAGCAAAGATGCCGCAACCTAAGATTAAGGCACCTTGGGGTTCATTCTTGGCCTCCCAGCCACTGAATTTGCTGTTGACTTTACAACCCTTGAACCAGCCACAGTAAGGCAAGAAAATGTTCTAGTAGTGACTGATGTGTTCACAAAATTCAATCAAGCATTTCCAACCCGTGACCAAAAGGCAGAGACCACTGCCAAGATCCTCCTCAGAGAATGATTCCTGAAATATGGAGCGCCACAACAACTACACTCTGATAAGGGCAGGAATTTTGAAAGTGCTGTGAATGCAGAGTCTCTTTTCTGCCTGAAAATAAGTCTCTCTTACTTGTCTATGCATATAATGTGAAGCCACAAACATCCACAGGGTATTTGCTATACTATCTGTTGTTCGGGGTCCAGTGGCATCTGCCAGTTGATGTTCTGTTGGGCCAGGAGCCTGTAACAGATGACAAGCCTGACTGGTTAAAAGTGCACCAGGAACATTTCCGAGATGCGCATGTTCGAAGGAATATGCGGAAAGGAATACAGCAGAAAGAGCAATGCAGCCTTAAGAGAAGGTATATTGCACAACTACAGAGATTGGACAACATGTGTACTTGTGATACTGACCCCCTGGAAGAAACAAGATTCAGGATGCATGGTCTTCCACCGTGTACAGAGTGCTAAAGGTTCAGGGGACAACATACACTGTGGAGCCTGTCGAAGGAGGTACAGTAAAAAGAGTGCATAGATCCACCCTCAAGCCCTGCAATAACCCAGTCCCAGTGCCCATGCCAAGGCAGCGGAAACCTCCTATGAAAGATGTACCTACCTCAGTTTCTGAGTCAGAGATGCCCTCACTAGAGGCATCTGAAGATCCAGAACCACCAGTCCCTGAACTTGGAGGATGTTTAATTGATCATTGATGGGGGAAGTCGTGGCCTAATGGTTAGAGAGTCGGACTCGTAACCCAAAAGGTTGCGGTTTCGAGTCTCATACCGGCAGGGATTGTAGGTGGGGGGAGTGAATGTACAGTGCTCTCTCCCACCTTCAATACCATGACTGAGGTGCCCTTGAGCAAGGCACCGAACCCCCAACTGCTCCCCAGGCGCCGCAGCAAAAAAATGGCTGCCCACTGCTCCGGGTGTGTGTTCACGGTGTGTGTGTGTTCACTGCTGTGTGTGTGCACTTTGGATGGGATAAATGCAGAGCACTAATTCCGAGTATGGGTCACCATACTTGGCCACATGTCACGTCACTTTCACTTTCACTTTCAATCAGGTGGAGGAATCTGCTAAGAGTGGTGACTGTTCAGGACCAAAGATTCATGGGATACCTGATGGTACCCTGGAGGTGACGTCAGTATCTTTTGATCCGGAAACAGAAAGTGTCCACATACCTGCCGAGAATCCAGCAATGAGACCTCTGCCTACTCCTAGAAAGAAAAGAGAATGTTAAGTCAGAAGTGCTTTGTCCTGCGGTGCTTAGAGCACCGAGGACAACTGCAGGAGTACATAGTAACCCGAACCAATTGCCCAAGTCTGCATGCAGTGCAGTGACTTTTAGTCCTGATGTGCTCTCCCAGGTGCTAGCTGGAATGGCTCTTTATATCACAGGGAAGCTTCAAGCGATGCAAGATGATTAGTGTTGGTAATAACTGAGGATGTTGACAATCAGTAGGGAGAGTGTAACCGGGGAGAAAAATGTGACATGCCAATCTCAAGACTGGTTATCCAAGCCCTGGTTTAAGTTAACTGCATATACAGCATGTATTAAAGCCTTTCTCATCCCTTGGTGAAATGTTACGCAGGCACTTTAAGAAACGTAACTGTTTGATTGTCTGTAAGTCTCGCGAGAGTTAAGTGTGAGCAGCGCGGTTTGGATGGTGTTCATGCGGTGGAAAATTGTGGCTATTAAAATCCTTAAGTTGTAAAATATAGAGAAATATTCACCTATAGTGTGTTATACTCTTATTTACTCTTCCTCAGTGTTTTGGTGATCCGGATGGCCATGTATTATGTAGATTGAAGTCTGGTTCTGTCGGGATGTTTCTGTGAGGATAAATCAAATCAATGCTGTTGTTTCTCGAAGAAGCATAAGTGTTGGGACATAATCAATTTCAGCAAAATATTGAAGCTGTTTTTGTGTGTAATTCTATGTGAACCAGTGTTAATGAAATGTAGGTTTCTTTTACTGTCTGCAGAGGAAAGTCAAGGTCATCATATGACGTGTAAACGTGTACATGTGATAGAGTGGTGATGAAGAGTAAGGTTGAACTATTTATTATTTTGAAGTTGTCTGAGTGTTTATCCAGTGATGTTAAACTGTGTAACAATGTTTGAAATGCATTGATATAAATTCTAATTCCATTTTCATGTAACTTAGGCTGCCTTATTTGGTCTTCTGTATTGACAAACGTTATACTGATGGGTGTATTTGTTTTCCAGAATAAGAGGCTGCTACTGTTGTCTATGTTAGTTTCGTGATTTAACATTGACTGTTGTGAATGAGGGAAAAAATGGGACAGATTCATTTTGATGTGAAAATCAAACTTTATTGTTTTCAAAAACTGTACAAGCTTAAATTGTCCTACTCCGATTCCCTGAAATTTACATAATTAATGCTGTGCTGTTTCAAGTGCAGTCTGGAATAAAATATCCCCCACATCCTGTGACTTTTGTTATACAGTGTTATGATAATATAAACGTATTTAATATATAGCTACTGAATATAAAACAGTATAGTATTGGCAGCCTGTTTATAATGTCAAGAACAGTAAGTATCATTATGTGTGTCTTTAATCCAAAATTGTTTAAAGGTCAAATAGAAATGGTATATTCATTTGGACTTAAAAAACTCAAACTTTGCCTCCTCATTTCAGAGAGAGACAGAGAAAGACAGATTTGAGCACACTTACAGACAGTAGTTTTGTAAAAAATGTGAATCTTGGACCATCAGGAATCTTTTGTGTCTGTCTGTATTCATGTATTCATGTATTTGTCTGTATTTGTGTTTTGGATTCCAACAGGCTTTAATATAGTGCTTGCCAGTGTAACAGTGTGTTTGTACATCTGGTCACCTCCTCCTCGTCTGGATCTTTGTGTTTAATTTAAGCCCACCACCCAAATGCAGAATGTACGCTATTTGTTGTTCTATTTTTCCCTTGTCTCATTTTCTAATTTTCCTCCCACACAGTTAACCGGAGATCCCAGTGAGGGTGGAACCTGCAAGGTATCCAATAGAAGTGCAGCGGAGAGGTTTAATGAGAAAAACAGGTGGGAGCTTTGAGAAAATCACAGTAGCCTTGCATGAAAGATGACTATAGAAGCCAAACAATAGTGGCTTTGTGAGTCTGTCTCTGATTCCTCCTCTTCTCCTTTTCCCCCAAGGTTTCTAATCCCAAACCTCCCCACAACTCCACATTAAATAACAGCGGACATCAGCATGGGTATAGTTACCTGCATTGCACCATGGGACTGCAGGTTGAGTCAAATGTTGAGTGCTGACAGATCCACTGAAATTTAAGGAAAGTTCACCTAAAATGATCATTCTGTCATAATTTACTCACTGTTATGTTGTTCCAAACCTTTGCAACTTTTTTTCTTCCATGGAACACAAAAGCATATATATATTTTAAATATTCCAATCAGACCCTGTTCCATGTAATGAAGTTTCTAAAATGATAAAAATGCACCCTAAAAGTATTGTAAAATTATCCATATGTCTACATTCTAATTCAACAAAAGCTGTGCAGTAGCTTTCTGTGGGAAAATTTAAAGTTATTCACTTAAAACAGAAGCCCTTGATGGAAGAGACATATTGCATGTGCAGATACTCATACAACAAAATATTCTGGAGGCCATGAACATTTTGTGAAAATTATCAAAAATTCTGGCTGTGGCTGCAACATTGGTTATTTATTTATTTATTTATTTATTTATTTATTTTTAATGCTGGTGGGGAAAGAGTTGAATGTCATTAATGTATTTTATAGTCTAGACTCTAGAGGAACAATGAGTAGGAGATTTCAATATTAGGTCAATTGACAAATTTTGTATTTTGCAAAGTTTGCTGATTAAGCTGTTGTGGTGTTCATTCACATTGTTTCTAGATTATTGTGTAGAGTGATCAGATGCATTTTAAATAATTGCTAAAAGCTTCATTGGCCAAAAAATTTACTTTTCACTAAAAAACAAATTTCACAGTTGTATGATCTTGACAAAATGACCAGCTAACATTAATTGACTATTCATATCAGCAGCACATGTGAAAGTGTGAATGAGTACTAGTCAGGTTAATCACTATCATACTAATTCGATTGTAAGAGCAGACTGATTGCTATAAAAGGAGGGAAGATGCGCTTCCAATCTTTGTGTTCTTGTTAGTAACGGTTACCTCCAAAGAAACACGTGCAGCCATCATCGCTTTGCATCAAAATGGCCTCACATGCAAGGAAATTGCTACAAAGAATATTGCACCTGAAAGAACCATTTACTGGATCATCAAGAACTTCAAGGAGAGAGGTTTGACTGCAGTGAAGAAGTCTTCAGGACACCAGAGTGTCCAGCAAGCGCCAGGACTGTCTCCTCCTGAGGAGTCAGCTACAGAATCGTGTCTCCACCAGTGCAGAGCTTGCTCAGGAATGGCAGCAGGTTGGTGTGAGAACATCTGCACAGTGAGGCCAAGACTTTTGGACAACAGGTGTCAAGAAGGGCAGCAAAGAAGCCACTTCTCTCCAAGAAAAAGGTCAAGGACAGACTGAAATTCTGCAGGAAGTACAAGTATTGGACAGCAGAAGACTGGTGCAAAGTTATTTTCTCTGATGAAGCTCCCTTCCGACTGTTTGGGACATCTGGAAAATCGATTGTTTGGAGAAGAATAGGTGAATGCTACCATGAGTCCTGTGTTGTGCCAACAGTGAAGCATCCTGAGACCATCCATGAGTGGGATTGCTTTTCAACCAATCCATGAGCAAGGTTTTTTTTTTTTGTTTTTTTTTTTGTGATGTCTGTGCATTTTCCAGCATGATGGAGCACCATGTCACAAAGCAAGAGTGATAAATAAGTGGCTCGAAGATCATTACATTGAAATTCCTCAAAAGGCGAGTGGACAAGCAGAAGCCCACAAATTGTGATCAACTCCTAGAACTAATAAGGCAAGAATGGATCACCATCAGTCAGGATTTGGCCCAGAAGCTAATATCCATCATGCCAGAGCGAATTGCAGAGGTTATGAAGAACAAGGGTCAACACACTGTAAATATTGACTCATATTTTTTGCCAATAAAAGCCTTTAAAACTTATGATATGCGTATCATTGTTTTTCAGTATACCATAGAAACGTGGGAAAATAACCTACAAATACTGAAGCAGCAAACTGCAAAACACAACATTTATGTCATATGTCATGAGTGTACATGCTTGACAGCAATTCTTCATGCTCTTGAAAGGAACATGTCTCATATCTTATTCCATCTTTCCATGATGTATTGGAATGTTACTGTGATGGAAACTTCAACTTCAGAGTTAAGGATTCTTGGATACCCTGTCTCAAATGCAGGCAATCCTGAAGTTGGATGAAGCAGCTTGACAAATGTACACTACCAGCATATGGTGTTCCTCTTCACAACCTTCAAACTAATGTGAACTACCTTGTAGAAGTCTACATTCCTGTGGGAGTCTCTCTACGACATGTGTCAAACTCTGGGCCTGGAGGGCAACTGTCCTGCAAAGTGTAGCTCCAACCAGCTCCAAAACACCTTCCTGGAAGTTTCTAGTGAGTCTGAAGAGCTTGATTAGCTGGTTCAGGTTTGTTTAATTGGGGTTGCAGCTAAACTCTTCAGAAGAGTAGCCCTCCAAAAACTGAATTTGACACTTTTGCTCTACAACAGGGGTCTCCAAACTCAGTCCTCAACACACCTTCCTGGAAGTTTCTAGTATGCCTAGTAAGACCTTAGTTAGCTGGTTCAGGTGTGTTTAATTAGGGTTGGAGACCCCTGCTTGGAGATGCCTGACCGAGTTTGAAGATCCCTGCTCTACAAGGTAGTCCTACAACCTCTAAAAGGTAGCTCACATCTGTGGGACCGATGCAACTGAGAGAGGATCATTCTAAAATTGGACTGAAAAATCTGCATTGATCTCTACCTGTGTGATTGTGCAGATGGGAGCAGGAAGAAATTAAGTTCAGCTACAGAGTTTAGTTTCAACCTGCCCCAACACACTTGCTTGCAAGTTTCTAGTTATCCTGAATATGTTGATTAGCTGGATCAGGTGTGTTTAATTAGGACTGGAGCTACACTCTTTAGGAGAAAGGACCTCCAAGATCAGGATTGCCACGCCCTGTTCATTTTACATTTATATTTATGCATTTGGCAGATGCTTTTATCCAAATCGACTTACAAACGAGGACAATAAAAGCAGTCAAAACTAACAAAAGAGCAACAATATCTAAGTGCAAATGACAAGTCTCGGTTAGCCTAACGCAGTACACGTAGCAAGGTTTATATAATATATATTATATATATATATATTATATCTAGATATATATATTATACACCCACCATATACCCCAAGAAAAACAATTAGATAGAATAAAAAAAATAGAAGCTATTGTTGTTTTGTTTTTTTTATAAAAGCAGAAGATAAATGTAGATGAGGGGAGGTGAATTTAAATAGAGATCTGGGCTGAGGTCGGGGGGCTAGAGTGGTTTGTCAAATAATGTGGAACAGATGTGTTTTTATGTCGTGGGTGTCTGTGTGTAAATTGCTTAGTGTGGGACTCAGGCTGCTCGATTTAGTTGGCAGGTCATTCCACCAGAGGGAACATTCAAGACAAAGTCTGTGAAAGCGATTTTTGTGCCTCTTGAGATGGCACAATCATACGCCCCGTTCATTTGCTAACGCAAGCTTCTAGAGGATCACATAGGCCGACGTATGAATTTAGGTAAAGGTTGCAGAGCCAGTGGTGGTTTTGTAGCAAACATTATTGCCTTGAATTTTATGCAAGCAGCTACTGGTAACCAGTGCAAATTGATTTTTTTTTGTGTGACATGCGTTCTTTTCGACTCATTAAATATTAATCTTGCAGCGACATTTTGGATTAATTGTAGAGGTTTGATAGAAGTGGCTGGAAGACCTGCCAAGAGAGGGTTAATAATTGCCAACTCTGTTCTAGGGTGTTGCACTCTTGTAGCAATTTATAACTATTACATATTGGCAAATTTGTTTCTAATTTGTATTATCTTATTTTTACGTTTTCTTCTGCTTTTGCCCCACTGACCGTTAGGTTTAGGGGTGGACCTTCATGTTTTTTTTTTTTATAAAAAATTGTATGTGTCTGTACAAATATCAAGCTACAAATTTTTATGAAATCACCACCTCGTATACATTCTAAAATTATATGCAAACCTCAATAACCTTGCTTCCCCTTAAACCAAGGTAACTAGCTCAGGTTAATCTTGAAATCGAGATCAGTCGACGTGTACATTCTCCTCTTACAGTCCCCTTAAGCTTCAGTTTCTCCCCAGGAGGCAGGAATTACAGGAGCCCTGTGGGACCCCTATATATGAAACACCACTTTGCCTCCAAGTCTCATGCTCATTAAAACAACACCCCCTACCTCAAACCTCAGCCCCCATTTCCTGCTGAGGTCAGACTGCTGTGCTCTGAGCCTTATAGGCATTTTTTGCTGGTTCTCGTCGTTGGGGGGGGGGCGGCACTAGATGGAATACTAAGCAGTGGCTGATATAAATCCTACCGTATGTGCCCTCTTTGCACTCTTCAAAGACCCTGTGTTTGGAGAAGAAGGGGCATCCAGGTTTGGGGGTAAAAGGGTGGGTGGATGGGGACTGAAGAGCAGAGAGACCAGCAGAGCAGATTGGAGAAACATATTTTGTCTGTCATGCCATTTAGAGAGTAAACTCCTGTATTTCACGAGCAATAAGCAAATCAATTCACAGCAATGTTTCATTTTACTGTATTCTAAGAAGCAATTGTGATATTGTGATGAATAGCATGACTGTGGTTTTGTTTACATTTTGACTTTTTCCCATTTTTTGACAAACAAGAGCTAAATAACTTAATAAGGGTTATGAAATGTTTGGTGTGGTCGATTGATATGTGCCCTGTGTATCTTAGGTGGGGTCCATGACAATAACATTAAAAACCAGGCTTTTACATTTTTTAAAGCAAATGTGAATGTTGGTTGTCCACGCAAAACCGATGCCAGGGTGTTAATATAGGTTCTTCTGTAGGATGGGATGTCCTATCTTGCTTCTGGAGGGCCTAGCTTCTGGAGAGTCTAGCTCCAACTTGCTCCAATACAGTTGCTTGCAAGTTTCTAGTCCTGTGGTCCATTCTTCGTACCTCTCTGAATACATCTGAGATGATTTGTAAGATTCCAGTTCTAGTAATCGTGATAACTGATGTCTGGCTAATTTGGTTCTTCAAACGAATTTGCGGATTTGATTAAAATATCTGGATTAAGTTGTCTAAGATTAGTGGGAATTCTCGTGTTCCCTGAAAAGGGCAGATGTATCGATACTCGAAACCATGGTCAGCAATGCAGTGATTGGCTGGTGGCAAGACAGCAATGTAATGACATCATATAATTAAAAAAGACACCTGACTAAAATCTTGACAAATTTCTGGACCTTTATAAGGAAAGGTGAACAAAACTACATAAATGTAATAATAGATAAATGAAATGTGCACTGTTTTTATTTTATTTTATTTTTACATGATTCACAATTATTTATATTCACAATTTCTAATATTTGTACAGGCTTTACATTTTTATTTCAATGTTGTAATTAGCAATTCATTTAATTTTATATTTGAAGCAGATTTGTTTATGTGACAGCATTAATTAAAGTTTCTTAAGGGTCAAGATCAAGTTATCTGCATCTCCTGCGCTCCATCAAGCCACTCCCATAATATCTGTCACCACTCAAATTAATGCATGACTCAGATTAACTGTATAGCATGTGTATAAGACTCATCCAATACAATTATAAAGTTTTTTTTTTATCACTAATACATTTTTCAACGTGTAAACCTGGCTGTGTCTATAGTAGATGATGACTACACAACATTATAATATTTTTGTATTAATTTTTAAGTTATTATTATTGTAAATTACTGTCCCTGGATAAGTAGGGGACACTTCTAATAAAGTAGCAGTGTCTGGGACAGATTTTAAGCATCAGTTCTACTTACAAAAATGCGATCTAATCCTGTTTACATGAAATAAGACTGCTCCCGAGCAGGTTTAAGCTTACGGAGCTGTTGCTATGACAGAAACTCCGGGATGAGCTTTGAAGAACCAACCAATCCAAGATCATGCAAGTATCAAATCCAGCTAACTGATTTAGCGACATATGAAGAACGGGCCCCTGAAGACCTTCATTAGCTGGATCAGTTGTGTTTAATTAGGACTGGAGCTAAACTCTTCAGGAGAGTGAATCTCCAAGAGCAGGACTGGACACCCCTGTTCTAGGGTGTTGCAACACTTCATATGCATTTGTATCATCTTCATTTTTATTTTTTCATACGATCTGCTTATGCCCCACTGACCATTAGTTTTAGGGGTGAACCTTAATGCTTACAACTGTAAGTTTCCATACAAATCGCATGGTGCAAATTCATGCAAAATCACCACTTGGTGCACTCTAAAAAAAGAGTTGATTTGACCCAATTTAGGTAATAATAGTTCACAATCAGTAACCCGACACTGCTAGGTTGGCAATGAGGACGTAGAATAAAGAATGAACGTCAAGTTTCAATCGTTCTCTACAACTACCACTTTGTCTATCCATGTTCACAGTGCTCATTACATGAATATGTGTGGAAAACAGAAGAAAATTAATCAAAGCAGAGAGGAGAGAGATATTTTAAAATGACTGCAGTGAAGAGTGTTTGTCTGAGCGGTTTCTCTCACACCAGGGGTCTCATTTATAAAATGTGCGCATGCACAGATTTAATCTTAGAGTGTGCTTAAGGTAAAATCCACGGCAACGTTCATATTTATAAAATCTATCTGGAAATTTCCCTGGGCAAAGAGGTGCTTTTCCACTGCATTAGTCTGTGGCGCATTGATCCCATGCCCAAGGAGCTCTTCTTTGGTTACCGTTGACAGGCCCGTGAGCTCTGCGGATGGTCTTTATTGTGGCATGCCTTCACATGTGCTCATTAGCTCAGGATCTCTGGAAATCATCATAATGCATCCACCTCAACAGCACTCTCACTTTCCAGGGAAATTGTCCAGTCCTGATGGTTCACACATGCCACTTGTTAAATTGAGCAGCTGAAAGAGAAGGAAAACAAATCTCAGACTGGCCTCCTCCTCCTCTGTTTTCCTGCTTCTTTGACCCCCACTAGAAAACAGACTCTTCCCATGTTCATTGTCATTTATTGCTTGTTTGTTTGAATTCTTTCTGGCGGAGACCCGTTCTGTGGGTTGGACATTCTATGAAATATCACTCTAAATCAGAGCATATTTGGTACCAGAATATGAAAACCGAATTAGGGTCAGTCAGCACAAGGATAACTCAAATATGTCCCACAGACATGACATGGTTGGAATGTTTTTGCATGTTGTGAAACAGGTTTATTTTGAAGTACAACTACCCTTTCCTCCCAAAATTGTGCTGGTCTAAAAATCATGCTGGAGCTCAGTCAGGGGAAGTGAACTTCTCTTTCTCTTCTACATTCTGTTCTTGCCTTTCTAGTTTCATAATCCACATAAACACTGAACACTGCGTATTCTCTCAAGGCCAATTTTGGGAAGAACATTATGCAAAATATGTCCCTATTCCATTGTTAGCTTGCCCTTGTATTATTTAGCTTCAGACAGGTTATACAAATTTGACACTGATATAAAATGACACCTGTACAGTCCTGGCCTTAAATATGAGAAGTATCAAATTCTTTCAAATTCACGTCAGATAAATTGACCTTTGCAGCCAACCATTAATTCAAATAAGAGCCTGTTTCACTGCTATAGTTTCATGTATCAGCGGAGTCTGTGTATTCACTTATGGTTTAACTCTGTTTTACCTCCACACGTTTATCAGTAATGATAAATTGGTTCATTCCTGGAACAGATTAGTATGCACATTAACCTCCTGACCCTATTCTGTTTCTTTTATCATGTGTTAAACACCTCAACCCAATTTATAATCATATTCTCACTCCTCAAACCTCGCTAATTACATCTATAGTGCCAAATCAGTTTACTCTTTTCTTCACAATGTCTTACATTATATCAACAAGGAAACCTTTGAAATGGATGTCCAAACAAAAGTTGTAGGAGAGCATGCTAATGTAAATCACAATCATTACGATAAACCAGTAATTTATAAACAACTGTTTAGACCTTTCAGCAATTCTTCCAGTAATCCAACCCTAGGGGAAAAAAAATATGTAGGCCAAATGTGAACCAATCAAGTACAAACATAATTTTTCCAGCATGCTTTGCATGAAATGTTGATATTAAGAATATTTTTTTTTGAGTTTGTGTTTTCAGGCCTCCAAAATGCTGTTGTTGTGTAAACACACACACAAAAAAAGTTTAATTTGTTTTCTGCCTTAGACCATATACACTTTTCCCATGTCTCTTGTGCACCTTCATTTTGATCATGACACTGTTAATTATAAATTAAAATAAATGATAATTTGATTGGTAAGTCAAAACAACTCACTCTAGACACTGAATATTGGACATTTATGCAATTATTTATTTATAACATGAGGCTACATACAGTACATATAAAAACTCCCTATCCCTGGCCTAAGGTAAAATGAGGCACCATCAGTTTAATAGAAAAGCTTATTGAAGAGAGAGAGAGAGAGCAAGGAAAGGGAAGATAAATTGATGGGAAGCACATGGGCCACGTGCTCATATTTTACCCTCTGTCTGAAGCTGAGACACATGGGACCTCTTTATGACCCATTACTGTAATTTGTTCCATCACCCTCTGCCAGCATTTAATCCCTGTTTTAAAGAGGGCTGCTGTTGCCTGGCAACAGCCTTTGCCACTGTAGCGTCTGGACCACTCCAACACACAATATATATTTTGTTAGCTAGATTTCACAAATACTTTGTAACACCCCAGGACGCCGAACAAGACCCTGGTTTCATGGTAACCCGATAAATTTACAACCTTGTGGAATGCGAGCCTGCTCTCATTCTGCTTTCCTCATAAGAAAGATACATAATGCCCAGAGAAATGGACTGTTTTCTAATTAATTCATAGGAAAACCTTTGCTTTGAATGAACACACATTTTCTTCAGGCCATTGTGTGTATTATTGCTGTTTTGTATTAATCTGTTGTATTAAAGACTATTTTTATTCATGCTTACGATAAACCAATCATTCATATAACCTTACATATACCGTGCTTAGTATCTATGAATTCGCCTTCTTATGATCTAAAACAAGACTTATCTTATTTGTTGGTACATAGGCAATATATTAGTGTCCTTAGTCTTTAGTAATTTCGATTCAAGTTCCAGATACTAAGTTCCGTGTTTCCACACAAAGAGTCATAAACTCCATGGGATCTCAAAACGCCCACTTGGGATTACGGCTTTTCTCATTGGATAAGCCCATATTGAGAGGCGGGGATCTTCTCTGACCTTTAAGCTGACACACCATGTGACCCGCCCAGTCGGTGGTTCGGTCGGATGCTAAGATGAAGATGTGAGAAAAACGCTTCGGGATACCAAAGCATCTGTGCCAGGCCCTTTCTTCGGCCTAGTCCTTTCCATACATCAAGTGACACTGACTCAAACTGGATCTTTTCATCGACCCGAATTCAGCAAAGATCAACGGGACTTTAAGTTTGCATCAGGAATCTATTTTCAGACAGACGAGACGTGCAAGTATTTAAACTTAGTCTTATTAATTGATAAATTAAGTATCATTTACACCTTTTTACAAAGGTGTGTTTTAACACAGAATCTGACGTATCCCTGAAGGCTATGATCTGTTGAATATACATGCAAGGGTTCCATAAGATCATTCCTTATTTCTCTTCTCTTTACTGAGTTAAGCTTTAACCCTTTCCTTTACCAACTGTATGTGTGTGTGTATGTGTGTATGTGTATGTTAGACCGGCTTAATGTGTTCATGTAGTATGTTAGACTAGTTTAAGTGTTTATGTAGTTAATAAATCTTACTTGTATCACACTTGACGTGTTTCATTGTTTGCTCATAACTGGAGTCAATAATCATGCACATTTACGTTACAAACTTATAGAATTGTACAGTAAAAAAGTTATTTCCCTTAACCATGAAATTAACGTTCTTAGAATTGACAGTTGACCCTGAGAGGTCAGCTACTGTAAATATCTACAGTGGATCTAAATATGAATAGTTAATTATAACTAGATATGGTTAATTATTCATATTTCCCATAAGCTGATCCTCTACCCCACAGTCACACTAGCATCCCACATCCCATCATCTGCTGAAGTGGATGAAATGTGTGCGGATGTGTCAGAGGACAACACCTGTGACTGAACGTCTTGTCAGGGACAAAACACGAGTCATGAGCCACCATGTCATGAGCAAACACTGATTCAAAAAGGAAAAGGGAGCCAGGATTATGTTCATCTCAGAAAAGCAAGACTGGGCAAAATTCAGAATTTATTTCATTTTTAGTTCATGAAGGTGAACTGAATTAGCCACATGCATCAAGTGATGTTGATTTTTGAATAGGACTGGTTTACCATACGATCACCATAAGGACCAGTACAATTTAATTATCTTATTGGTAACACTTTACAATAAGGTCCCATTAATTAATGTTAGTTAATGCATTAACTAACAATGAAAAACACTTCTAAAGCATTTAATAATTTAGTTAATGTTGATTCCAACATTTGCTAATACATTATTACATTCTAAAGTTGTATTTATTAATATTATCTAATGGACCTGAGCTAACATGAACTAACAATGAACAGCTGTATTTTTATTAAACTTCATACCAAAAAATAAAAGTAACTGTAACAAGGTATTGCTCATTGTAAGTTAATGCTAGTTAATGCATTAAATATAGTTAACAAATGTAACCTTAATGCGTTACCATATTATTAATATTAACATTATCTGAAACTACACCTCATGCTGTGCGTATGATGACATGTCTATGGTAATTTATACTGAAATGGCAATGTGGTATTAGTCAAAATAATATTAAAATAAGACCTAAATACACCTTACATATTTTTATTTAACAAATTGTTGGGGTGGGTGATTGGGGTGAGCGGACAAACTGAACAAAATTATAAACGCAACACTTTTGTTTTTGCCCCCATTTTTCATGAGCTGAAATCAAAGATCTAATACTTTTTCTATGTACACAAAAATCCTATTTCTCTCAATGTTAGGTTTCGGCAGCGCATGACTACTATCAGAGAAAGTCTGTCATCCACTTTTCCCCGTCTCTGCATTTTTAGGTCCTCTGATGATCACAGCTATCGGTCTGACTGTGATGGTGATTATATTTGGAGCGGTTCTCTGTTTATGGAATAAGCAAAGGAAAAACTCACCAAGTTCCAATGGTAAGGGCAAATAGTATATTTAAAAAAAAATGCAATACAGTACATCTAATAAAGTGTTTCCCTATTTCCAATTTAAGTTGATGCTGAAATCCAAGGCACCACACATTCAACAGAGGTAAGAAACACAGAACACTTCTTACATATTTTAAAAGTATATGAATTTACAATAGTGGGGGGTTTTTTGGCTTATTTGATTGAGAAATGAACATTCATTCATGCAACAGCTCTGGTGGACATTCCTGCAGTCAGCATGCCAATTGCACTCTCCCTCAAAATTTGCGACATCTGTGTCATTGTGCTGTGTGATAAAACTGAGATTTTAGAGTGGCCTTCTATTGTGGCCAGCCTAAGGCACACCTGTGCAATAATCATTCTGTCTAATCAGCATCTTGATATGCCACATCTGTGAGGTGGATGGATTATCTCGGCAATGGAGGAGTGCTCACTAACACAGATTTAAACAGATTTGTGAACAATATTTGAGAGAAAAAGGCTTTTTGTGTACATAGAAAAAGTCTTAGATCTTTTAGTTCAGCTCATAAAAAATAGGGGCAAAACAAAAGTGTTTGCGTTGGTAATAAACATACAAACAGCAACCTCCAACCAACCAACCAACCACCCAACACAACAACAACCCAAACCACACAACCAAACAAACAAGCACCACCACCCAAACAAACAAACAACCAAGAAACAACAAACCAGCACCACCAATCTTGTAACGAATCAACTTATGGGAAATATGAATAATTAACCATATCTAGTTATAATTAATTATTCATATTTAGATCCGCTGTAGATATTTAGCTGACCTCTCTGTCAACTGTCTTTTCAATTCTAAGAACTTTAATTTCCTGTTTAAGGGAAATAACTTTCTTACTGTACACTTCTACAAAGCTTGTAGCGTAAATCTAGTGAATCTAGTAGTGACTCCGGTTATGAGCAAACAAAGAACACGTCAAGTGTGATCTAAAGGTTTTAACATACTAATAAAACCACACATAAACTGTCATAACTACGACATAAACACTTAAACTAGTCTAACATACTACATAAACAATACTACAGTTGGTATAGGAAAGGGTTAAATTTTAGCACTAAAGAAAGAGACATAAGGTATGACATTTATGGAACCATTTTGCATTTTCAGCAGATCTAAAACCTGAGGGAATACGTCAGATTCTTAGTTCAAACAAACATTGTAAAAAGGTGTAACTGATACTTAAAATATCAATTAATAAGACTAAGTTTGATACATGCGAGTCTCGGCTGTCTGAAAGAGATTCCTGATGCAATTTTAAGGTTTCCAGTTGATCTTTGCTGAAGTTGGTCTATGAAAAGAACCAGTTTTGAGTCAAAGAATCTTGATTAATGGAAAGGACAATCCGACGCCCTGGCACAAATGCTTTGGTATCCTGAAGCGTTTTCCTCACATCTTCATCTTAGCATCTGACCATAACCACCGACTGGGGAGGGTCCCTGGTGTGGGCCTTTAAGGTCAGAGAAGATCCCCGCCTCTCAAGATGGGCTTTTCCAATGAGAAAGGCCGGAATCCCAATTGGGCGTTTTGAGATCCTGGGGAGTTTTATTACTCTTTGTGTGGAAGCATGGTAATTTACATATGGAACTTGAATCAAAATTACTAAAGATTCTCAGGACTCTAATATATTGCCTATGTACCAACATATAATATGCATTCTTGTTTAGATCATCAGAAGGCGCATTCATAGATACTAAACATGGTAGGAAATATAGGTAAGATGACAGGAATGAGTGGTTCCATCATAAGCATGCATAAATAGTCTATATACCACAGATTAATACAAAACAGCAATAATATACACAATGACCTGAAGGCTATGTGTGTTCATTCAAGTAAAAGTTTTCCTATGAATTAATTAGAGAACAATCCATTTCTCTGTCCTTCCTATGGGGGACTTGAGTGTTCTTCTACGCACAATTCCTGGTGGGGGCTCATAACACCGGCGTGATAATTCAGATTTAGTTGTCATGGTGACCAGGGGCCCAGTTGTTTTCCAAAAATCCTGGCATCCAGTTTATTGAGTGAGGGGACTGTGACTGTGACTTTGTTAATCTAATGAATAATTGATTTGTTAAATCAAATAAAAATTTGTGTGTCAGATTGGTAGAGATGCTACACGTTTATAATTTTGTTCAGTGTAAATAAGAAATTCATAAAATCATAACTAATTTTTCTTTGTCAAGAACATTTAAATCCCACGCCCCCCAATTTCCAAATGATGGAACTTTATACATATATGGTAGATGATTCTAATCCATATAATAAATCATTGCCTTGAATAAAATTCTCCAGATAGCTAAGCTTTTGTGGATGGTCTTGCATTTTCCCAAAGACTTTGCAGATCTTACCCATAATTTGGGAAAAACATTCAATTCTCATGAACACAACTCTAACCATCAAAGGCCTTTGCCTTCAGAAACCATCCAGAAATCACAGCCGCCTACCCGAGGCATTTCATAATTTGCTATTTTGACATAAAGTTGAGATGAATGGGAAGCAGAATCAAACTGTACAAACAGAGATTTATGTTTTTCTCATCAGAACATATACCATTCATGTTCCACTCAATCTGTTCCACAATATCTGATGCATTGCCTTTACTTGATTGCTGTGTTTTTAAAAATGTGGAGATAGTTACTTAATAGTCTCCTCTATTGCGATGAAATATATTTGTAACCTGGATTTCACAAGTGACCCTTAAAACAAGAGCTGACATACTGTAGATTGCAAATCCAGCCCAGCTAAGCAGTGTCTGGTGTCTTAATCTAGATAATCTTTTGTTGCACTTATCATCAGCATGACTTGTCATTACTCACCAGTTGGTCATTGTTTCCCATATTGAGATTCATACCATATTATGAAAGTTCCCTCCATTTCTTTTTGATATTTTATACCAAAGAAAGCTACTTAACAGTCTGGTGGTAGTCTGGAACAATATGCAAATTCTATTTTTGAAAATATATTTGATTATCTTTTCCCGTTTTGCCTTATTTAGCCTCATTTTGATTCATTCTCATTTTGAGAATAAAGAGCTCATCATTTTGAGCTATTAAGAATTTCAAAGATCTGCTTTACTGAGAAAGGGAGATATTTGACTGAGACAGATTTAATTATCTTTGAAGTTTCCTCATAACAGATGTACTGCTGAATGATGAACAGGTTCCCCGCTGAGCAAGATTGATAGAGTCTAATATGATTAAAATGGGCTCTGTATGGGTTAAATAATCATGAGGTGATGAGCTGGTCAACCTGCATACAACACACACAGGTGTTCTCATGTACAGAAATCTCTCTAGCTATTATCAGCTACACATTTGGGGTTTGACAGATTAATACCTGATACTCAGAGACCGAGCCCTCAGTCCTGACTGAAACTGAATTCAGCTTGTGAGTCATTTCCAATAAATACAAATGGCTTGTGTTCTCACATACTAATGTATCATTATTTTCACAATTTTAACCACATTCCAAACCAGTTGATATTACATAACCAGTAGGATTAACTCTTTGGGCCAATACTAACCACTGGAGGAAAAAAAAGTACAGTAAGCAGTACAAGACAGGAATGCTGGAATTGATCTTCTTCATTAATTGAAGAAGAGTAACATACACTAAAAACTAAAAGGGTTTTTTCACACCAATGCCATAGAATAATTTTTAGTTCCACAAAGAACCTTTCAGTGACAGTTCTAAAAACAGACGTTTTCCTTATTGTGAAGAATATTGTAAACATCATGAGCTGGTTGCACCAGTTGTACGCAAGTTACAACTTAGCCTAGTTTTGATGTAAGTCACATATTATGCGACTACACATTACTTTATGGAGAGCTTATGAACTACTAGCTACGTCCTGCCTCACAAGCAACTGGTGATGTATATATTTAGTTACAAACTAGCTAGTAGTTACTAAGCCTCTACATTCTAAAAAATGCTGGGTTAAATGCAACCCAGTGCTGGGTAAAATATGGACAACCCAGCAATTGGGTTATTTTGACCCAGCGGTTGGGTTACTACCCAGAAGGTTTGGGTTCTCATTTCACCAACGCTGGGTCAAACAACCAATTGCGGGTTGTCCCTATTTGACCCAGCGCGGGTTGTATTAAACCTAGCAGTTTTTAGAGATGTAGTGTGACTTACGGCATGATCGCAGGGGACTTATAAGGCATCTCGCAACCCCTATCTCCCAAATGACCATTCCAGAATCAGACTCAGAACTAGAATCAGAAATCGTTTATTGCCAAGTAGTTTGCACATACAAGGAATTTGTTTTAGTGTCACAAGTTTCCAGTACACGGAGACAACAACAACACACATATAATAAAAGTGAGATGTGAATAAAACACACATGTATAAATATAAACCACAAAAAAAAGAAAAGAATAAATTGTATGTACAGGTGTACTATAGATGGAATAGGAATAGAATAAAATAAAACAAGTTGTAGGGATGTACTAGGGTTTAGGTGATAAATAAGTATAAGGTATTGCAACATACTGTACTTTAATGCCTCTACCCAGAAAGAAAATGTTCTTGTGCCTGGCTGTCCTGGTATCCGGTGCTCTGTAACACCGACCAGATGGCAAAAGTTCAAAAAGTAGATGGCTTGGATGTGATGGATCCAGAGTGATTTTCTGAGCCCGTTTCCTCACTCTGGATGTATACAGTTATTGGAGGGTAGGCAGGGGGGCACCAATAATCGTTTCAGCAGTCCGAACCGTTCTCTGTAGTTTTCTGATGTCTGATTTTGTAGCTGAGCCAAACCAGACAGGTATTGAAGTGCACAGAACAGACTCGACGGCTGAGTAGAACTGTTTCAGCAACTCCTGTGACAGGTTGAACTTCCTCAACTGGTGAAGGAAGTACAACCTCTGCTGGGCCTTTTTAACAGTGGAGTCAATGGGAGTGTTACCACTTCAGGTCCTGAGAGCTGGTGGTGCCCAGGAACCTGAATGACACCACTGCAGTCACAGTGCTATCCATGATGGTGAGTGGGAGGAGTGCAGAGGGGTTTCTCCTGAAGTCCACGTCATCTCCACAGTTTTTAGCGTGTTAAGCTCCAGGTTGTTAAGAATGCACCAGACAGCCAGCTCTTTAACCACCTGACTGTAAGCAGACTCGTCACCGCCCTGAATGAGGCCGATAAGTGTGGTGTCATCTGCAAACTTCAGGAGCCTGACAGAGGGGTATTTAGAGGTGCAGTTGTTGGTGTAGAGGGAGAAGAGCTGTGGGGAGAGGACGCAACCCTGAGGGTGCTGGTGGTGTGGTTGTTGGATGTGAATTTACCAATTTTCACTAGCTGTTGCCTATCTGTCAGAAGCTGGTGATCCATTGACAGATAGAGCTAGGGGCAGAGAGCTGGGTTAGTTTGGTCTGGAAGAGTGGGGTTTTTTTGGAGGGTTGGGATGATGGTGTTGAAAGCGGAGCTAAAGTCCACAAAAAGGATCCTCACATAAGTCCCTGTTTTATCCAGATGCTGCAAGATGAAGTGCAGTCCTATGTTGACTGCATCAACCACAGACCTGTTTGCTCGGTAAGCAAACTGCAGGGGGTCTAGTAAGGGTCCAGTAATGGCCTTCAGATAAGCCAACACCAACCTCTCAAATGTCTTCATGACCACAGACGTTAGGGCCACAGGTCTGTAGTCATTAAGTCCTGTTATCTTGGGTTTCTTTGGGACCGGGATGATGATGGGGCATTTGAAGCATGAGGGGACTTCGCACAGCTCCAGTGATCTGTTGAAGATCTGTGAGAAGATGGGGGCCAGTTGGTCAGCGCAGGTTTTCAGACAGGCTGGTGTAACACCATCTGGGCCTGGTGCCTTTATTCTCTTGTTCTTTCTGAAGACCTGGCACACATCATCCTCACTGATCTGAAACGTAGGAGTGGGGGAGAGGGGGGTTGCAGGAGGTGTTGATGGTTGTGTGGAGAGATGTTCAGAGCGGGTGTGGGGTGTTAGACTGGGAGTTTCAAATCTACAGTAAAACTCATTCAGGTCTTCAGCAAGCTGTTGATTGGCCTCAGTGCTGGGGGATAGTGTCTTGTAGTTGGTGATGTCCTTCAGGCCTATCCACGCTGATGCAGGTTCATTCGCAGAAAACTGGTGTTCTAGTTTTTTAGCGTAGTTCCTCTTGGCCACTCTAATCTCCTTATTCAGTGTGTTTCTGGCCTGATTGTACAAGACTCTGTCCCCCCTTTTGTAGGCGTCCTCTTTGGCCTAACGAAGATGACGAAGTTTTGCTGTAAACCATGGCTTATCATTGTTGAATGTTAAATGAGTCCTGGTAGGGATGCACGTCTTCACAGAAACTGATATATGATGTTACAGATTCCGTGAGCTCGTCCAGATCGTTTGCTTCAAAAACACTCCAATCAGTGCAGTCGAAACAGGCTTGAAATACCCGCTCTGTTTCGTTGGTCCATATCTTTACAGACTTCACTACAGGTTTAGCAGATTTAAGTTTATGCCTGTAAGTCGTTATAAGATGAACCAGGCAGTGGTCAGAGAGTCCTACAGCTGCTCTGGGGACCAAGCGATATGTATCCTTTATTGTGGAGTAACAATGGTCCAGTATATTACTGTCTCTGGTGGGACATGTAACATGCTGTCTGTATTTTGGAGTTCACAGGAAAGATTTGCTTTATTAAAGTCCCCGAGAATGATTAAAACAGAGTCCGGGTGTTGTTGTTCTGTGTCTGTGATCAGATCAGCAAGTAGTTGTAAAGCGGAGCTCACGTGTGCTTGCAGAGGAATGTAAACACTCACGAGAATGAACGACCGGTGAAAACACCGCGGCGAATAGAACGGCTTTACCAGGTAATTGAAAAGCGCCTTTCTCCATCGGACAGCACATCTTTTTTAACGCTGTAACATCTGTACACCACCTTATGTTGATGTAAAAACATGTCCTGCCGCCGCGTGATTTCCCCGTTGATTCTGCGTCGCAGTCCGCTCTGAACAGCTGAAAATTCACTTCCATTATAAGATTGACAGACTGCAACGGTTTGAGTTAAGAATCTTCGTTTGTGTTCTACTGAAGAAACAAAGTCACCTACATCTTGGATGACCTAAGGGTGAGTAAATTAACAGCAAATTTTCATTTTGGGTGACCCTAACCCTTTAAGTGAAATGCAGTGTGGAGGATAGAATACCTTCATAAGGATGGGACACAAGTTATCATAAATGACGACTGCCTTGAAGGAACATGTACAAACTATCTATGAAACACAAATAGACACATACATATACTATAAATAGACGTACACACATACTATCTGAACTAAACTATCTGGACACTTAAATCACACTTAAACTAAGAATGTCAGCACATTCGATACTATATATCTGCATTCTTGTGATGCCATTAGCCATTGAATTGTGACATAAAAAGGTCAAATATATTATATATTACTGTATATAAAATATTATTAGATTAAGACTTGGATACTTTATTGCTCCTTTACAGGAAACAGATTTTAAGCATATATAATAATATAAAATATAGTACTTAAAATTTGCACTTATATTTATATTATATTTATATTTGATTTATGAGTTTTAATATAATAAACTTAGCATACATGTCATCAATAAATAAATAAACAAATAAATAGTTTTTGAATGGCTGTCAATGAAGAAATGTATTTTTGTGTTCAGATGGTGTAAGTTAAAGCATCTACCAGCAGGGGCTAATAGATCCTTGACACCTTACGCCAGTGTAATTGGTCACATGACATTTATTACTAAGGCAGTTGAGTCAAAAAATTCCTCACAGTGACCCATCAGTATAGATTACTAGGTGACATGCACTAACTGTGCAGCTCCATTTTAGAGGAATGGGCATGCTAACGGTTATTAGAAGTGTTGGGGAAAGTTTCTTTTAAAAGTAATGTATTACAATATCGTGTTACTCCCTAAAAAAGCAACTAATTACATTACTTAGTTACTTTTTATAGAAAATAATGCCTTACGTTACTTTTGTGTTAATTTTTGTCACCTGGGCTAGGCTTGCTTATTTGTGTAAAAACTCATAAGTTACATTTCTGGTAATTGTAAAGGCCCTTTCACACCAAAAGTAAAGTTAATATGCCTCAGGCTGAAGGAAGTGTCTCTCCCTCTGCACCCCACTCCCGATTTCTCAACATGGGCCAGGAGAGGTGTCAGTGAATAAATTGGAAAACAAATTAACTTGGGTTACCTATTTGAAAAAAGTCTTCACTCCGGGAGCAAGGAACGAGGAAACGAGGAGTACTTTAATAACACAGTCTTTAATAATCCACAGGAAAACCGAGAACAAGGAGGACATTTAACAAGTAGACCTGACAAAACAAGAACTAAGGACTAGGGCTTCTAAAGGAAGGATAATTGGGGAGGAACGAGACACACCTGGAATCAAATTAACATGAGGAAGAAACTGGGTCACAGGGGCAAAAACACACACAGAATAGTCCATAATCCTGACATAACGCCTGCAGAAGGTGCGTCCTCGCACCGTAGCAACAACACAGGGAGGCGTGGGTGGGAACTTGGGAGGAGGTTCCGGAGGAGGACGGATATCCGGGAGGAAGCCGACAGACAGAGACCAGGGGGGCGACGAAGGAGGGAGGAGACAGGAGGGACCCGGAGCAAGAGGAGCACAGCAGGACCCAGGCCACAGCTATGATGTTGACCGACGGTGGAGCCGACGGAGGGAGGAGGAATGGCTGCTGACTCCAGGGGGCCGACCAACGACGGCGGAGCAGGTGGAGGAGGAGCCCAAGGCAGAGACGGAGAGCCAGGGCGACGGGGAGGATCCGGAGGTCCTAGGCGGTGCAGATGGCACCGGCGACCGACGCGAAGATGTGGATCCGGGAGGCCGCAGTGAAGCCGGAGTGACAGAGGACTGAGGTGGAGCCGAGGGGATGAAGGAGCCTGACGGAGCCGGAGGGACGAGGCGAAGCCAGAGGAGTGGAGTCCCGAGGCGCAGGATGGTCGACACCAGACCAAGGCGAAGCCGGAGGGACAAGGGAGCCTGACGGAGCTTGTGGACTGCCAGGCCAAGGAGGAGAGGAGGGAGTAGGCAGCGATGGATGGCGTAATGGGACGGGGGAGTCCAGGACATACCGGAGGCTGGAGGCAGAGTTCAAAGGGAGATCCTGGAGGATCGGACAGTCCTGCCGAGCGCGACCGCATAGATGGTGGGCTGAGGGCGAGCAGAGGGGCTGCCAGATGACAGCGGAGGAAGAGGCAGGAGCGGTTGGGGGGGTGGGCATTTCGAGGAGTGGGCACTGGAGGCCCTTTCGAGGATCGGGCACTGGAAGAATGGAAGCCCCCCATCAGGGCGGACGATGGGAACCTAGGACGAGGATGGCGGGACGGGACCAGCGGAGCGACAGATGAGAGGAGAGGTGGGCAGTTTGATGTCCAGATCGAATCACAGTCTATGAGGCCCCTCCTCGGTTGGCCATTTTGCCCGCGTGCCATATACAGCTCATCCTCAGCCGCGGTGCAGGGGGCGGAGCTCCTTCGAAAGCGCTCACACCGTCCGTGGCTTTCTCCCTCGTGGCAGGCGTTGTTGCCATCTCACACACCTTGACTGACGTCACGGCCTCTGGCTTCGCGGTGATCCTCAGCTCTGTCGCTCCATGTGGTGATGGCTCGTCGGTCGTGGCGGGCTCTGGCTCTCAGTCAGCGGTGGGCTCGGGCATGCACTCCGCACATTGGGGAGATGGTGGGCTGGGCACTGGGTCAGGAGTGTGTCCACTCCACAAAGGTGGCAAAGTTCTCTCGAGGGCCATCTTCAGACGACAGCGCTCTGCACGCGGTGTTGAGGCTGGCGTCATAGAACGCGCAGAGCGCGTCGTCCGGATAGGTGGTGAGATGGGCCACAGCCAGAAACAGTCTGGTATGACCCTCGAGCAAATTTTCCCCCTGCTCCAGCAGGAGGAAGATGAATTCGGGGCGAAGGAGGGGATCCATATGGCACACAACGGAAACAAAAAACTGAGTAAAAAGAGAAAGAAAATGGAGGGTACACACGGAGGTAACTGTATCGTTCGGGTCTTCTGTCACAATTCACTCGGGGAACAAGGAAACGAGGTGTACTTGAATAACACAGTCTTTAATAATACACAGGAAAACCGAGAACAAGGAGGACATTCAACAAGTAGACCTGACAAAACAAGAACTGAAAGGACTAGGGCTTTTAAAGGCAGGATAAATGGGGAGGAACGAGACAACATGGAATTTTCAAATTAACACAATAAAACATGAGAAGAAGAGAAAATGGGTCAAGGTGGCCCCCCCCCCCCCAAAAAACACACACAGAATAGTTCATAATCCTGACAATATTTAGATTTTCTTGTAAAGACTGCTTGCACTACCATTATTTACAAGAAATAATAAAAACTTGCATTGATATTTTATTGTAAACTAATCCAATGACATTCATTTAATTAAATGCTTAGATTAAATATTTGTATCAGCAATTCACAGTATTGAATTAAATGTGTTTTAGTCATCTCAGCAACTCCACATTTTGGATAGATTTAGTCACCGAGTTCATTGCAATGCATTCTGGGATTGCAGAGGTCTCAGAAGGCACCATATTGTTGCTACCCTCCCTTTTAAACAGCTTTTTTCATTTTTAATGAAACTCATAGGTTTTTGAACAGAGTTAAAAAGATGCATAACCAAGTAGCAGTTAGTTGTAATATGCACATACTCAGTAAATGCAACTTATGTTGATATTTAGTTATCTAATGCAATGACATTTGTTGTTTTAGTACATCTAAAGTGAACTAATATTATCTGGTGTCAGTTTATGGACCTCATACACATAGAGAACAGACATAGAGAAAACACAGAGATGCAAATATGAATGTGTCAGCGGATATTACATGACATTTACAGAGTAAGATAAACCCACACACATTAGTAGCCATTCAGGTCACAGTGTTACTGTGTTAATACCTGCTTGCACTGGTTTCTCAGCCAGCATAATCCCAACAGGAAAAAATAAGCTTCTTATCCATTTAATGGTCTCCGTTTATACACTCATCCCTCCATTTAGACACTATCACTTTTTCAGTCAGTGCACCTTTTGTCTTGAGCTCTACAGTACATCAATTCTCTCTTACTATTTTTTTTAAACATATAGCCTACAGTTGCTGTTTGTTGGCAGATTAGAAGTTACCTGAACTTATATGGTTTGAGTTTTCGACTTGTTTTCCTTATACCCAACTAACTGTACACATTCATTGGGCTGCTTTGATAAGAATGACCCTTATAATAAAACATAACAAGTGATGCTTTTTGAAATAAATACAGTGACCTGTCCCACATAAAGCCAAAAGAGAGTTAATCACTGTTACCAAGAGGTTAAGCGGTGAAAAAATTACCACAGGACAAAAATAACAAAATAAGTAAGGTCAGGCAAGTGTTTAGACGGGAGATAATGAATAGTAATGTTATGCCATCAAAAATGTGCATATTTGACGTATTGTAGTGTCGTGTAACTTCCCAGAATATATAGGCAGGAGGCCGAGATTCAGTTCAAAAGCAGCCAACGGGCTTTGTTTACTTCCTGAAAGTTACAACCTAAACAACGGTATCAGGAGGTGTCCTAACTTCCCCAAAAGATAATAAAACGTGAAGGGCTCTTTTCTCTTTTCTCTTCCCGGAGCGGAACTCAAAAACGAACTCTCCTCTCTCTCCGTGTGCACATGGAACCCAACTACCCCCCCCCCCAGACACCTCCCCTCATTAGCATGTAATAAGAGTGAACACACTTATAGCGGGGAGCAAACAGTCTCAGCGCCACACTGCCCCTCTTCAGGTTTCCTCATCCCAGAGGAACAGTGAAATCCACAAAGTGCTGTGGTACTCTAAGTGCCTCTCTGGGCCGAAGCCATCATCAGTTCTCCAGGTCTGCTGCTGGACAAAAGTAGGCAGCACCGCTCCCAAAGGGGTAGTTGGAAAGTCATGATGGCTTCTACTACCATGTCTTCGTTCCCTCAATGGACGGTCTAAGCTTGTCATACGATCTTCAGGTGCCTCCAACCCAGACCATTCCAGGAGAACTCCAGATCCCCCTGACGCTGCGTGTTCAGCTCATCCAGGAGAGTCCAGAGCTGCCCCAGAAGCCAGGCTTATGGAGTCACCCTCTTCACAGCCTGCTGAGGCTCCCCACCCGTTGTCCAGCGCTGCGTGTTCAGCTCCTCCGTACGCAGGATGGGTTGCCCCAACATTCTGCCGAGGACTTCTGTTACCGAAGGGTTGCCGTTCTCCTTGGTACAGGGCAAGCCGGTCCCGATGCAAAACCACAGTATGACATCCAGGCGTCTTCCTCACACGATAAATTGACTCTCCAAGCCTCTTCATCACGTAACATAGTCTTACTCAGGCACAATCCAATTTAGGGGGGCCTCCCTTCTGTCTCTCTTGAAATCACTTCCCGTGCAGTGATGGTTATATGCTTGTTTCTGGTGGATGCCTGCCTGCAGTGCTTGACGTCGGGCAAACTCATGGGCTGACACTAGCCGGTCCTGTAACTGATGGGCATATGGATTAAATATATATGGAATATGGTGGTGCATCTGGTGGGCGCCCCATTTGCAAGGAAGATGGGGTTCTCAGTTCTCTGCCCAGCATGAGAAGCGTTGGTGTACACCCGGTTGTCTGATGAACCTCACTCTGAATAGCAAGCAGAACAAGTGGCAACTGCAGATCCCAGTCCTTTTGATCGTGGCTCACACACAGGACCAGTTGGGTGGCAAGAGTCTGATTATACCGCTCCACCAACCCATCACTCTGGGGGTGCAAGGTAGTTGTCCTCGTCTTCCGGATGCCCAACTGTCGACAGAACTCTAAGAACAGTTGGGACTCGAAATTCCTTCCTTGATCGGTATGCACTTTGGTGGGAACCCCAAAGCGAGCAAACATGCCTTCCAGCAGGACCTCTGCCACTGTCCCTGCCTCCTGTTGTGCCAGCTGACATACTGTTGACCGTTCATCCAGTATCCCCTCTATAACTTGAGCTTGGTCAAGGGCTTCCTTCAAGGAAGGGATGATTATAATGGCAGCTTGAATCTTTAGAAGAAACAGAAAAAGTTTAATCCATTTTATTCCAGGTAGAGCGGCTCTGTTTAACAGTGTTTCTATCATCGTCAACCATTAGCGCTCCATAGCGGATGTTTGGTCAACCTCGACTTTCGGTACCGGGTCAACATGCCGGATACTCTCGGAATTGGGGGCGATCGGGGTGCTCGCGAGGAAGATATGTTTACTAAAAGAATGAGACATGCCAATAAAAGATGTGGGTGACTGTGGTCTAGTTTTAGGGAAATGTTCTTTATCAAATTCATCCAACAAAAGCGGTAGAAAAGGGTTAGTGGGTGATCATCAACGCAACTCTCTCCTCTAGTGCTCGCTCTCCCTCGAGATTACAGTCATCCCTCCCATACCGGGGCACTCCCCTTCTTTGCTCTGCCTTCTCATTTAATAAATGGAGCGATCTTACCAGATTGTTTTCTGGGAGTCACGACCAGGAAGCTGTGGTTTATCCCACTTCTGACACCAGTGTAGCATCGTACAACTTCCCGGAGCCGAACTCAGAAACTAACTCTCCTCTCTCTCGCACACACCTGGCCCCAACCCCCCAAATCCCCCCACGACACCTCCACTATTAGCATGTATAAGGCAGTGAACAGATCCACTTATAGCGGTGAGCACAACGGTTCAGTGCCCACACTATGAAAATATAGGAACAAGATGGCCACCTGATTTTTCTTACTAAAACTGTCATACAGTTTGCCCACTTAGCCTTCAGCTATAATGGCCTCATTATCGTTTCCTCAGATCTTGTGTAATTCAAAGTCCAGCCCTCTAGGCAGCTCGGCACCCGTGGTGAGGAAATCCTGTTGCCATCAAACTGAGCCATTTAAAGTTAAAAATGAAAACATTATCTCATTCACATTTGTTTTATACTACGAATTGCTTCTCAATAAACTTTTATTTCGCCACTTTTATAAGGAAATATTGCCTATAACATGCAAATCACATCCTGTGACTTTGTAAAAACGTCTGTGGAAATGAGAAAGATCTCATCTGAATAATATAACTTTCTCGTTCCTGTCATGACAACTCTACGGGAGGGATTGGCATCGGTAACTGCTACATGACAATGTTAATGTATTTTTGTCTTGGATGGAATAGAATCTGCTCACGACTGAGAGGTCCCTGCTCTTGTGGCAGAGCAAGTTACTTCGGAGTAACTTGCTACCTGCCAATACACTCCGCAACATGCTGCTGTGGATGGTAAGAAATATGCTGCTGCATAAGACTACATACATGAAATAACCCCCACTATACGCATCCAGAAATCACCTCGTACGCCAGATCGATACAGGTGGAGAGCGGTGCAATGGTGGAGGCGTTTCTGAAAGCAAGCGCAAAACTGCTACAGCAAGCCAGTCACCTATGTGAATTGTTGACGCAAGCAGAGTCATTGGCAGATCCGATACAGGTGAGAGAACACCAATCGCTGTGCCAGGTGATAAGATTTATGTAGGTCAGCGATGAGTTACGACTCAAACATATGGAACTGCGCCATCTAGATGGTCTGACTGAACTCTGTATAACAAATACCATAATAGCTTGTCTTAAAAATATTGTTGATATGAGGAGATATATTAAAGTCGCGGCCACAAAAAATAGTTGGCGCTTAAGGCACCAAACATTCACTTACTGTTTGAAAGTTAGGGTCACGTAAGATTTTAGTTGATTACGAAACTTGCAATTACTCTTTATTCAGCAAGGGATCATAACAACATTTGTTATACTGTTTTAAAAAAAGATGCCATTTCAAATTAATGCTGTTCTTTTGACATTTTCGTACTCTCTGAAATGAAAACTTATTTAAGTAAAAACAATCAAAGTTTTCAATAAGGACCAAATCTGTTTTCAAAACCTTGTTAAGACAGAAACTCGTACGTTGCAAAATCATGATTAAATTAAATTGAGAATATATATTTAACAATACATTACCGGTTCTAGTTTCTTGATCAAAATAAATGCAGGACACCCACTCACTTTTGAATGATAGTGTAAAATGTTTAAATATAGTTACATTAGATTAATGTACAGATAAAAGTTACATAACCCTCATTTTTCTTTGCCAAGCCAAGTCTTGTTCATTGTGTTTCTGCTCACTTTTGGATTTCATTCAACTTGTCTCCAGTCGACGTTCATTAAAGTATGACATACTGTTTGTAGCATCAAATTCATTTAGGTGCTGCTGTATATGCATCATGTACATGAGCGATTGTTCATTCACTTGTAGTGATTACACAGTCCATTACATCAGCGTTATCTTTTTGGATCTATTTCTTGCATAGGCAGCAGTTCACTGTGCCTAGTCCCACTTATGATGTCTCAATGTCCCTGACTAATAAATGGGATTGTGGGATAGTGGACACTGCATGTGTTTCAAACCCTCATCCCAGTCTATTGCTTAAAAGTTCGATCTGTGTTTGCCTCCTACTGTTACGCTGGTGTGGGTGGTGTGTGGTGTGTGTGTGTGTGTTGTGTCGGGTTAACTTAGGACAGTGCAATGTCACGCTTTCCTGTTCTCCATCTCCTCTAATTAGCAAATTATGCATCCCACACATTGACGTCTGGCTTGAGAGGTGCTCACCTACAGCCACAGGCAGTGCTGCCTTCAGCCTGAGTATGTTACCGGATGGTAGGATGACATTATCCTCTTCACATTATAGTTTGATTAATGTTGACTTCAATGCAAGATACAATCTTTTTGTATATACATACTGTATGTATTTATATACATAGAGAGGGAGAGAGAGAGAATCCTTTTTTTATATACACAATGTATGCATTCATATACATAGAGAGAGAGATAGAGATAGTCAGTTTTGCTTTCATGTTGACTTCAATGCAGACGAAAAGCCTTTTGTACTATACATCCTCTGAAGTACTAACTCTTAGAGTTCACTTTTAAGACTATGTTTCTTAACACACTTAAAGTGCCCCCCCATTATGCTATTTTAAAGGTTTCTTTTTTTGGTTTTTGGAGTCCACAACAACAGGTTTACATGCATACAAGGTCAAAAAACACTTTAATTTTCTCATAATATACACCGCAGCATCACCTCTTTCCTCACATCTTCTGAAAATATGTTGAACATCACCTGACCAAACAAGAAAACAGGTCTCATCGCATCCGCTTGTTGAAAAAAAGTGTTAACAGCAGTATGAACCTATAGAGATTTTTATTGTTGGCGTTTTATTCCATTTTAATATCACAATGTTAGTAAGAAGAAGAAAAAAAGAGATGTCTTTTAGATGTCAATCATGTTGATCTTTGCTATCTCGAGGCATCTCGAGTAAAACAAGAAAA
Source organism: Sinocyclocheilus anophthalmus (assembly GCA_018155175.1). Lineage (NCBI taxonomy): Eukaryota > Metazoa > Chordata > Actinopteri > Cypriniformes > Cyprinidae > Sinocyclocheilus > Sinocyclocheilus anophthalmus. The sequence goes on from JADLZN010010998.1 coordinate 285,388, forward strand.
ATTCAGAGGGCAGGTGAACATTTGTTGTTGAATGGTATTTTTTCCATAAAAGATTAACAGATGGTTGTGAGCAGCAATAATTTGACGTAGGCCCCATCTTTTCTCTAAAGGATTCAGATTTGACTGGTCCTGACTGAAGATGAAGGCAGGACCGGAGCCTACCCCTGACGGATGGACAGGGACCATCCTGGTTGTGGTGGTGGGCAGTGTTTGGGAAAGTTACTTTTAAAAGTAATACATTACAATACTGTGTTACTCCCAGGAAAAAAAGTAACTAATTGCATTACTTAGTTACTTTTAAAGTATTGTGTTACATTACATTTGCATTACATTTTCTCATCTGGCATTGGGGTTGCTTGTTTGTTTTTAATATAAAACAGTACTATTGTTGGCAAAAGTAAAAGCCTTTTCACACCAAAAGAGAAACGAATAAGCTTCAGGCTGAAGGAAATGTAGATTAAAAAAAGCTTAAAAACTTTCAGCTGTGCTGCCATTCTGTATTGCATGAAGAATAGGACACATGTTAAAACTTCAACATGTTCTTCTCAATCACACACACACAAAGATAATAAAATAAAACAAATTGAAACAAACATTATGTATATAAGTCTTTTTTTTTTTGCTTTTTTGTATGGTTGAATTGGATCATTGAAGGTCAGCAGCAAAGACAATGCCGTTATGAATTGGGAAGTGATAAATCAGAAAAGTACATTTGTGTTAAATAACATTATTGCAAAAATGTTATTTAACACAATAATGTTTTATACTTTAAATAATTGTGTGAGTAGTAAAACAACACAAACGCAAACTGGGCAAAAATGTGTTCCCCTCCATTGCCTCACAGTGCTTTAATACAGATGATGCCAATGTATTTTTCGATGAGTCGCTATGTTAGCAATAATAACATTACCTGCTTGATGGAAAGGGTTGTGTAATAATTTTATTAGCTCTAAAAAGGGAAATACTTATGACGAATTATAACTGGTTATGATTCATAATAAATATTTAGATTATATCTTCGAATTAAATGTAGCAGAATCAATATTACAATTATATGATCTGTCCGTCCACCGAGCAGACAAAATAATAATTTATCAATTCAAAGAAAGATTATTTTCCTGGCCACGGAAGAATAAACTGTCCTTCTTTGTGCAGTGCTAGCAGTAATTTAGCAAAATGTAGCAAGGGTTCACACATTCATTGACTTCGAATTGTGAGCAGCAAACAGAGACAATCCGTTGTGAATATAAGGGATTTAATAAATGAAACTATATCTAACATATAACTAACTAAAACATATATACACAGAATGAAACAAAGTAAGGAAAAGAGAGAGAATAGAAAAGAATGGCAGTATATCACATCACTTAACCACAACCTCTGAAAAACCATCAAAGAATCCAATAATCGCCTTAAAATGGACTGAGACTTAAACACGCATCTAAATAATTTTAAGCGGTTACTTGCATTGGTTTCGATTGCTGAAGAAGAGTCCGGATGCGGTAGATAACGGAGGTCTTTTGATGAGTTCGTGAGGAGTCAGCTGGAAGTTTTTACTTCTGGTTCTTCTGAAGAAGGAAAAGTCCACTGCAACTAACGTTACTTGAAGATAAAAACTGCCGGAAAATAAAACTCAAGAGGAAGATCTTGAGAGTCTTGGAAAGGTGTTGTCTCAAACGAAGAGGGTTTCTGAGCAAAGATTATTTCGGGCTAATCGCTTTTGAGGGTTCCTATTCTGTGTGGACTGGCCAATCAGAGGCATGAATTTTGAGCGGGAGAAACTTTCTTTGTCTCTTGTTTATGGCCCATTTGCATGTTTATTGCTGGTCTGGAAGATCGGTGCAGTTTTACCCAAAATATGCTACAAATAGTAAGATGCATTTCACGATCGCATAGTGTAGATCATTGTTTGAGGAATAAAGAGCTGATCATTTTGATACCAAGAACGAAACATCAAGAAGATCTTAAAGCAGAGATACACTCATATACCTGAATATAAGCATCGAGAGTCTAACTAATACAAATAAAGAGTTGTAACTAGGCTAATACAATAGGGAAACATACAAACAACACATGCATATACCAGATACAATTATAACTGATTAATTATAGTCTAAATAAAGAAATGTCTTTATGTGTGTGTGTTTGTGTGTGTGTGTGTGTGTGTGTGTGGTGTGTGTGTTAGTTTACTTGGCCAGCCAGGCCCATCGGGGTCATTTACAGCTCTTGGGACCGTGTTTGAAGTCAGATGGGGGAGATGATAGTGGGGGCTGGTTAGAATCTCCTTGACGGCGAGGAACCATTTGGCAATTTTAAAACCCCCATACAAACGTAAAGTCTCTGACAAGAACTGTAATTTATATGCAAATGTCAAAAGGCTAAAAGGGTCTCTTAAGCCATAAACACCCCAAAGATCATGCATGATTCTACGCAGACGCTACCATTGAAGCTAGTATTTAATGTAAATTAAACTGTAATTACGAGATATAGGTGTGTTTCATAGGCTTACACAAATTATATTATACTGTGATTTTAAACTAGTAGTGTATTCAAACTTTAAGCAACGATGGCGTAGTTTTGAATGAAAGGGTATGTAAGCTATGTTTATTTTTTATTAGTTTGATTCGTTTTAGAAATAAAACTCTAATAACTACAATTTTGTTTGTTCTTTATGAAAAAAATGGGGTGTAACTATTGTCTTTATTTTTTCCTCTGATAGTCAAGAGAGTTAGATAGTTCTGTCAAAAATTCGTTCATGAATCAAATATTATTTTTCGTTCTCACTCACGTGACAGAGTATAAAAAAAAGTTATAGGCCTACTAAAATACGTGGACATAATTTTTATACCATATAAAAATAAAAAGAAGAAAAACAATCCTGTCAGTCGGGGTTCCTTATAGCCGATAGACCGTTATCCCGGGTTATACCGGGTTTTTACAGTTAATCCCATGTCCAGCAAATACATACACACACGGTCGGGGACAAGGCATATTAACACAAAGATGACCATTTCTTTTTTTGTGTGTTAGGCCTATATGCAAGTAAAATCCCTGGAGATAGATATAGTCCAATTATAAATGGCTAAAGACATAAACCATCCATTCCATTACGAGAGCGCTCTCTCTCTCTCTAGCTATATTAGAATAATATAAAACCTAAATAAACAAAATGGATCGGCATTAATCTAATACCCCCAATTAAATTTAAATAAACATGACGGATAGAATCAAAAATACATTTAGGCTAACTCTGATAGAGTGATGTCAGAAGCAGAATCAGAATGAGCTTTATTGCCAGGTATGTTTTCACATAAGAGGAATTTGTTTTCATGACAGAAGTATATCTTAATAATTAGCTATTTACAGTGCAACGTCTGCATATCAGTCATTTTACAGTGCTTGTTGTATCCTTATAATAATGGATACAGCATTGATGTGCATCCTGGCAATAACATATGAATTGCAGGCTATTCAAAAAAATAAACAATTAAATAAATAAAGCTTTGAAGTTGCCAGCATAGACGAAAACATTGCAGATGAATTTAGATATTAAAGTTTTTACATTGTAATGTAATGTAGGTCAAAAAACCTTGCAACGTGTACTGCGTTAGACTTAACTTAGACCAAGTCGTTAGACTAAGTCGCTGTGGATAAAAGCGTCTGCAAAATGATAAAATGTAAATAAAAATATGAATTTATTCGAGACCTACTACAGCGCACGCGCGTAAAATATCCACTACGTAGTGGATATAGTCCAGCTACGTCATCGTGCCACAGGCTGCAGCGAGGACCTCTTGGAATTGCTACTCAAAACTAGCCCAAACTGACCGCATTTCGAAGGGGGTCCCCCGGTAAAAGTTCCAGAGGTTAAAATACACATTATTGGGTTCATTTCAACCCGCGGCAACAGTGATAAAGTAGCCAAATTCCCCTGGAAAACTGTGGACTTGGCAACACTGTTACGGATAGTAATGTCTACAATGGACACGAGCGCTGTCGCGGCGCGACCACAGCTTGAAGTTGTCTAATTTGGCACGGTCTCCCTGCTACATTAATAATAGTAAGTCTTTCCTCTGTGTATGCGTACATATCCTTACAAGTACAATTTTAGCTGTATTATCTGTGTCCCCTTCAAAAATTGCTCTTGAGAAATGTTATGTTTATTAAAATCTTTCAGATGCAGGCGTTTGTACTGCTGGGTTGTAAAGATGAGACCAAGGCTGTGAGCACCTCTTTGTGCGTTACGTCAGTTGTTCAGTGTGATTCATTTGATTTTCAGCCTGTCTGAGGAAAACGTCTGCCAAAAACAGTAATGACAGACAGACTGTGGACTCACAGACCAACGTGAAAGATAAAGCGGCCTCATATTGCATCGTGTAATTGGCAAAGGTTCAGCATCTGTGTTATATCCTCCAGAGACTCTCAGAAACGCTTTCTTTTACTCTCTTCTCTGCCGTTTGCAGTGGTTTTTTTTTGTTTTTTTTACTGCGTCTTGTGAGAAACACATTAAGATAACTTAAAGCTAAATTTTTTTAAAAGATTTTGGCCTGGTGGAGAAAACACAAATAGAAACATTCACAGACCACCAACGCGAAAAAAAAAAACACCCAACAAATGCATAGCAATGCCGTTGCCCGCATCTGGCTGGAATGTAAAAATCTCATTCGTACTGATTTTTTAAATATTATTATACAAATAAATGGTTCCACCGGGTACCTTTAACATCCATGGATCCTATCCATTCCACTAAAGGTTTTTCTGGGTAGGGTTGCACCAGTCATTCGTAAGATCTTACTTAATGTGGCAATAATCAAGTGGAAGGAAATATTAATATGATTAGATTTATCCGACTACGCCACCCTGGTGGGAGGCCAGGGAAATAACTCCCAATAAAAAGGACACACAGGTAAATTTAACCAATTGAAGGTAACGAGACAAGGGAGACGCGAGTATCAATACAATAAATACACTTTATTATAAAATATCAAATAAAATTCTCACGAAACACACCCACAGTGGTAGGAATAGCTTCCGGGGCCAGGATTAATGGGAACAAGGCAGGCCGGCCGCAACTCCGGAGGTAATCCAAAACCCACCTCAGTTCACAGCAAATCAGATATCACACACACACCCATCCTAGGGAAGTTATATCAAAGCACCCACAGCACACCGTGAAACACCGCCGAATAACGCAGCTAGCCTCCCCCGTTCCACACAGTCCTCACTGGCCCCTAGAAAGAGAAACATTTATAACGAAATTCAAACGGAAATATTATAAGTAAAAGACAAACACCAAATAATAATTTTACAGGCACTGTTGTAGCAGCTTTGACACTCAGGCCTCCAGATGACACACGTACAAAACAGACAAATAACCAGCACCTAAATGGCACTAGAGAACTGAATCCATGAATAAAGAAACACTTTACAGTAAATACATAATCAGAAAAATAAAACAAATGAATACTACAAATATAGTTACAAAATAAAGCAACCCAAATACAAAAGAAACAAAATAGCTGCCAAACTAATATAGCAACAAATTACTCTGTTGACAAAGGAAATTAAATCAAAGAAATTAAACCAATAGAAAACCCGGCGGACACGATGCCCAGAGGTTAACGTTACAGCCCCCAGCGACTCACGGAGCCGCAAACCCGTTAACCACACAGATGACCGTACGCGACACGATCAACTAAAACAAAAAAATATCCCAGAGCAAAACAGCATTGTCGTCGCAAGAAGTCCTTGCTAGAAACAGGGCTTGAAAATCTTGATCTTTGCCCCTTACCTTTAAACAAGAGTATGAGAATTAATCTAAATTTACAAAACCCCAAATGTGAAAAACAGGAGAGGCATACTCACGAGTTATGTTGAACCAACACTAGACGCACAGCTGTATGGCTACTCACTACCGGTTCCGCAACTCAGTCTACCAGCCAGCATTCACCCACCTGCCCTTGTCGCTAGCACAGAGCACAACAACCAGTAAATACCACCACTAAGGTGGTCATACAAATTAAACACCAACCATACCTGCAAGCGAACTCTGCCACGACTTCCCGCAATGCCAACAATACCAGCCCCACTCTAAATTAACTATAAACAGCACATATTAACCTCGCAACAGACGTATCATTACACCATCAGCAGAAACTCAACGTACCTGGATAGGAATGGGAACGGAAGAGGAAGTACCAGGGAGAGAGAGAACCCCAAGTGAGCAGGAACGTACCCCCCGCCGTCAAAATAAAGGTCCTAAAATAGTACGGCTGTTACCACCTCATTGGTCTGCCAATCATATCCCAACCAACCAATCAGAGGAAATAACTTATCCTGCCACATTCTACCCCCTATTTTTTTTTAAATCGACGTCCCGACGATATCCCAATGACGTCTACCCATAAGCTAATCCAGTCTGTTGTCCCATGGCCTAAACCAAATAGAGATCCCATTAAGTCAAGTCAAGTCACCTTTATTTATATAGCGCTTTTAACAATACAGATTGTGTCAAAGCAACTGTACAGCATTAATTAGGAAAATATTGTGTCAATGATGCAAAATGACAATAGTAAACACAATTTTTCAGTTAAAGACAGTTCATCATTTGTCATGATGGTCATACTCCAGTTTGCTGTTGAAAGATCTTCTCTTGCAACTCAAGTCACGATATCGCTGTGGAAAATGAAGTGTCCCCACTAAGCAACCCGAGGCTACTAGTCGCAAGGAACGCAATAACTCCATCTGGTGACAGAATGGGACTAAAACCTTGGAAGAAACCAGCGCGTACAGGTTCGAGCGGTGAACCATGCATATTCCTCCCTCTGAACCATTCCCACTAACCCAGCGTACTGGAAAAATCATTTAATACGTATAAACCAGATGCACAATATTCATCTGCATTATTAGATTATGCAATCACACTTATAGCAAAATGGTGGGTAGTGCTTAAGTTCTTTTCAGGTTGGTCCTCCATCTCGAGACGTCCTCCTGAGGTGCTTTCATCATCCTCCGTCGCTGTTTTCCTCTCGGACCAACATGAGCCGTTGTGAAATCACCCAAAAAAACAGACTGAACAAATATAAACATAATTAGCATAGCTGCTCTTCCAACCAAGCAAAAATTTATTTGTTTAACCCACACTAAAGAATAATAATGTGCATTTGATTAGATATAACTGCAGTAAAAGATTATGAGATGCATTATTGGAATGCGTTGGGCCACGCTGAGTCACTTTATTTCCTTTGCAATCTAGATGTTAACAGAGCGAGTGTGTCCTTGAAACCCCCGCCAAACGTTGCTCCATTAATGTCTGCTTCCAGAGTTTGGGAGCCAAATACGAAAAAGCTCTTCATCCTTTAGTGGACTTTTCTATCCTAGGTACTACCGAAATTCCAGAGTTTTGCGACCTTAGGGAGCATGATGGATTGTAGCGTGGTAGAAGACTAGTTAGGTGTTAGGAGGTACTAGGAGCTAACCCATTAAGGGCCTTATAGGCAAGTAATAATATTTTGTAACTGATAAAGAACTTAACAGGTAGCCAGTGCAGAGAATGTAAAAATGGGGTAATAAGATCATATTTTCTTGACCTGGTAAAGACACTAGCCGGCCAGGCATTTCTCTGGTCGCTTACCTGATAGCTGTGTTATCCTGTTATTGAAGAGTCAGGATCAGACCACCTACCGTGCTTACATATGTACCAGGGCTAGTCATGTCATGTAATGCATGAACTAGACTATTTTCTGCATCAGAAACGGTATCATGTTTCGCTCAACGGGGCATGGTTCTACTAGAGGGACGCACTAAGCCGGTTTGTATTTTGATAACATGGGGAGCAGTTGCATTTTATTCAACAAGACGATGTTGTGCGGATCTATATCACACCCAGCATTTTTTGACTGTGCGAGAAACGAAACGTACATGCTAACGCTTCCATCGTTGCAAAGATGTTAATCCACGGCGATTCGGTGTACTGTCTTGTTTTTGGTCCAACGTCATGATCTCGTCTCGGGTGTCGTATCCGAATTTAATACAGGAGAAAATTATTGGTCTCAATCTTTTACATTTTTAACCCTCACACTCTGTTTCGCTTAGAAATCTTACGATTCATCTGGTCTCTGTACTGCATATATAGGTTGGGTTCCATCGTGCATATACATATTGAACCTGTCAAATCCCGTCATTTTTTAATACATATCTACTCCAAGGGGCATATTTCGTAGTACTCGAAAAAGCAGCAGAGGACCTAGGATAGATCCTTGTGGCACTCCATATTTTATTTGTGATAATTGAGATGACTCCCCATTTTAATGAACAAGGTGGTAGCGATCGGAGATTTAGGATCTAAACCATCTTAAAGCCTGTCCTTAAATGCCCTTATAGTTTTGTAATTGATCTATGAGTTTGTCATGATCTATAGTATCGAATGCATCACTAAGATCAAGTAAAACTAGCAATAAAATTCAGCCTTGGTCTGACGCAAGAAGCAAGGCATTCGTAATTTTAACAAGTGCAGTTTCTGTACTATGATGGGGCCTGAAACCTGACTGAAAATCTTCATAGAGATAATTTTTTTTGCAGGAAGGAGCACAATTGAGCAGACACCACTTTTTCTAAATTTTAGACATAAAAGGAAGATTTGATATGGGTCTGTAATTTGCCAGTTCACTTTGATCTAGTTGTGGTTTCTTAATAAGATGCTTAATAACCGCCAGCTTGAATAGTTTTGGAAAGTGACCTAAAGACAACGACAAATTAATAATATTGAGAAGTGTTTTTTTCTGCTACAGGTAACAACTCTTTCAATCATTTAGTGGGTACAGGATCTAACAGGCATGTTGTTGGTTTAGATGCAGTGATAAGTTTATTTAGCTCTTCCTGTCCTATAGCTGTAAAGCACTGCAGTTTATCTTTTGGTGCAATGAATGAAGCTAAAGTATTATACACTGTAGAATCTACAATTGTTATTGTATTTCTGATGTTATCTAGTTTATCAGTGAAGAAATTCATAAAGTCATTTCTATTAAACTGAGGGAATATTTAGATCGGGTGGCATCAGGTTATTTGTTAATCTAGCCACTTTGCTAAATAAAAACCTAGGATTGTTTAGGTTATTTTCTATGAGTTTGTGGATAAGCTCGGCCCTGGCAGCTTTTAGAGCCAGTCTATAGCTGGACATACTGTTTTTCCACGCAATTCTAAAAACTTCCAAGTTAGTTTTTCTCCATTTGCGCTCAAGACTACGAGTTTTTTTCTTGAGAGAATGGGTATTACTGTTGTACCAAGGCGCAGTATGTTTTTTTCTCTAACCTTTTTCAATTTGATGGGGAAACAGCTTCTAATGTATTAGAGAATATAGTGCCCATGTTGCTAGTTATTTCATCTAGTTCATATGTGTTTATGTGTTATATTTACACAGAGCAGTTGAGATAAATCAGGTAGGTTATTTGTGAATCTGTCTTTGGTAGCTGGAACAATAGCTCTGCCCGGATGATAACGCGGAGCCATTTAGTTAATATCAGTAATACGCAGCATGCATGATACAAGGAAATGGTCAGTAACATCTTCGCTTTGAGGTACGATATCTATATCTGTAAGATCAATTCCATGCGGTATAATTAAATCTAGCGTATAATTAAAACAAAGAGTGGGCCCGGTGAAATTTTTGCTTGACTCCAAAAGAGTTTATTTGGTCAGTAAACGCAAGTCCTAATGCAGCATTTGTATTATCAACGTGAATATTAAAATCTCAGACAATTAGTGCTTTATCAACAGTAGCCAATAGTTCTGAGAGGAAATCTGCAAATTATTTTAGTAAATCTGTATACGGCCCTGGTGGTCTTTACACAGTAGCCAGAGCAAGAGATACATAGATTTCTTTTGCATATCTGACAGTGTAACATTAAGCATTAGTATTTAGAATGAGTTAAACCTGTATCCCGTTTTCTGAGTAACATTGATAATATCACTTTATATTGTTGCAACACCGCCACCACGTCCAGTCTGACTGGGCTCATGCTTATAATAGTAGTTTGGTGGAGTAGACTCATTTAGACCAATCTAATCATTAGGTTTTAGCCAGGTTTCAATCAAGCAGAGTACATCAAAACTATTACCTTTGATGATTTCATTTACAAAAACTGCTTTGGGTGAGAGTGATCTAAAGTTTAGGAGCCCAAACTTAAAAAATTTATTTTGTTTATTTGTTTTAATTTTTTCTGGTTTAATCACGATCAGAATTTTTCTAGATCCTGCATTAAAAAAATCTGTGTCTAGGGCCTGTCTGCCGCCTCCAGCGGGCGGGGACAGACACAGTCTTTATAATTGTCCCGCGCAAGTACTAGTGCTATCATTTCGCGGTGTTTAAATAACAACAAAAGTCATTATGGCAGTTATTTGAGATTTGACTTATTAGTCATATGGAGCGCAGCGTCCTGGGGATGTTGTCCGACATGAGTTCCGCTCTGACTTTGCTGGGGTGCAGGCCATCAGCGCGAACAAGCCTAGGACGCTCCCAGAAAAGATTCCAGTTGTTAACAAAGAGCAGTTTCTGTTCTTTACCCCATGACAATAACCATTCATTTAAAGCAAAAGCCTACTGAACTTTTCATGTCCTCATCGATACGTGGAGTGTGTTCCTGACCCCTCTTATCGTACGTCGCGGCGTATGTCGGGCGCACCGTCTCTATCAGGCCGCCTGAAGGGGCCTCTTCATTGTCTCGCTGCCGCAGCCTTAAGGTGTCCGTAGCCGGTCCCCCCTGAGGGAGCCTGAAACTCAACAGCTCCGACGCGCGGTCCGGGCTCCCTCAAGCACTCCTTCAGGACGCTGGTACCTGCACAGAACATCGAGAACACGCTCAGCCAGGGAGACAGTGAGTGTGCCTTTACCTTCAGCTAACTGACACTGGGGTCGAACCGATGGAGTCCTCCGATATCACATCATCGTCGTTCCTTCTCGCGGATGGGGAGGCGAAAGCGCTTTCTCCCCTCCTGGGTGGAGATCTCGAAGACACGGAGGTCATCTGGAGGGGGAAGGTCGTCGCCCGGGAACTGGTCGCGTCTTTCCACTGCGCTCTGCACTCAGGGTCCCCATGGTGTCCGGGCGCCGGAGTGAAGACATCTAGGGAATATCGCGTCCTTGGTGCCACGGCATGTGTAGAGAACCAAACTGATTAGAGGGTGGGTGGTATAGTTAGCGCTGTGCTGTATACTGACCTCAGTACTTGTGGCATCATCCTGGGAGATTCCAGCGCGGCTCTCCAATCTCAGCAGCTTGGTTTGCTTTTCCACCAGATCCCCAAAGGATCTGCTCTCCACGGCCTCCAGCTCGACTGCAGCCGAATGCAGGCTCGAACGTGTCCTCCCCCTCAGCTCAAAGGTGAACACACATCCGCCATTAAAGCACGTACCAGTGAAATAAAACATGGTAATGTTGTGACTATAGTATTAGTAAATGTAAGCGATATAGCGGCAACGCACGACTGCGGCGATGGCTAGCGGGCTATAATGCTAATGCTACGTCGGAAAGTCAAATAGAACTAGTGCTAACAATGCGCTCCTTGATTGTTTTTGTTGTAGAATACGCTGGATATAGTCACCCGTTTATATACTGAAAAGGATGGTGCTATACAATTGATTTGTTTTTAAAAAAGATAAAATTAGACCACAGATTAACTTGATGGAGCCAAACTCAAAACACATCGATCGATCTCCCGGCAGCGACAAACAGGAAGTGACGAGCCTCCGGGTCTATTTGTTTTATCCCAAGTGCACTCATTAGATTTTGAGGGCCTTGTACTGGTGGCCTCTCTCGGGCCATCCCTTTCAATGGCCCTTGGGTAGATATGGTGCAGATTCGAGTGTAGCCCGACGTGGTTACCGCACCATCCTGCCGCATTTTCTCTCAATCTGTAACCCCAGTCCAACACGCCCGCTTTGGTACACTTACCTCCAGCCAACTATAGCATCCCGGTGATACATTCCGGATACACAATCATGTACCCTCCTGACCCCTTACAACGTTGGGTCCCCGCATCAGCCCTCCACCAACCTACTCTGTGAGATGAAGGCTCCAGGAAACCACACCTGAGTGACTGGCCCCTGACTCGCCAGAGGTTACTGGCACAAACCTAAGCAGATCCGCTGGGGCTCTGGTGAGACTCTGCAAGGCATACCTCATCCTCACAAAACAGTCGGACTGTCCAGTCTGGAACCGACCCCCTCTCTGGATCCAGGGCCTTCAAATCCTTGGGCGATTAACACATCTCGTCTTTTCCAAATCGTCCACTGGTGCAATGGGGTATACCGCCCAACCCACCCCCCTTTGGTGCCTTCAACGCCCATACACCACCGGGCTCCACAGGTCCTGAACTTTATGGCGACCTCTAACGCCATACTCGTGTAAATAAACTAACTGGCCCTCCCCCAGTGGTGCCTCACGGATGTGGGCATCATGATGCACCTTACGGCGACCGGCAGCAGCTTCCAGTCGTCCCTTTGCTCCCTCAAAAGCCACCTGAAGCCTAGCCTGATGTTCCCTCATCCACTCATGCACACTACCAACCCCAATGTCCTGTACTCTACCCAGAAGGAAATCCACCGGGAGTCTTGGCTCTTGCCCAAACATTAAAAAATATGGGGATTCACCAGTCGCCTGATGAGGGGTAGTGTTGTAACAGAACAGCACTTGTGGAAGGCATAAGGCCCAGTCAATTTTCCTGGACACTGGCAGGGCACGCAAAAGATTGTGCAATGTCCTATTAAAGCGCTCACACTGCCCATTCCCCGCTGGATGATAAGGGGTAGTGTGAGATTTTTCCCCCTTATACAGCACACAAAGCTGCTGTACTAGGGAGGACTCAATTACGGCCCTGGTCAGAATGGATCCGACTGGGGACACCAAACTTATAGAACCATTCCACCGCCAACACTTGGGCCACTGTTGATCTCATGTAGGCACGGCTAAGGTGTATTTCGTAAAGACGTCGGTCATAACCAGTACGTTCTCCAGCCCCGAACGAGTTGGCTCCAAAACGGTAAAATCTATGGCCAGGATTTCATTTGGCCTAAAGGCCAAAAGATGGCCCATGAAGCTACTAGGATGGAGTTGGGTATCTTTGGCGGCCTGACACCGCTCACACTCTCGGCACCATTGTGCCACATCCGATGTCATACCCGGCCAATAGCAACGCTGGTGCACCAATTCAGTGGTGCATTCCACCCCTTGGTGCCCATGCTCCTGATGTAACAGCATCAGCACTTCATGACGCAATAGGGATAGCAACACCACCTGAAGTGCCTCTTCTCCCCCATCCGAGCGGAACACACGTCGATGCATCACCCCATCCTGCTCACACAAACGGCTCCATTGCCATAGCAGACTCACCACAGCCCTGGACAGCTGCCGATGCTCCTCTGCACCTCAGCATTTCACCTATAACAGGATCCTCCCTCTGTAATGAATGCATATCCACAGCCAAACCCGGCAGCACAGTGACTGCTGCTTGAGATCCCACTCCTGTTACACCAGCCTGCCTTACCATGGCTGGAAGGGTGGTCCCAGGCAGTAATGGTTCCAACTCACCCTGACTAGAGGGACCCTGCCGGGAGAGAGCATCCGCATTCCAGTTGCTCCTTCCGGAGCGATACCTCAGCTCAAAATCAAAGGCAGCCAGTTGCGCAGCCCACCGCTGCTCCGTGGCACCGAGCTTAGCAGTATTCAGGTGGCTGAGGGGATTGTTATCAGTGAAGACGACGCACCTCTGCCCCAACAGATATTCTCTGAACTTCTCAGTCATAGCCCACTTGAGCGCCAGAAATTCCAACTTCATCAAGCTGTAATTTGACATGTTGCGCTCAGTGGGCCTAAGACTGCGGCTAGCATAATTATAGGCCGCACCTTCCCTCCCTGTTCCTGGGACAAAACTGCTCCCAATCCACCATGGCTAGCATCTACCTCCAGGATAAAGGAAAGGGAGAAGTCAGCATAAGCCAATACAGGGGCCGAGGTGAGCCTGCTCTTCAACTCCTCGAAGCTCCCCTGACACTGCTCTGTCCATGCCGCCCCAAAACTCGACTCTGCTCGAGCCCTGGGCTTACAACCTGCAAACTCAGCAACAAGCAGGTGCAGAGAAGCCGCCAACTTGGCAAAACCCTCTACAAACCGCCTATAATAACTGGCGAACCCCAGGAATGAACGGAGCTCTGCCACCCCCGTGGGGCGCTGCCATTGCCTCACTGCCTCTATCTTGATTGGATCTGTTGACACCCCTTTGGCAGAAATCATGTGTCCCAGATAACTTACCTCTTGCTGGAAAAACACACATTTGGTTAATTTAGCCTTCAACCCCTCTCGCTCCAGCCAACTCAAAACCACCTCTAACCGCTCCAGGTGTTGTGTCACAGAAGAGGAAAACACTACTATATTGTCCAAATACAGAAGAAGGGACTGACACTGCTGGTCCCCAAACAACCTCTCCATCAACCTCTGGAAGGTGCTTGGGGCATTGCAGAGCCCGAATGGCATACGATTCCATTCAAAGAGACCGAAGGGTGTACAAAAAGCGGTCTTGTGTTTATCCCCCTCTGTGACAGGAACCTGACTGTACCCACTGGCGAGGTCCATGGTGGAAAACCACCGGGCCCCCGTCAGGGAGTCCAAAGTTTCCTCGATCCGCGGCAGAGGGAAAGCATCCCTTTGAGTTTTTGCGTTCAGCGGGCGATAATCTACACAAACACGCAAAGTGCCATCCTTCTTTTTGGCCAACACGATGGGGGAGGCGTAAGGACTACAGCTCTCTCTAATAATGTTTGTTTCCAGAAACTGGTTTATGTGTGTTTTTAACCACATCGTACTCAGACGGCGGTATCCGCCAGGACTGTTGTCGAACTGGGACGGAGTCCGTCAAAGGGATGTCATGAGACAGAATTTGAGTACATCCCAAATCGCCTTCATGCGCCGAGAAGACCATATGAAACTTTAACAACAGAGACCTTACCTGCTCCTGTTCGGTCTCTGTTAACACCGACAAATCAAGACTCTTGATTTGTTCCTGCATTGGAGTGAGAATAGTAGGAAGCTGAAGATTTACCGCTGCAGAAACAGATTTAATTTCTGAGAAGCCAGGGGGCATAGTCACAATTAATACACTGTGCAACGTGCCCAAGACAGCGTTCCGAAAAAGCATTACGTCAGTCTTACCTACGTTAATAAACCGTGCCTCGAGTCACTCGCGTTAATGCAGGTGATGCTAAAAGACCTGCAGGCAACCCAGTTTCTGGTGGTTCAAAAAGCACGGTTTCCCCAGCAAATTGCCTGGAGCAAGTAGCAGCCACTACTTTCATTGTGCCACCCGGAACACAACCCACACTGCGACCCCGCAATCGCACCTTGCCTATCCGCCTATCTGTAGGGACAGCACTTACCTGTCGACAATGTTGTAATGCTGGAAACACTGGCTTAGAAGCCCCTAACACCGAAGGTGCATCAAATAGGGCGGTACCATGCTGCCCAAAGAGCTCCTGATAGCACCGGCTCAACACATCCCCAAAATACCAGGGACTTGGATACCGGTGCCACCAGGAGGATCCCTTACAACCAGCACACCACATCCTGGAATCATCCGACCGCAAAGCTCAAAGTCCAACTCAAGATAGCCAACATACGGTATCAACGACCCATTGGCTGCACGGAGCTGCAACCACTGACATGCCCTGAGATGATCCTGGCCCCATGGTGCAAACTGTTCAAAAAAATAACTTTCCATCATTGTAGACACCATGGAGCCAGTATCGATCAAACAGGGCACCTGCACCCCTCCCATACAAACAACGAGGTGAGGACATGATGCCATTAAATGCGGCAAGGGACCTAACATCATTGAGTCACTATCTTCCCTACCGATCTGTGACTCTGCAGTTCGGCGGGACCTAGTTTTCCGTCGGCTGGGAAAAAGTCTGTCGAGCCCTCATCATAGAAGGTGACTCACGCCGAACTAGGGAGGAAGGAGAAATACTGCATTCTCCATCACATTCATGGGCAAAATGACCTGGCTTTTGACATCGGTGACAGATTAATACCTCCATACGGGAGGGCCGACGAGCATGCTGAGGAACCCGCATACCGGCAACACTCTGAGTAAGTTGATCTAACTGCTGCTGCTGTGATTTTAACATCTCCCGCAGCTCCTTCAACTCTGACTGAGAATGCCCTTGCATCCCGTACTGGATGCCGTAAGCTATTGGAACTGACTGACTCCTACCCCTCGCACCCCCTGGCGTCCCCTCCCAATCGCTTCCCCACATATTTCCAAAAGGGTAGAGGCGGGCTGGCGGCAAACCAATTGCTTCAGTTCCCGGCGGAGCGCACTATCGGTAACATACTCGACAAACTGATCGCGCAATACAATTTCAGCATTAAGAATAGCATTCGGTGATTGCTGTTTAACCTTCTCCAGGAGAGTCATCAAGGCCAGGGAAAACTCTAACAGCGATTCCCCATCTTGCTGCCTCCTGGAGAAAAAAAGCTTCTTGGAGTGCTACATATGATTGGGAGCAACCATACAATTCACATAAAATCACAATAATTTTATCTGGATCACCCCATTCCCCACTGGGACGGTGTCTAATCTCTTCACGCGCTTCACCTTCCAAATGGTCGAAGAGAAAAAATGCTTTATCAGCTCTAGACAAATAACGAGCCCGCACACATGCCTCAGCCTCCTCCACCCACTCATCAATACCAGTGCGGATTACCACTAATTTTGGACACCATCTGTCCACATTTGGGGTGTTGGGGAAAGTTATTTTTAAAAGTTATGCATTACAATATTGTGTTACTCCATAAAAAAGTAACTAATTACGTTACTTAGTTACTTTTTATGGAAAGTAATGCGTTACGTTACTTTTGCGTTACTTTTTAAATCTGGACAGGGCTTGCTTTGTTTTTGTTTTTAAATCAAAAAGTTTTTTTTTTTTTTTTTTTTTTGGCAAATATAAAAGCCTTTTCAACAAAAGTGAATGAAGAAGCCTCAGGTGAAGGAAGTAACTATTAACGTCCGTACAGTAGAATCAGAAGAAGAAATTTCAAACACACGTCAGCAATAAAAAAAAGACATGCAAATGTTTTTCTCGATTTTTTTTGCTGATTGTATTGGTTGACCTGGATCATCGAAGGTCGAAGCAAGCATTGGTTAATAAATGGATTAAATACCTAAAGATATTTGTGTTGTTTAACATTACTTCTTGTAGGTTTGCATCATATTCTGAGTTGCATATTTTTTATTCATTTTGAAGAATACTGAATCTGTGTTTTTTTGTGTGAGTGAGATGAATTAATGCATATTCATATTTATTTTATAACTACAGTAACATCTTCTGATATCTCTCAACATGGGGACAGGAGAGCTGTCAATCTATAAATTGGGAAAAAAATTTACTTGCGTTACTTATTTGAAAAAGTTATTCAGATATTCTCTTGTAAATTAAAAAGTAATGCTTACTTTACTATTTACTTGAAACAAGTATCTGGAGTACCTAACTCACGTTACTTGTAATGCGTTACCCCCAACACTGTCTGTCCCTGGGCACAAAAACAAACCGGTCTGGCACAGCAGCATCAATCTGGGCTGGCTGGGGAGGGTCAGGCATTACTGCAGAGGCAACAACAGGCACAGTACTTGGACCAGGTAACTCACCTAGCACCCGCTCACGACGCAACTGGTCATTGTCGACTCGCAACTGTGCCACTACTTCTCGCAACTCCTGCATCTCTTCCTCCATACTTGTCATAGTTACACTCACCCCAAAACTAGAAAAGGGCCACCGATGGAGGAATACAACTTGTCCCAAAGGTCGAAATGCACGCTGCTGTTTTGCTCTGAGGACACAACAGAAAACACAACCAACATCAAAACACAACTTCACCCACGTCTCACTTAATCTCTGCCTTTCCAGGTAAACCCTGCCGACTACGCCAAAATGTTGCAATAATCAAGTGGAAGGAAATATTAACATAATTAGATTTATCCGACTACGCCACCCTGGTGGAAGGCCAGGGAAATAACTCCCAATAAAAGGACACACGTAAATTTAACCAATTGAAGGCAACAAGACAAGGGAGACGCGAGTATCGATACAAGAAATACACTTTATTATAAAATCAAATAAAATTCTCACGAAACACGCCCACAGTGGTAGGAATAGCTTCCGGGGCCAGGATTAATGGGAACAAGGCAGGCAACTCTGGAGGTAGTCCAAAACCCACCTCAGTTCACAGCAAATCAGATACCACACACACACCCATCCTAGGGAAGTTATATCAAAGCACCCACAGCACACCGTGAAACACCGCCGAATAATGCAGCTAGCCTCCCCCGTTCCACACAGTCCTCACTGGCCCCTAGAAAGAGAAACATTTATAAAGAAATTCAAACGGAAATCATACAAAATATTATAAGTAAAGACAAACACCAAATTGAAAAACAGGAGAGCATAGTCACGAGTTATGTTTGAACAAACACTAAATGCAACAGCTGTATGGCTACTCACTACCGGTGCCGCAACTCAGTCTACCAGCCAGCATTCACCCACCTGCCCTTTTTGCTAGCACCGAGCACAACAACCAGTAAATACCACCACTAAGGTGGTCATACAAATTAAACACCAACCATACCTGCAAGCGAACTCTGCCACGACTTCGACACCAGCCCCACTCTAAATTAACTATAAACAGCACATATTAACCTCGCAACAGACGCATCATTACACCATCAGCAGAAACTCAACGTACCTGGATAGGAATAGGAACGGAAGAGGACGTACCAGGGAGAGAGAGAACCCCAAGTCAGCAGGAACGTACCCCCCCGTCAAAATAAAGGTCCTAAAATAGTACGGCTGCTACCACCTCATTGGTCTGCCAATCATACCCCAACCAACCAATCAGAGGAAATAACTTATCCTGCCACATTAAGTTAGAACGTTAACCCTTTAAGCTCTGTGATCCATAATCTTAAGAAATCTGCTAAAGCTGAGACTTGCAGATGCCAAAAGCATTGAGACTGAGAAACAAACTCACTTTTATATGAACACTGTCCACACACACACACTGAGCCTCTTCACATCCCACACACAGATAGACTGTAAAAACAGCATAGTATTTTTGGTCTGGCAGTTTGTCATGCAATTCGGAAGTACAGGCCATGTGAGTTAAGCAGCACAGAGAGGGCCTTGCTCCATCCGGAGGGTTCCTCTCTTACCCAGCCGCCCGTGTTGAGTGGCATCGAGGGCAGGGGTAAACCTGGTCAAGGGCTCTTTTATTCCCAGGCACTGGAAGACTCTTGTCCATATGCTGTGCATTCCTGGCTCTGTGACTTAGGAGCACTTGTCAATGTATAGTATCACTGTGTGTGCCAGCCCGCCCAGAGGAGAAGGTGAAATAGGCAGCTTGCGAAAAACCACAAAGTTTGTTCACAGACAGGCCTGCCGAAAAAGATTCCGCATTGGTGACCATATGTAATTAGCTGTTTTAGGTAGGCAGCTATAAAACTACATTTTGTTCCTGCTGTTTAATTTATTTTTCTGTTGCATGGAATAGAAGATTCTATCACGCTTGCTCAGCGCCCACTCACAGACTGCTGCCTGCTTGTGTCTGCCTCTTCAGCACTGCTCCAAAATCTAGTTAGCTGCCTACCAAGATAGTTCAGACATCATATAGATATGCTTCTGACACTTAACCTGTCCAAATGTCCAAAAGATACAGAATATGAGCTAAATTCTTCATAAATCCTTCATGGAGAAGGTAATCCAGTACAGGTAACAAATTTAGGTTGTAAAAACGTTGTGGGAACATTGCTTTGAAATGTTTCTAAACATTGAAATGTCCAGTTTTCTTGTTGTGATTATAACAATATTTAAAGGTTAGAAAATACTTTTTTTTTTACTCTAAATATAACACCATTTTAATGTTTATTTTTAATATTCTAAGAATGTTAAAATGTCCAGTTTTCTTGTTGTGATTATAATGTTATTTAAAGGTTACAAAAACGTTTCTTACAATGTTCTACTAACTTTTTCACTCAAAATATAATGTTATTTGAATGTTTATTTTTAAATATTCTGAAAGTTCATATTTCGTTTTTCTTAGTGTGATTTTAACATTGTTTAAATTGTTTACGTTAAACATCAAAAGAATGTTCAGGAAAGGTTAATTTGCTAAATTTTTTGGTCTCTATCTATTTATTTAATTAAATGTAAATCAAATTACTACAATACAATACACCTCTTCTATGATGAGCATATTTTCATTTACTCAATATGAAATTCATTCTGATATTGTTTGGGGGACATACTTTCAGAAATGTCAGGATCATACAGCTATGGACAGTCCCCGCCCTGTGTTATTTCTTTTTTTGACAATCCATTATAGCCAGATATATGTCACAATATGGAAAGATCTGTTGCTACTTGTGTTTCCTTGCAACTTAAGATGAGAACTAACATGTATGGCAGCCATAGCATTTAAAGAAAGGTATTGCACTTTTATTTTCACTAATTCAACTTTTTCCCCCTCACTTTCTGAGTTTATATCCCCCATGTCGTCCTTATTTTATCTCTGTCAATTCCTGAGTTTATATCTCACAATTCGACCCCTCCCCTCCGATTTTACCTCAAAATTCTGAGGGAAAAGTCATAAATGCACAGATGAAATGTCACAATTACCTTTTTTATTGTTTTATTCAATGGCAGAAACAAGCTTCCATAAACATGTGTTTAAGATGTAAGGAACCTAATTCATTTTTAATTGTTAGTTACACCACATGACATTTTTATGGTCATTATTTATGCCAACATGAACACAAAGAGTAGATTTTGTAGAACTTTCCATATATGTGTTTTAAACTGGATTTTTCTCTTTCTTTATCACACACACATTTATTTGTCAGTGACCCATATCTACTCATGAGTAGAGCTGTTTTGTAGGCAGCAGACAGCAAGGCAGCTCGCTAAATTTTGGAATGCAGCTTTTGTTCCTCTCTTATGGTTCTGGTCAATGCAGTGGAAAGCAATAGGGAGTTACTTGACCGTAAAGATGAGGCTCAGCTAACCCTGAGTTGAGTGCCTCAGAGGTGAAGAGTCCATACCAGAAAATATTTGTTGTTCCTGTGGAAGTCGAGCAATCTGGGTCGTTTCATGGTCTTCGGCAGCTTAGGAAAATATCCCACAATGCTTCTTTTTCCACATGCGGTGAGGATTTTAGACAATCAAAACAAACCCTGTTAACTACTGTGTTCCTTGGAAAAATCCGAAGGATTCTCGTGCGGTGTGCAGAGATGTGTAAGCACGCGTACGCGTGTGTGTTTTTCAGCAAGACAGGTTTGCATTAGATGCTAATGCCAGTAATCATATGGGTTTACCGTGCTGTCTGCCTCCCGTGTCTTTGCCAGCCTTTAATCAAGTGATCTGTCTCTAAACTAGCGTCTCATGCCCTGTGTCCACTCTAGTTTTATAGTGCTCACAGCAGGCAGTGGGTAGGCAGGGCTTCACAGAGCGCTTCTCATTCACTGCCCAGAGAACGACATGAAAGCCAAATGAGGTTATTCATTTTCTGGCATGATGTAATTCTTAAATGGCCTATAATCAGCAGTTTACTGCTAACTGATAAGAGGAGACAGGCTGCCGTGTATGGTTAGGTTTTGGATGCCCTTACATCCTCTTTTGAATGTACATGTCAAATGCTGAAATGACTCTCTTTATGGATCAACACTAACAAAATTACTGAGATCACCACATTTTCAAAAGGAAATCTGAGGGGTTTGCTGCCATAACTAGATTGTTGTAGATGAATGCCAGAGCTGGGGAGATTACTTACAAATTGGAGTATGTTACTGTTTCAGATACATGGTGACAACAGTAGTTAGTATGTGGGCGATATGACCAAAATCTTATTTCGCAGTATGATACATTTTATTTAGCTACAGTAGGTTTAGTTAACATATAGTAAGAAATTTTACAGAAATCACTGACGTGTATAATGAATGATGTGACTTACTTCATTTAAAAGTAGACATTTCAAGCTTTCTATACATACATTTCTCTCTCTTTGAGTCGAGTATGTGCAGAGATTCATGTTGATTTATTTATGTGTCTGTGAAGAGAGGTGACAGAGACCGAGACAGCACAGAGTGAACCCTGTTTATTTTCTTTATTTTACAAAAGCACATTGTTTTGTGGTTATTATGACTATACACAAATAAAAGTTGAATAAGTATTCTAGTCAGGTGAAATCCAACTACATACTAACATATATGTATCATCATACTAATTAGAGAGCAGACTGATTGCTATAAAAGGAGAGAAGCGCTTCCGATCATTGTGTTCTTTTTAGCAATGGTTACCTCCAAAGAAACACTTTGCATCAAAATGGCCTCACATGCAAGGAAATTGCTACAAAGAATATTGCACCTGAAAGAACCATTTACCGGATCATCAAGAACTTCAAGGAGAAAGGTTCGACTGCAGTGAAGAAGTCTTAAGGATGTCCCAGAGTGTCCAGCAAGCGCCAGGGAACTAGGGTGGGAAATCGTGAATTCGATTCCGATTCCAGAATCGGATACGTACAGATACATCTGTGAGGACCTTACCTAGCGATCTGCCAGGACCTTGCTCGCTAATTTAAGCGCTCCAAAGTTTGGCTACATTTGCGATCAGAAGCCAAAAAAGCTAAGTATAATATCTGTGATAGCTAGACATGTTGCAAGAGAGGTGTCACCACTAACATGACAAAGCACTTTAATTTAATAAGTCGTTAAAGATCGCGAACACGATTCAAACACCAACGTGATTCTATTCCTAAATTACAATGATTCGTCTGTTTCATTCCTCAACCTTTGATGTGTGCGATCAATGTTGTGATCACTTGGTTTGTCCGTGCAGCATAGGATCACATCAGTGTGATTTGAACATTTAAATTTGCGTTCGCGCTGCCATTGACCTAAAGAGAGCAGCTGTCTGTCATGAATGAAACAGCTTCACAGTCTTTTCAGCCACACAGTAGGCCGATCATTATTTCTGTTACAAACATTCAAATCACAGAAGTACTGGGATAAAAGTTTATAGTTCAGATATAAACTGTGTGTACGATGTATATAGTAGCGATTAAAAGAGTGAATCACCTTTTGAAAGTAATTTGACACTTCAAATGAAGATTTGTCGATTACATTGTTATGCCAGTAGGTGGCGAAAAGGGGCTGTTAAAATGTATTTGTCTTTGAATCATACAAGAGATTCGTTCAAGAACGCTGATTCATCCAGTAAAGAAACTAGTACATCTTGAGTGAGTCATTTAATCATTAATTCATAAATTACATGTGATTTTGTTTAGGTGTCTAATGTTTTTTCTTCAGAATCATTAGAGAACCACAACTTCCATTGGGGGGCAAAAAAAATCCAGATTCATGCAGTTCTATTTTGCACACAAACAGCTCTTAAAAGTCCAGTTCCCTTTCATGTGAACTTCGAACTGCTCTCTAGGGGTCGCTATGGGGAGCGCCTCGCCGTGACCCGTGTCTGAAGCATACATTGTCGTGTTATGTCGTTGTTTAACATCTGATGACACACACTATCTATGCGTTATTTGTTTGGGCGAAGAGGACGCACGTGATGTCTCCGAGGGGGCAATTGGCGTGCAATGCGAGTGTTTTTCCAATGAAAAAGCTCTGCTCTCGTTTGTCTTTCTTTTCGAGGAAAGAGGG